>CM033465.1:2180195-2711361 GCA_019425755.1 Amaranthus cruentus | reverse complement strand
TTCCCCACACCCCCAAAATTTGTTGATTCATCAAATGGATGTCAAGCGCCCCTTTCCCTTTTTATGGTGCCCAAGGAGGGGGGAAGGTTTTACATTAAACCCCCGGAAAGGGGTTTGTTGTTAAAAAAGAAAGAAAAATTAAATGAAATTATTTTAAGTCTCTTTATGGACTTAAACAAGCCCAAAAGCGTTTGGCATAAAAGGGTTTGATGCCCCGGGGAATTGTTTTTTAGTTTTTTTGGGGTTAATGAAAGGGATAAGTGTGTTTTAAAACAAGTTTGATAAAAAAGGGGAAATGGGTTATCATTTGCCTTTATTGGATAACATGTTTTCTATTTGGTACAAAAAATAGCAAAGTGGAAATAAAAAAGTTTTTGCCCGGCGTTTTTTTTTCTATGAAGATTTGGGGGGGTTTGATGAATCTTGGGTATTAAGATATTCCCCCGTCATAAGGGAAATTTATGTTAAACCAATCTCTTATTTTGAAATTTTACCCCAAGGGGTTTTAATATGTTTGAAAAAATTTTCCTTTTTTCTACTCCCTTTGGATCCCCTTGCAAAATTATTACCTTATAAAGGTGGCGATTTCTGGTTGGAATTTTTGGTTTGGTTTTTTTGAATGACCTGTAAAGGCCGGGGGATAAAAAGCTTTTCGTTGGGGAATTAAGTATTTTTACTAAAAAACCCTGGTCCTCCCCCATTGGGAAATTTTTTAGAAGAGTACTTAGATACCGATTAGAACTAAGGATTATGGTTTTGATTATCTTTGGGAAGTCCCCCCTGTTTTGGAAGGATATTACGTGCAACGGGCATCCAATAAAGAAGATAATTCTTCTACAAGTGGATGGGTATTCATGTTTGGGGGAGGTGCCATCTCATGGGCGTCTAAGAAACAAACATGTGTTGCAGATTCTACGATGTGTTCCGAGTTTATTGCTTTACCATCTGCTAGCAAGGAAGCAGAATGGTTAAGAGATCTCATGTATGAGATTCCACTAGTGGAAAAAACAAGATAGGCTGCGGTTTTGACTCGCAGCATTAGTAATAGCAGCAGATGTTAAAACATTATTAGCTGCGGTCCTAAAAACCGCAGCCTATAGACCATTTTTTTTTTAAAAAAGGGACTAAAGGCTGCGGTTTTTAGGGTAATCGCAGCCTTTAGTCCCTTTTTTTGTTTTTAACCGCAGCCTATAGACCATTTTTTTCAAAAAAAAAGGGACTAAAGGCTGCGGTTTTTAGGGTAACCGCAGCCTTTAGTCCCTTTTTTTGTTTTTTTTTCGTTTTAATTGATGCTTAGAATCATGAACAATTCCAGAAAATTGAAGAACATCGAAGAATATTCAGACCAATTTCAGAAACATTGAAGAACACAAGATATTTTAAACAACAACATAACTCCATTGAAAATGAATAAGTATATAAAATGAATAAGAATACATAATCTGAAAAACAAAATGAATAAGTATACAAAAGTGAGAAAGAATACATAATCTGAAAAACAAAAACAATGAAGAACATTCAAGACCAATTCAAGAATACATAATCTGAAAAACAAAAACAATGAATACATAATCCTGGCTCACTTCTCGTATATTTTCCAAATCGCACTTGGTACCAACTAATAATCCAGGTGAAGCCTTTACTAAGTGCAACACCAGTATGAGACAATCCCAAATCAACCCATGTCGAATGTCATTTGTTAATGAAAGTATGAAACTGAAGCTTTTAGTCTGAAAAGAGGGTCTTCTTTTTTTCGAAGAGCATTTGGGGGAATTTCATTTGTTAATGAAACTCAAGCTTTTAGTCTGACTCCATGAAAATTTTTCTTGAAAGAGTCGAAGGTTTTACATTGTGTTTGTAGGAAAGCATTTGTGGGAAATGGGTAAGACATATGTGTTTAGGGTTTTTTTAAGCTTATATAACGGAAAGAAAAGATGGCGCGCTTAGGGTTTTTTTTAAGAATGAGAATATACTTATTGGCTGCGGTCATTAGGAAAACCGCAACCTTTGTGCTAATTTTTTTTTTCTTAAGGTTATTGGCTGCGGTTTTACAAAAAACCGCAGCCTTTGTGCTATTTTTTTTCGCCTTTTTTTTCTTCTATTAAAGGCTGCGTTTATTAGGAACCGCAGCTAATGTTAGCAGCCAATAGCTTTTATTCCACTAGTGTTCCTCTGTTGGTTAAGCCAATCTCACCGGTAGCTATCCATTGTGATAGTGATTCGTCTTTGAACAGAGTGTATAGTCAAACATATAATGGTAATTCAAGACATATAGCACTAAGACACAGTCTAGTGCGTGCACTTATCAAGGGAAGGGTTATTTCTGTTGACTGTGTTAATACTAAACTCAATATGGCGAATCAATTTACTAAGCCATTGAGTAGGAATTCCTTTGATCTTATGGTTCAAGGAATTGGTTTATGCTCATCTACGACACCACGAGCAAAACCCAATTCGACGCAAGAAGAAACATCTAGTCTTGAATTCAATGTGGAATGATCGCTCATCAGATGTTGGGAAGCAATTTTGAGACCCTTTAATTGCTTTGTTCGTGATGTTAAATAACGAGGTAGTAGAGTCGTCCCTCGAAGTCTTCATTTCTAGATTATGAAGATCTCTAGATTGAGTGCTTTATTCATGAAAGCATGGTAAATTAGGAGAAGCTACCTATATAAGTTCGAGATTTGGCCGTCTCAAAGAAATCAAGGGGCATACTTGTGATTTCAATGAATTTATGAATAGATATGAACACATGGCCTTTAACGTGTCAAGGACATAAGATTAATGAATTATTTCATGTGTACTACTCCTTCAATTGGTTAGATATATCTGCTTAATTAATTAAGGGATATGATCAATTGTAAAGATGCGTGGTACTAGGTGTCAATTCAATTCGTACGAACATTGGCATTGATGCATGAAATGGGTTGGAGATTATGGATCGCAAAAGAAGATAAGGATTATACACTCTAAATGGGGGAGGATTGTTGGAATTTAGAGTGTATAATGGTCATCGGAAATGATAATTAATTAAATTAAATAAATAATTTAATTAAATTAATTAAGTATATCCCAAGGTTACAAGGAAAAAGTGATTTTAGGGAAATTAAAAGTCACTAGTCGCGAAAGGTTTCACGGATCGCGAACAGCAGGCAGAATGCTACTGTATTTGTGAAATTTGAAACTCGCGACCCGCGACTATTTTCGCGACCCGCGAAAATATGAAATTTCTGGATTTTTTCCTTGCGATGTTTTGCTTTGTTTTGGTGGTTATATAATAACTTCCTACAGTTATTATGGTTACTTTTAGCCATGTTCTTTGGGATATAAGGGCTGAGTGAAAGGCGACATTGGTTCATGAATTGATCTCGTGTTTCACGGATCAACCTTGTGTTTCATGAAGCGACACTTTGCTTCATGAAGTAGTGTGAGCTATTCTATAAATATAGGATGCTTGTGTGTTATTTGACATATGCTTTATCTGATTTTCTTCTCTTCTTGAGCATTTCAAAATCAAGAACTTGCAATCCTTGATTGTGAATTTTCATATTTCCTTCCATTTAAGTTCTTCTTATATCATTCTAATTTCCATGTGCTAGGAGATTAGTGTGATTCTTTGTATCTCATAACGTATTTCTGGTTTGTTCCCAAGCATCGTGGTAGGGAGGAAATAACGTTTTAGAAAAGAGCATCTCGCCTAGAATTTATATCAAGCTCCAACAAAATCTTCTTGTTACTTGGTTCGTGTTGAAGATTAGTGTATCGGAGATTTCGGTGGTGTACATAAGCAAGGTTCTTGATCGTCATATGTAATTTGATTTTCTATCACAAACTTGTATCTTTAATTTATTCTTTATTTATAAATTAAAGTACATTTTCTAACAAATTATTAATTTCTTAGACTCTAAGCCAAGCCAAATTAAACCAAGAGACATGGAAAAGTGTCTTAGGAGGCAAAATGAAACATAGGTAGGGCACATAATTAGACATAAGAAGATTGATGTGGACCGACATAATAAACTTAAATCCACACGTAATTGTTTTTCATTCGATTTCTTACTACAAAAAGATACCACTTTATTATGCTTAATTTCGCTACTTTTGAAAAGACTAATTCTATTTTTTAGCTTTATATTTTCTTTAATTAATTTTAACTAATTTTTTATGATGTAATGTGTTTTTTTTAACTATAATTACCTTAGCTGAGAGATGAAAATGATCTCGGTGAGAATCAAACTCAGGATTTTGCCTAGGGGAGTAGCATTTGTTGCAATTGGAATAAAAGTTGATTCTCACCCAGAATATCATCATCATCCACTACAACATAATTTGCTTTTAGTGGGATATATTTAGCGACATTTAATTTAAATGTTGCTATTTCAAATTTCTTATAGTGTATATACACTAGTAGAATTAACGTCATTTGCTACTATACAAATTTGCTTATTTGCTGCTCAATTTCGGATTGCGGCAAATGGAGGGGCAACAAATAACCAAAAGCTTTTTGCTATTAGTTAAAGAACCATAGCAAATAATTATTATTATGTGCGAAGAGAATCAAAGTAAATAGATTAGTAAATAGCAGTGTAAAGTTTTTCAACTGAGAGAGAAAAGGAACTTGACGTGGGTGACTTGTGTTATAGCTTTTTGCTATTGTTCAATAAAAAATAACAATAAAATTTTTTATTTGCTATTAATGTTTAAATATAGTAGCAACAAATATTTTTTTACTGTGAAATAATCAAAACAGTAGCAATAATTACATTATTTGCTATGTTTGAGATTTAAGTAGCAAATAAATTGCAGCAAATTAGATTTATTCTACTAGTGATAAAGGATTTAGTGACATTTATTAGACCCTTTAGCAGCATATTAAAAAGTCATACTAAAGCTTTTTGCGACATAGGATCTAGTGACATTTCTCACAAATGAATTTCTCACAAATGTCACTATAGACTATAGTGACAATTACATATGCCACTAAAGACCAAATTAAGTGTCGCTAAATCACTTTATGGTGAAACTTAAAATAAAAACCAATAATTATTATACTAAAAATATCAATTAGTGGCATTTTTTTAATGCCACTAAATCCAATGTCGCAAAAAGCTAAATTTGTTGTAGTGATCAATCTATTATATCGTTCGAAAATAGGGTTTGAGTGAGAGATCAAGGTGACGTACAATGAATACTCACTACAACATAATTTGCTTTTAGTGAGATATATTTAACGACATTTAATTTAAATGTCGCTATTTCAAATTTCTTATATTGTATATAGAGGATTTAATGACATTTATTAGAACCTTTTGCGGCATATTAAAAAGTCACACTAAAGCTTTTAGCGATGTAGAATCTAGTGACATTTCTCACAAATGCCACTATAGATTATAGTAATAATTACATATGCCGCTGAAGACCTAATTAAGTGTCACTAAATCACTTTATGGTGAAACTTAAAATAAAAATCAATAATTATTACACTAAAAATATGAATGAGTGGCATTTTTTTAATGCCATTAAATCCAATGTTGCAAAAAGCTAAATTTGTTGTAGTGACTTGTATTCCTTATAAAGAGGGAACTAGAGGAATGTGGTCAATTTACCCCCAAAAGTTAAGAATTACATAAGGAGGTATATAAGCGACCTCGTTGTCTAGAGTAAAACACCGACAAAACTAGGTCTGAAACAATATAGTAAATATGATGAATAATTGCAAAAACAAAATGGAACCGAGTAACAAGCAACTAGCTAATAGGCAAGAAGGAACCTAAAGAAACTATTAGTAGTTTGAAATATGGATTTAACATCTCCAACTATTCTTAGCCTAGCAAGGTCTGCGTAAAGGTGCAACTAGCTCAATACATTTTCAATTTGCTCAATCCATGTTATGTTAGGTCCCTTCTACTTCTCTTGCTCTCCATTAGGATGGTTTTTATCCTTTTAATGGAAGGGTCAATTATCTTTCTTTGCATATGTCGTCTAAACTATCTTAACTTATTTTCATGCATTTTAGCAGAATATAAAGAATAATAATAAATTAATTAATAGAACAAAATTGGAAATGTAAAGATTCGATTACTAAGATGAATTGCTTCTTTCTAACATGCACTAACTCGGTAGCTACACTTTATTATTTTTATTATTACATTAATAGTAGAAGTTTAAGTGTGGCATTCTCTAAAGTTTTTGTCTAAGTGTGTTATTAATTAATATATAAAGAAAGACAATGTAAAAGATGGAATCACTTGAAAAGATGTTAACCTTGCTTAATTCAATGATCGAACATAAACGGGTATATACTTTATTTTAATTACTTTAACTTTTACTTAATACCCTTTTTAGATTATTTTATATAGCTATATTGATGCTATATTGATGTAGTACATAATGGGCCTTAGCTTGTTCCCTACAAAATAGGTAAGAGTTAGTTGTTAGCTGTCTAAATATATAACTTTAACTATTTAGGTAAAAATATATCGTTATAATTGTCTAATTTTCTATCTGAAGTTATAGTTTTGTGTGAAAATGTATCTTAATATATTTTTATTACTTTAATTAATTTTAAACACTTAATTTTTATTATTTGAGTTTATAACTATTGGATCTAAGTTATTTGTCAAATTTCAATAGTAAGTTGACAAAATTCAACACAAAATCTACATAATTCACATCAAAATGTAGAAAAAACTTACAGTCCATTATGTTAATTTATCATTAACTCATTTATATATCATTGGTGATCAAAAGCACAATTAAACAATACCTAGAAATTTTAGATATAATACATTATAATACGTACAGTAGAACTAGGAAAAGAGAAGACTAATGACTGTGTTGAACAGTTTTACTGCTTCGTAATTTCTCAAATATGAACTTTTTGCAATACTGGAATAATCTTTTGAATAGAATTTTTCAGAGAATTTAGGATGTAGCTATTATTATTGAGAAAATTCGAAATATTTGTTTCTAAACCTACTTTGTGAACGCTATTTGAAACACTAAAACATTTAAAAGCTTTGTAAACAACTAGGAGAATTCAACTACTAACTACAATTAAAATTATATGCAAGCTTCACTAAAAAGGTTTGGTTTATACTTTATTGTCACTACATAAACTAATAAATAGTAATTGTTTTAAAGAGTATTTTAAATTTCTTACAGGCTTAAGCAAAATTCAGAAAAATGCTTTTAATTATTGCTCTTATTTTCTCTTAAAACATTCAAATTTACATGATCTTTATCTTCAAACAATCGTTTACTTCTATAAAACTATCTAAATCAAAGCTACCAAAATTTCTAATTCAATTCATCTTCTTCCGTTATACACACCTAGCTAGATGAGATTTTTAGTTATAATTTTTTTTTATTAAATTAGCTAGATTTATTGTGAATGCCAACATATTAACGGGGATTAACGAGGTGCACATACTTCATAAGCCAAGGAGATATATATCATCCCAAAATCATATGACAATGGGAAGAAGGTCTCCAATAGCTTATAAAGTGTGCACACCATCTTTTAATTTGTCAGTGTGGGATAATCCCAACACCCCCTCACTTGGAAAACCCATCAAGTTCGCATGTGAGAGTAATCAATTAGGATAGGAACACCATTTTTTCGAACATATTTAAATTTTTGATCAAATCATCGGCTCTAATATCATATTAAATTAGACTGGACTTACTGTGGGTGTCAGCATATAATTGAGCAAAACCGAGGTGCATACACTTCATAAGCCAAAGAGATATATATCATCCCAAAACCATATGGCAATGGAAAAAAAGTCTTCAATAACTTATTATGTGTACACACCATCTTTTAATTTATCGACGTGGGATAATCCCAACATTTTTTCCGATGCTTATTGTCCTTGTATTATTTTCCCTGTACTTGATTTTACCAATTTTCATTTACACACCCACACATTTGTAACTAAATTATCCAATTATCCATTTTTATGATTTGCATCATGTTTGGGATGGTTTGTCCTACGTTGATAAATTAAAGATGATATATACACTTTATAAGTCATTGGAGCCCTTTCTTTCATTGCTATATGGTTGTGGGTTGATAGATCTGCTTGATTTATGAAGTATGTGCGCCCTGTTTTTCCTCAATTATATGCTGGAATTGACAATGAGTACTTTATCCCAATTTAACATGATATCAGAGCGATGGTTCTGATCAATTTGGAATTAAAGATGACATACACATTTTTTATAAGTCATCTGATCCTTTTATTTTTCATTGTCATATAAATTGGAGATGGTATCTCCATGGCAATAGCATGGACCCAGCATTTTCTTAATTATATGTTGGCATTTAACACATTAATTTGTTAGTAACTACTCAAATATCTAATTTTCATAGTATTTTATATGTTTCATTGAAATGTTTTGGATTGAATTTTAGTATGCTAATGAAGTTAAAACAAGTCAAGACAACCAAAGTACTTTAACACAAATGAAAGTTATTCGAAAAAAAATAATAAACCAAAATAATTCAAAATGAATAAACAATATATATGATTTGGATTTTTATAAATTGGTTTGAATAAACCGAAATGTTTTAGTTTAGATTAGGTTTGAGCAAACTAAGATCGAAAATCTGATTTTGAACCAAAGTACTAAAGTAGGTGATACTAAATAAAATTTAACCGCCCTTACAAACAAAGATATGCCTTCAACAATTCAAGTTTTATTTTTACATCCCTACGTTTGCAACTATGATTTTTAACTTTTTTTTTTATCATTTTTGTTTTCAATTTCCATTTGTCGTCTAGATATATTTTTACAGCAGATCTTGGGTAAGATCGTCTTAGAATAAGACGCGGCCCAATATGGAGTCTATCAGCTTTTTCCATTTATCTGGGCATTTTTCAATATTACTCTTAAAGGTATCAGTTTTGACCTTAAAGATATCAATTTCAACGTAAAGTTGTACTTAAATATATCAATTAAAGTAAAAATTTCAATTTTAACCTATAAGTGATCAATTTTAACAATAAAGTGATTAATTTCTACCTAATATAATTGACAATGATAAGTATTGAATTGTATGCTCTTATGTAGTTCATTTATTTTGTTTATAATTGATATAGTTCACATCATAACAAAAACAAGATAAGGTCATAATTGATGCATGTTTGGTAATAATTGACAGTGATAAGTACTGAATTGTATGTTGTTATGTAGTTCATTTATTTTGTTTATAATTGATATAGTTAACATCATAACAAAAACAAGATAAAGTCATAATTGATGCTTGTTTGGTGAAAATTGACAGTGATAAGTAATGAATTGTATGTTGTTATTGAAATTTTTACATTAATTGATATGACGGTGAACTGAAGGCAGAGGGTGGTGGATGACGGTGGAGGAAAACTGAACCGAGGTGTTGCTAGGTGGATGACGGTGGTGGATTAGCAGAGCTGACGAGCTATTGTGTGAAGTGCAACAGTGAGGGAAATGGCTAGCTAAGATATGTGTGAAATGAAATTAGGTTTAGAGAGTTTTTACATTTGATTAAAATATACCTCATATATTTTGCAATGTCATTGTTGTTGCAAAACATAAAATAAATTTTTACAATGACACGTGTTGTTGCAATACCTAATAATTATTTTTAGCAACGACTGGTATCGTTGCAAAAAACAAAATTTATTTTTTCAAGACCCGCGCTTATTTTTTGGTGGAGGGAAATGAAATTTCAGATGTGGCAACAATAAATTAGTAACGAAATTCAGTTTTTGCAACGACCTCTATTTTTTGCAACGACATTTTTTAAGTCGTTGCCAAAGCTTGTTGCTAAAAACTAATTTTTTTCTGGTGTGAAATCATTAATTTGAAATAAAATGCTAGTTCCCAAACACACTTAAGGTTTAGCTAGGAACTTTTCTTTTAAACTCATTTTCATATCTATTAAATTTATTTCAAATCAATATGATCATCCTAATAAGTTCGGTTCAGTTAAAAATTGGTTTAACTTTGCTACTTTTATTTATAATTTTCTAATAACTTTATTTCTCTTTTATTATCATATTCTAGATAATGTATGAAAATTTGAAACAATTAAGCAATTTTAACAAAAAATTTTAAAAAATGAGCTTCGGGTAAACTTAATTCCAAAAATAAATGTTTTTATGCCCGAGCCTAAGATTATGTATGTTCACAGTTAATAATTGCGAATAAAAAAAATTGATCAAGAAAAGTCAAAATTGTTTGTTCGTACTTAATAACTGCGAACAAAAGTGAGACAATGTCATAACGTTAGAAGGGACGGAAAAAAACAAAACAATTGTTCGCAAACATGACTTCACTTTTTCCTTTCCTTTTAACGTTATAACATTGTCTTCCTTTTGTACGCAGTTACTAAATACAAACAAACAATTTTGACATTTTTTGATCAAATTTTTTTGTTTAATCTTAGACTCGGACATAAAAAGACTTATTTTTGAAATTAAGTTTACCCGAAACTCATTTTTTATTTTATTTTTTTTGTTAAAATTGCTTAATTGTTTCGATCTTTAATTATATTTTGTGGGCTAAGGGATGTCTATTGATCCTAACTTATAAGAACTGATTCTTGGTGTTCTGGGCTGTAGTCCATTAGCCTAATTCACACTAGACGTATTATGATCTTTGAGCTTATGAGCAGATCCAAATCATTCATTGATATTACTTCATGGTACTCATAGTCGTGGTTTATTTTAAGAGAAATCAGATACTCTTCTGTGAGACGGTTTTAGCCGTGCAACCGGCCAAGACCCAATAAGTTTTTTAGAATATTCTGACATGCTAAATTTAATACTTAAAAGGACAATTTTAAGACTTAAAAATCCATTTTTAAGACATATAAGGTCAATTTCAAAAGTTTTTGATATCAACTTTAATGTTTGAGTCATCCAACTTTAAAGTTGAAATTAAAATTTTAAGTCTAGCAATTGGTCTTTTAAGTCTTAGAATTGACATTTTAAGTATTGAAATTGACCTTTTAAATCTTATAGTTGTCAAATTTCATCACTTAAAATGTTAATTTTAAATCCTTTGAAATTTTAAAATTGGTTGAAATTGGTATTTTAAGTCTTCAAATTGGTCTTTTAACTCTTGAAATTGACATTTTATTTTGTAAATTTGATAAAAAAAAATTATATGCAATCGGCCTAATAAGATGCGTGTCACAAGTGAGACGGTCTCACACAAATTTTTGTGAAGAGAAATTCCCATTAAGATTGTTTTAATGTGAGACAGTCTTAACTTGAATTAATAATTCAATTAAATTAATTAAATCATTTATTTTTAGTTAAAGATAATTTCACATGCTTTAGCTATAACAAATGCTCTCTTTTTTTATGTTTGTCCACCTTATTATAACGGGTAATTTTAAATATTATTTATCTACTTTAGAATAATTTCCATTTTTGGAAATCTTTTTTCCAAATATAGCATCATAACCCCTCTAATTTTTCGCAAATATACTCTCTCCACGTTACTAACAATGATAATTTCCATTTTTCTTTATTTTATCTTTAATTTAAATCTTTTTCTTCTCTCATAATATCAATACAATCATTAATTCACAATACTATTAATAAAAATAATACCCACTTACAACAAATATTATATATTTCTTAATTTGTGTGAAAAACTCATAATAGGCAATCTTTTAAGAACCGAAGGACTAGTTACTTCTAATAACAACCCATACTCACGAATTTATATTTATGCACAGGGCCAACCCTAGATATTTGGGGTCTCTGGGCGAAATAGCATATTAGGGCCATTTTTCTTTGCAATTTATAACTTATATGAACCTTTTACTACTATTAATTTTGCTTTTGTGACATATGATTCTGGGCGACGGCCCCTCTTGCCCACCCTTAAAGCCGGCCCTGTTTATTCAAAAGCTAACGAATGTCTCCGAGAAATTGTTAATGAGAAAAGCTTCTCGCCTTCATCTATGTGCGTGTGCGCATCAATAGTCAAAACGACTTTTGATTTTCATTATCATAATTATAAATACTAATAAAAAAGTTAAAAATGACAAATATTATCCTTAAGGAGACATTACAGATAGAATTATTTAGTGGATTATATAGTTGATTACATGAAAATAATTACTTAATTTAGAATCTCATTTTTTAACAATTAGAGCTAATTTAAGTAAAGTATTTATATAATTTATCATAGCAATCCTATACATACCCTAGAATTTGATATATTAAATGAAAGAAAAAGTGATGTATTCTGGACTATTTAATTTTTGCTTTAAAAAAGTTATATATTCGATAAATTTAATCAAAATAATATATACTTGTTCTTTACAATTATATTTTTATATACTCCCTCCGTTTTCATATGTTTTTCTCACTTTCCCCATTTGGAAATTTTTAAAAGTTCTTCTCATTTAGAATCTTTCTATTTTAGTAACCAATAGAATTCAAGGAAATTATTACACTTACACTTCAATCTATAGAAATTAATTTACATGTTAATTCCCAATGTATTTACTTTACATACATCCAATGAAATATAATGATATTATTACACTTACACTTTAATCAATAGAATCTTTATTTTTTATATTATTTTACTCAACTCTCATAGTATCTATTTTGTAATTATAGTTTATCTTGATTTCTTCCCGGATTCCAAATGGGAGATAAAAAAAGAACGGAGAGAGTATTTTATACTAATAATTTTGTGCACTGCACGAGTCTCTATACTAGATTGTAATATTATGTATTATTATTAGTTTAGAAAAGTTTTTAGTATAAATAATACTCCCTCCTATTCACTTTAAATGTCCCATTTAATTTTGACACATTTTTCAATACACGTTTTCAATCTTTAATATCTTTAATTGTGCTTGTGTAAAAATTTTAAAAATTGATATTAATAAAATACTTCCTCCGTTCTTATTTAATTTCACCATTTGCTTTTTTACACTCCTCAATATACGTATTCAATTGTTAATATCTCTAATCATACATACCGAAAAATCATGAAAACTCAAAATTAATAAAATTTGTAATAATTGTTTGTTATATTGTTCTTCCTAGGGGCTATTCTCTCAAAGGTTAATTGCTTGCATCCTAATATTCTTTAGATCAGTTTCTATTATTTTTAAGATCAATTTGTATGTTTTTTTAGTCTTATATTGACAATTTTTGGAAAGTTTCAGTTACCAAAGAAAATAAGGTAATATAAAATTTTTATGTCAAAAACAAATTCAATTAATTTAACGAAACAAAATCACTCTCATATGTCAAGCTTGTATACATCTATAAATTCTAAGATCAGATTACCCTATTATCTCCTTCATTAGCGCGTATCATAAGGTTGTTTAAATGTCTTAATTTAAAAATCATAATAATGACGTTATCCATGTTCCCACAGCAAATATTTATTCTTATATCTAAATTGTTACTACTCCTTAATTTTGTTCTTAAAAGATTGTCGAATATGGGTTATCACACAAATTAAGAAAATTAGAATCTTTGTAGTAAGTGAGTATTATTTTAATTAAATAATAGTATGAATTAATGATTGTATTGATATTATGAGAAAGAAAAAACATTTAAATTTGAGATAAAATAAAGAAAAAAAAATTATCATTGTCATTAATAGAGAGAGAGTATAGTTGGGGATCATCGAAGTGATTATCAGGGTATTTTTAGGAAAAAAAAATTTCAAAAATGAAAAGTAGTATAACATGGACAAATATTTAAAAATATCCGTCATAGTAAAGTGGACAAAAATAAAAAAATCCACTGGAATATTGCAATGGTATCCTCACGTATTTATGTTGACTTTATAAGGTTTAGACTTATATAAATAAAATAAAATCCTTTTTTATTGTTATTCTTATTTAAAGGCACTGTTTTTTTTTAAAAAAAGCTGTTTGATTAATTATTACTAATATACATAGCTGTGAGATTGATAAGAAAACAGTTCGAACATAACTGTCAGTCATAGATCATAGATGTAGACGCATCCATATGCATGCAAAATTTTAAAGCTTCAATGATATAGACAATTTCAAAATTGACCTTTTAATGCTTCAATGATATAGACAATTAATTAAAAGAAATTTTTTTAAAAAAATTTACAAATTTTAAAAAATATAAAATACATTTGAATTACAGTAATTCCAAAAATAACAGATTGGATAAGATGAGATAGAAACAAAGCTAACTATAAATATAGATCCGCTATAGCTCACAACCATACATAGAAAACTTAATGAGTAAAAGTCTTAATTCAAACGAATAACATTTTTTCACATGATAAAGGAGAAATTCAACTAAAGCTTAAATTGTTTATTTACAAGGTCTGTTAGACTAACAGTTGTTGGTAGGAGATGTTGGTTTCTTTTAAACATGTTGACTAGTTTGACTAGGTGAAATTATTGCTCATTGGCTAGCGGATAAACTAGCAATTTTAGTCGCTTGATTAAGAGGTATTTTGTAATAGTAATTAACTAGATAGTGTCCGTGCGATACACGGCTTTATCAATTTTTTTGACATATTTTTGTAATATATTTATATTTTAGTATTTCACTATGAACAATTGTATACATTACGTACATTATACTACCTCCTATTTAGCCTAAATGAGACATTTTTTTTGGGACTATTCACTCATCATTCTTAATTTGTATTTTACTCTTAATCAATAAGTTAAAACATAGTTATGTGAGATCTTGTTTGATTCGTCTCAATACAAGGATTATTAATATCAAATTTTTATAATATTTAATTAAGAATCATTTGAGATATTAAGGGTTAAAATGTTGCCTCGGCAAGTGTGAAAAACTAAATGGGACATTTAGGCTGAATAGGAGAGAGTATCATATTTTGCATTGTGCGCAATATAATTATATATATACTTTTATTTTTTTATTTTGAATAAAAGAGCAAATGGTTCTCACCTTAAGTACAATACGAAATTATGAATTTTTTAAATAAAAAATAACATATTAATTTTTCTAACAAAAAATACCTATTATATTAATTTATAAAAGTATTAAATATTATTACTATCAATAACACACTTTAAAATCAAATAAATAAATAGAATTATGTAAAATTATTTTATTAGTTTAAACAACAAAGATAATTTTTTATCATAAAAAATATAAGTGACTTACATAAAAATAGTCACAACCTAAATTATATTAGAATTAATCATTGCATTTAAGTAACCAAGAGTATAAATAATAAAAACAAATTCTAATAATAGTATATAGTGTTTTAACCATTTTAAAATATCCAATACACTAAATAATATTCATTTAATAAATGAAATTTAAAACATTTTATAAATAATTGAAATAAATGAAATAAAAATATATAGTTTTCCCTCTAAAATTGCATTAAATGTGATTTGACCCAAAAAGTAAAAAAAAACAATTATTAAAATAATAATATGCAAATAAAGATAGAAAGTCAAAGATCATAATAAGGATGACAATATCATTTAAGTTTAGAGGAAATTTTTTTAATAAGGATGCGACACGTAAGCAATTTTGAAAAATGATGATGTAAGCCGTGTTTTGTTTTAGTAATAGTTAAGATTTGTGGTTTTTATCAGTTTATTAGAGAAAAAATGAGTTAATAACCAAAAGCAAATGAAATAATAGATAAGAGCAAGCTTTTCGTCTGGCCAAAAAGTCATTTATCAAATACTTTCCCGTTCCATAATACTTACTATTTGAGTGTGACATTTTGTGTGGAAAAATGTCACTATTAATAGTAAGTATTATGGAACAGGAAAGTATTTTATATGGTTGTGACCAAAAGCCAAATACAAAAACTTAAAAACATCATTTACCCAACACATCTATATGCATAAAAGAAGAAATACTTGTAGACCTTTCCAATATAGGTTGGCCCATATTTCAATTTAAAAAATTAAAACAAAGAAAAGAAATTGTCTTACGTGCGTTTCCTAATCACTCCCATATAATTTTTCAACTTCCATTTCAATTTTTTTGCCTGACAAAATGTCTTGCTTCAGTCCTCTTTATCATCTTCATTTGCGGTTCTTATCAAAGGCATGTATTAGAAGTTTTATCCTTTCCATTTGCGTGTATCAAACTTTTATTTTTTATTTTAACTAAATTCACCTCTCTCGTATCATCTTCAACATTTTCGTATTTTGGTGTTAAATTTGGTGCTTCATCTTCACCATTTTCGTTTTCAAAACTTCTATTTTCATTTTTTTGGTTAATTGTGTTATATATTAGTTGGAATTAAAATACTGTGTTTTTTTTTGGAAATTATCAATGGTGCCCCTGAGGTATGCGTTTTTATCAATGGTGACCACATTTCTTTTTTTATTCCAATGGAACCCCTAACATTTTTCGGTAATTACAACCGTGACACTTTTGTACTTATTTCCGTTAAGTACACGTTAAGTTTGAAATAAAACCAAACCACGGTTTGTTTCTGATTAAGTAACTTGCTTTCCCTCTTTATTTTCCCTCCTCGATCTTTCTTTGTCTTCATCATGATCATCATCCTTGCTTGATCACGCCATTGTTGACGATTTATCCTCCTTGTTGCTCCTCTACTTCACGCTGGTAAGTTCTCTAATCTTCTTTACATTTCTTTCTGTACATGCAAGATGTTGGGTTGTGTCGTTCGTTGCCCTAAATGCTGACTGCAGGTTATAAAGCCCAAGGGTTGGAAACAGCGAAAGGGGTACTTCAGGCGTAAACTCCCTGTTCTTAAACCAAGGAAGAAACCTGTTGAGACTGAAGTGGAGCCCCCACCATCTCCTGGTGACATAAATGATGTGATACTTGAAAATGTTGAGTTCTTGAATGAGATAAACCAAGCTACCGAAGAGGGTAACAAGGAGGGTAAGGAGGAGGGTAAGGAGGAAGCCATGTGGAGAAAACCACACCCAAAAACCCCCCAAAGAAATCACCCAAAGAAACACCAAAAGAATCACCCAAAAACCCTTAAAGAAATCTGTCCAGACTAAGGTAACCCCAGATAAAACTCCAAAGGTTACTGTGACCAAAAGAATTCCAAAGAGTACTATGAGAAGAAAGGGAATTAAGCAGGTGGTTACTAGAAAGTCTCCAAGGCTAGTTCAACTAAGTAAGGAAAAGGAGGCTGCTGCATCTACTTCAGGACCCTTGCTTAGTAAAAGTGATGATGAATTCTTCATTCCATCCATGTCATTGCATACTAGTGACAGTGAGAGTATGTCTTTGGTAGATAGTGATGAAGAGGTTGAGGTAGATGATGTTGATGCAGTTAAAGATAACTTTGATCCATATGAGGGTCCAGTTTGGGAGGAATTTTGTTATCTATAATTGCCCTAGATGGAAACATTGAGCTGTTTCCAGTGGCATGGGCTGTTGTTTCATGTGAGGATGAAGAGAGCTGGAAGTTCTTCATTTGGCATCTAAAGCATGTTCTTGAACCAAGATAGAGAGGAGACAAGTGGTGCATAATATCTGAAAGACAGAAGGTATGCAAACTAGTTTAGTTAGTTTGTGTTAAATACAATGTTCTCCATCTAATTGCTTTCAATATGTTGTTTTGAAAATGCAGGGAATTGACAAGGCCATTACTGATTTGTGGCCTAAGGTTCAAAGTAGGTATTGTTGCAAGCACCTTAGTGCCAATTGGAAGAAAAATTTCCCAAGACCTAAGTTGTGGCAAGTTTTTTGGCTTGCATGTAGGGCTTTCTCCACATTCACATTTGCCAAGGCCATGAAGGAGCTTGACAAAGAGGATCATGATGCTAGGAAATGGCTGGCTGACTTGGGTCCACAAGAGAGATGGACAAAACATAAATTTGATACAGAGCTGAAGTGTGATGTGAACAAGACAAATTTTGTGGAGAAGTTGACTTTGTTAGAGGGAATAAGTAGGGTAATAATGGTTAGGTTGGCTACAAGGAGGCAGAAATGTGCTGATTGGGAAAAGTTGTGTCCAAACATTGTGAAGAGAGTTCAATCTTTATGTAATAACCGTAAGTCCTACAGGGCTTTCATGTCTAGTGCAAGAGAATGTGAAGTAAGGGAGGGTAAATCAGTTCTTGCAGTGAGTTTAAACCAATACACATGCCTTTGCAATGTGTGGCGACTCACTGGCATACCATGTAAGCATGCAATGAGAGCTATTCTTCATGAGGGTCTTGATCCACAGACATTTGTGCATGAATGGTACTTAATTGAGAGGTGCAAGCTGGCCTATGGTGAAAGCATTAAGCCCATCAAGATTTGTAGTAGATTTTCCTAAAAATCATAAGAATAGCCCCATTCAAATGCTTGGCACGAAATACATTTATAGTAGATTCTTTCAAGATTGGAAACTGAACCGGACACCCTAACATCATAAAACTTAGATGGGTCACAGTCGCATTTCTTCAACCTTACCCAACTATCACAAACTTGAATGGAGTTAACATTAGGGATTGCCTGTTGTCTTTTGGAGTTACCGGAGTACACTTTGCCGCAAAACGATGAGTTCTTGGAGGAAGTAGCCATGGTAGGAGAAGGAAGACGAGAGGGAAAAGAGAAGAAGGAGAATCGTGCTTTTCAAATGAAATAAACCTGGGTATATAAACATCAACAAAGTAACCATGGTTAGGTTAGATTTCAAACTTAACGTGTACTTAACGAAAATAAGTATAAAAGTGTCACAGTTGTAATTACCGCAAAATGTTAGGGGTACCATTGGAATAAAAAAAAATTGTGGTCACCATTGATAAAAACGCATACCTCAGGGGCACCATTGATAATTTCCCTGTTTTTATTTAAGCTTCATCAATGGTGGAAAACAATAATGTTGAAGAAGATAACAGAATTAAGACTAAAGAAGGAACGTAAGTTGGTATTTTAACCTAATTAAAGTTTATAGTTTAATATTAATATTTTAAATCTGTATTCGCAAAAAAGATCAAAAAGGTTTCTTCTAAGGATCAAAATGACAACCCTCAACAGTCAAAGGTGGCTAATTAATTAAGTATCCAAACAAAGGGCATATAGTAGTTGGTATTATAATATTGTGTATTAGGATTTATAATATTTTGTATTTGGGTTTATAATAGAGATATTTGTCGTATTGTTATGTATTCATATTTTAGATTATGTTGGAATTATAATAGTGTGAATTTGAATTTATAATATTGTGTATTTGATTTATAATATTGATATATGGGTTTATAATAGTATGTATTTGTGTTTATAATTCTGCGTAGTTTATTTTATAAAGTAATGTTATAATCCTAACTAAATAATGTTATACTTATACCCCCAACTTAAGAATGTTATAATCACAATTAAACTATGTTATAATCCCTAATCAACTATGTTTTTGAATATCAAAGCGAGGCTGAAATTTTATTAACTAGAAAAATCAGAAAATACAGCATCGAAAATCCACGTTGGACCACCATTAGTCTAAACATTCGAACAATAGCCACCCAACGCCCACTTGGCAAGGCGGTGGGCTACATTATTTGCCTCCCTAAAACAAAACTGAAAAGAAATCTGGTCTAATTTCGAAACGGTCGTCAAGATGTTGTCCACCAACACTTGAGAGTGGAGACCGCGCAACAACGAGCCTTGGAGGGCTTTGACAATATTCTGAGCGTCCCCTTCCACCGAAACTTTGCTCCACTTCTTATCATGGATCAACTCAATTGCCCAGCGAAAAGCAGCAAGTTCCGCCCTCTCAGCTGAAACCAATGGCCATGTTGTTTTAGAGGCTACCAGGAGAATGCTACCATCCTTTTTTCTAGCGACAACTCCTAGCCCGACTTTGTCTTCTTTAGAATCGGTCGTCGCATCCACATTAACTTTGATGACGTCCTGCTCTGGCGGGATCCATTTGGAATGAGCACGACAGATTGAGCTCCTTTGATCTTGAAAGGTCGCCTTTTTGCCATGCAAATCATTTCGGGCACACCAAATTTGCCATGCACACACGCAAATGAAATCGAAATCCTTCTTGTTAAGAGACATGCGTAGACCCAACCAATCCCGAAACGACATTTGACCCGGGGAATTCTCCATGAAAGAACAATTGGCCCAAACCTGCCGAGACCAAGGACACTCCAACAGAATATGGGAACCGGTCTCCAAAGAACCACATCGACCATAGACACTCACACTATCAATCCCCTTATGCCTTAGATTAACACCATGAGGAAGAATGTCCCATAAAGCTCTCCAAATAAACTTTTTGGCTTTTGGGAGAATATGAGCCTTCCATATCTTGTTCCAAATTGGATCATTACCATAGGAACAAGAAGCAATCGACCGAGAATTAAGAGCAAGAGAGTAAGCGTCACGAACCCGAAATTGCCCATCATCCCTAACCGCCCATACCCGCAAATCAGGATTGTTGGATAAACTAATCGGGATTTGAGAAATACGGTCAACATCAATGGGAAGGAAGACTTCAGAAATTAAGTCCATACGCCACGACTTGAGCTCCTTATCAATGAGCACATCAACGGTCGCCTCCTTATCCAAGAGCCTGGGCTTAGTAATAAGTTTGCCCGTCCCATCGCCCCCTAAACAAGCGTCCAACCACAATTTAATGGTGTTGCCATTTCCAACTCTCTATCTGACCCCAAGATCCAAAATAGCCCTAGATCCCCAAAAACTCCTCCATACATAGCTCGCATTAACACCAATTTTAGATTCCCGAACCGAAGACCTCGGGAAAGAACGGGCCTTAAGGGATTGAGCTAAGAGGGAATTAGGGAAACCATGAATCCGCCAAAATTGCTTAGCAAGGAGAGCATCATTAAGCAACTTGAGATCTCAAAAGCCTAGCCCACCCTCACATTTGGGGCGACAGAGATCCCTCCATGCTTTCCAAGGAATACCCCTTTCCGAGTTGGAGGTGCCCCACAAAAAATTCCTAATGATACGTTCCACATCATCACAAAAGGTCGAAGGGAGTTTAAAACAACTCATCGCATAAGTTGGGATGGACTGAGCCACAGACTTAATAAGAGTTTCTTTCCCGACTTTAGAAAGAAGTTTTCTTTCCATCCTTGGAGCTTCTTCCAAATCCGATATTTAATGCGTGCAAAAGAAAGTTTCTTGGATCTGTTGAAAAAAGTAGGAAGCCCGAGATACTTGTCATGACTAGAAACCGCTTTGAAGCCTAGCGTGGCAGTAACCCTTTGCTTGATGTCAAAAGCCAAACTCTTGCTATAAGAGACCTCATATTTCTCCAGGTATACCATTTGCCCCCACAAATGTTCATAGTCCTTCAGGATGCCCATAATAGTCCAAGCCTCCTGCACACTAGCACGAGCAAATATCATACAGTCATCGACAAACAAAAGATGAGTGATCTTAGGAGCCCTTCGGGCTGTGGAGATGCCATGGATAGCCTTATCCTGGTAGGCCCTCCGAATGAGACCCCCAAGACCCTCTGCACAGAGAAGAAATAAGTAAGAAGACAAAGGGTCCCTTTGACGAAGACCCCTATGTGGCACCAAAACCTCCGAAGCTTCTCCATTCACCAAAAAGGAATACCTAACCAAAGTTATACATCTCATAACCCGATCGATCCAAAGAGCCGGGAAACCCATCTTAATCAAGATGCAAGCTACATAATCCCATTCTATGCAGTCATAGGCTTTGCTCATATCGAGCTTAAGCGCCATAAACCCTCTTTTCTTAGCCTGATTGTGACGCATATAATGGAACACCTCTAAAGACAAAAGAATATTGTCTGTGATCAAACGTCCCGGTACGAAGGCGCTTTGATTCTCGTCAATGAGCAACGGAAGAAAACTCTTAATCCTGTTGGCCAACACCTTAGAGATCAACTTGTACGACACGTTACAAAGGCTAATAGGACGGAGTTCAGTCATTTTAGTTGGATTCTTCGTTTTCGGGATAAGAACAACATGGGTAAAATTAACTTCAGAAGGCATATCTCCAAAGTTCAAAAAATTAAGAACCGTGTCACAAACATCATTACCAACCAAGTCCTAGTACTTTTTGTAGAATAGAACCGGTAAACCATCTAGGCCCGGTGACTTACAAGGGTGCATCTCATTCAAAGCCGCTTCAATCTCAAACCGACTATAAGGACGAGCCATAAAAGTCTCCATATCCTGAGTGACTCTTGTGTTGATGCAATCCAGCTGGTCTATAGTGATCTCCGGGCGCGACGAGAGAAAAAGATTGGTAAAATAGTCCAACACCACACTTTTCAAGCCCTCACGACTTTTATGTTTCACGCCATTTCGATCCTCTAGGGCTTTAATCTTATTCTGCCTCCGACAAGTAGAAGCTTTGGCGTGGAAGTAGGCCATATTCCTGTCGCCATTTCGTAAAACAAAGGGACGACATCTTTGCTACGCAGCCGTTTCCTGCAGGTGACGTAATTCTCGTAATTCCTTTTCCACCCTTCTATATTCCTCAAGAACACTAGGAGTCGGCTTCATCTTACGAACCACTTTCAGGCGACACATCAACCATCCAAGTCTATTTTGAGAGGCTAGAAACACATCTTTATTCCATTGTTTGAGCGAGGCACCACAATCTTCCACCACCCTACACCAATCTTGCCGAAACCCGTTAGCTTTAAAGGTATCCCAAAAATTTCGGATTTGCGCATCAAACACGTCATCTTGAAGCCACCGAGCCTCAAAGCGGAAAATCCGATTGTCATCCATACGCGTACCCAAATTTTCGCACCAGGCATCTCGTAAATGAAGAATAATAGGGTAGTGATCCGACCCATCCCACACTAGATTTTCTACCGACGCTAAAGGAGAAAGAGTCCACCAAGCCTGATTAGCCACACATCGATCCAACTTCTCCTCAATGAACCCATCTATACGCTTATTACTCCACGTGAACGGATGACCAAAAGAACCAATCTCCCGAAGATTATTAATATCCAAACAATCGTGAAAAGCACACATACCATTATAATCACTAGGGGTGTAAGTTCGGTGTTTGGTTTGGATTTGACACAAATCCAAATCAAACCAAATCAAATTCGGTGTTGAATTTTTCAGTCCAAATCCAAATCATTATTTTTCTAATCCAAATTGAACCAAACCGAATTTTAAAATTTCAGTCCAAATCAAACCGAATTAACCGAATAGACCGAATTTCAGTCGAATTACATTGAAACAATTTTCAACAATAAGTGCATTCATTACAACTTAAAGTGTTCATTAAAAGAAGACTAAAACAACTTAAAATGTTAATCAAACATAAAACAAATTTAAAAGTTCATTACAAAACACAAAATACATAAATATTTCACTCCAACACTTAATGAAATCTTCAATCACCATCCTTCTCTTCGTCAATCATCAATTTCAATGGTGTTGGGATATGTTGAGCCATCATCACCGAGATCTTCCAACACCATTTTACTCAAATCTCGCAAAACAAAACACATAAAAAGAATTAATAAAGTTATTTTGTCTATATTACAAATACTGAATAGTGAATACAACAAAAAAAATAAACGAAATACAGCTGAAAATACAGTACTAAATACAGCAAAAAAAATAAACAAAATACAACAGAAAATACAGCAAAAAATATAGAATACAGCAAAAAATAAGAAAATACAGTAAATCTAAAATAAATAGTATACATCTAAAATAAACAAAATACAATAAATCTAAACTAAACAGAACACATCAAAAAAATAAGAAACAAAATACAGTAAATCTAAAAATAAACAGAATACATCTAAAATAAATCTAAAATGAAAAAAATACAGCAAAACAGTAAACCTAAATAAAACATATGGAACAAAATACATCAAAAAAATAAACAGAACACAGGGATGAGATGATAAACAGAAGACGAAATCCAAAGAAATCTAAATTAAAAGACTAAAACCTAATAAACAAATGCAAAGAAAGAATATCACCTTTGGCCTTCCATTGAGAAGAGATGAGAAGAGATGAGAAGTATCAAGAATGGTCGAATGAAAGAGATAAGAAGATGAAGGTATCAACTATCAAGAATGAACATGGTGGTCGAATGATAGAGATGGAGATGAGAAGGAATGAAAGAGGGAGTCAGGGAATGAAAGATGGAATGAGAGAGATGAGTGCTGTTCAAATGAATTCTAGGGTTTCAAATGAATTCTTATTTTTGAAGTCTTATTTATATTCTGCTGCTAGTGTTTTATTTTCTTTGGGCTTGGGCCATCTAGGCGCCTATTACTCAGCACTCATCCCTTAGAATTTTGGTCTAGTTCGGTTTTTCGGTTTTTTGGGCCTTAAATCGAAATCGAACCAAACCAAAAAAAAATCGGAATTTTTGTCCAAACCAAACCAAATTTAAAATATCACCAAACCAAATTTCTTATTCGGTCTGGTTCGGTTCGGTGTTCGGTTTTTAACCAAATTAGTTACACCCTTAATAATCACTACCAATACCTCCCTTTGTATCAGAATCTTGGAGAATCGCATTAAAATCACCCCCTATCACCTACGCCACCTCCCTATCCGATTTACCCAAAGAATTAATGACCTCCCAAGAGAGATTTTTCTTCCCATGATCCGGCCACCCGTAAAAGCCAGTCACCCTCTATCGATTCCCACCTTCCTCCTTTACGAAGCAATCAATGCAATGCTCCTCCAAAGAAGAAATCCAAACCTCCATCTCTTCCATCCAAAAAAGCGCAATCCCCCCCGCACGACCAATCGCTTCCACACAAGCACTTTTATCAAAACGTAACCTTTCCTGGATACGCCTAATCTCCTTTTTGTTATCTTAGTTTCGTTAAGAAAGAGAATCTCAGGGGAGAACTTTCGCACCAAAGAATGGAGTGCGTTCATTGACGAGGGACTCCCGAGACCTCGACAATTCCAAAAGATGATGTCCTTCACGGAGAACCGAGACCCCAATTCGTGGGGCCCACCACGGTTCCAGCCTCATGTGATAATAGCTCATCAACCTCCATAGGAATAGACCTTCTCTTAAAATTACCCCGATCATCAACCTCTGCCATTTGTGCGTCCACAACCCCTCCCATGACCGCCCGTTTAATTCCAACCGGAGCCAAAAACCCTGGAGAAGCTTGTTGTCTAAGGCGATCACGACCCAATTTCTTCCACTTCTGAACGCGTTTCTCCGTTAAAGATTTTTTATCAGATAAGCTAGACTCAATAAGAGTCTCATCATGGTAAACAGTACCATGCACGTCCACCTCACCCAATTCTCTCAACGCATGATCAACCCCCTGTTCATGGACAAGGATATTACCCCCCTCACAATCTTCCCCCACACATTGCACCGTCCCACCATGCTTAACCAGAGAAGAACTGGCATACCTGGCTATCCCCACCGGGCCACCGACACATTTTAATTTCGCCTGCTTAGTCCTAACACCCGCTTCAAGACCAACCTTTCCCGTCAGAGAGGTCACGTTGACAATACTATCGGTCTGATTTTCTTCAGCTGCAACCCGAGGAGTCGTCGACTTTACAAAGAACAGCTGTTTACCACTCGATTTATTCATAACTTCGTCTAAAGAATCCTCATGCACCATCGGTTTCCATGGAGATGCCTTTAACCAAGAACCAAAAGATTTAATCGGAGAGTTCTCCCCAAACATATCCTTACACTCATTCGTCTCATGTCCCAATTTACCACAGTAGAAACATATAAGCGGAAGTTTCTCATACTCAACCGGACAAAGACAAGTCTCACCACCACGAATCTTGATTGCCACCGACTTCTTTAATGGCTTTCTCACGTCCAGTTTAACCCGAATACGAATCGACTTCTCCATACCAAGACTATCGGACCTATCCATCTCCACGAATTCCCCTATCTTATCCCCCATCATGCGGGCATTCATCTTGTTACATCGTCCCCTAAAAGAAATATTATACACCCGAACCCAAAAAGGAATATCAAAAAATTGCAAGTCAAACGGTTGTTGAACATCCGTCATTTCGGACAAAAGGATAACCACTTTATCAAAGTGCCATGGTTGGCCTTAAGGCACTTTTTCCATATCTTTCCAGTGATAAAACTGGAACTGGTACAAGTTTTTGCCAATCATCGATACATCCACTCCAAACTGCATAACCCAAACATTTTTTATCGTCGTCATAAAAGCATTCGGATTAAGAGTGCGTTCAGCCCAAAGCCTGCCAATCAACCTCAAAGAGATACGGTCTTCCTCCTTACGATCTTCGTCGTCGACCCACTGACACGCCTCCTCTTGCCCCCCTTAGTCTCCATTAGAAAATGGACAATAAGAATGAGACCCGCTGTGATCCTCCCCAACATCATCACCAACCTCTTCCTTAGAAGAAAAGGGCCCTTCTTGTAACGAAAACATACCCAAATCTTCAGTCGTAGACCCCTCCTAGAAGACATCAAAAAGAAAACATGCAGAAGAAACGAGAACAGCCAAAGAAAAGAAAAGAAACTGAAACTTGAAACACCGGCAACCACCGGACAAAACTCCCTAACAGAGAAAAGACTAGAAAATACTAGAGAAAACCCTTACACCGAGAGAGAGAAGGGACTGAAAAAATTGAACAGAGTTATTAATAAAGATCTAATCAACTGTGTTATAACCCCAATTAAACTATATTATAACCCAAACTAAACATGTTATACTCCCAACTACATTATGTTATAAAACAAACTAAAAATGATATAAGCCACACTACACAATGTTATACTCTCATCTACACCAACCTATGTCAAATATTCATAATTATAATACCAAATATATTATAGTATAACTACAAATATATTCTCTTATAGCACAAAATATAATATGTTAATAACCCCAAATATATGTTGTTATAACCCCAAAATATATTATGTTATAACCCCAAATATATGTTGTTTATATACCAATATGTTATGTTATAATCCTAAATATTTGTTGTTATAACTCCAAATATATTATGTTATAACCCTAAATATATTATGTTATAACTCTAATTATTTTATATTCTAACCCCAAATATATTATGTTATTGCACAATGTTATACTCCCAATTACATCAACATATATCAAATACTCACAATTATAATACCAATTATATTTTGGTTAAATCCCTAAACACAAATTATAAATAATGAACTTATTTTATTTCAAAAAAAGGAACACGGTGGTTATATTGTTACACTTCATAATTTCAATTTGCTTCATTATATTTCCTCCGATTCACTGTAATGTCATTTTTATTTTTTTTCACTCTTTATTTGACTTTTCAGTCATATATACATTAAACTATGCATAACTAAAAATAATAAAAAAAATAATATTAATTAAAGTCACATGAAACGAATAAAATATGATCGTATTTAATTATTTTTTGACTTATATTAAAATTAAAGCTAAGTAATTTAAAAATGATTAAAGAATAATGTCAAAAAGGTAAATTAGAAAGTCTTTTCCTAGCATTGGGTTTGAACATCCTGATTTTTCATGTACGAGCTTTTGAAAGACATGTTGTAAATGCATTAATACAAGAAAAAACAATATTTTAACTTGATGACTGATCAATGAAGTTAATTAGCTAAGTCATTATTATTACTGTTTATAATTTTTTAAGGTCCCTTTAGATTGAGTATAAAAATTTATAGTTTGAATAAAAGTTAAGGTAAGAAAACAAAGTTAATTCTACATACCTCATTTTTTATACTTCTTTTTTAGTTGTACCATTTTTATTTTGTACACTATTGTGGAGCAACCATTTTGTACACTATTTTGTAATAAAAGTCTTGTTTGCCAAATTAAGTGAAATATAACAAGTAATGTAGGAGAACAATTATAAAAAAATAGCTAGATTATTCTAGTACTAGGTATTTATCTGTGTCATGCACGGATCACCTGAAAATCATATAAGTAAAAAATAATTTGGTTTTTAACATCTAAGATAGAGTATTTGCTTGATTTCATCACTTGGTTACAACTCAAACTTTGATAGAGTTTATTCCCTTATTGCAAGAGTAAATATGCATTATGATGTGATTTTATATCTAACAAAGAGAGTGTTTGGTAAAAGAGAGAATTGAGCATTAGTTGGTTGAGGGAATTAGATGATTTAATTGGTAAAATAAGCTAAAAAGTGTATTTGATAAAAGAACTTGTTTATACACCTTATGAGAATGTTGATCACGACTTCACAATCATTAGGGTCTCTAACTATTCCATTGTCAATTTAAGAATCTAATAAGAAAATTCTCTAATTTCTGTAGAATTACTTACACCGTTTAAATCTCTAACTCAAACCGTTGAACATATATGCCACCTAAAATTGGAAAGTTTTCATTCTAGTTCTCATAATAGAACTATACTACAACTAAAATTAGAGTTAGAATTTTAAATTATTAATAGGGTTCTAAAGACGTTGAAAACAACTAAGAGTAATAACCCGTATGTTTATTTGCTTGAAATGTTCATCATATATGAAGTACTAAAGGTTAAGTTGTTTTATTTACAAAATAAAAGATATTGTCGAATTAGGTATATAATTGAGTACTAATAAAATAATTGTAACTATATATTTTACATTATTCGCTAAAATATGTGGTTTTCTTCTTATAAAATTTGTTTATTAGGTTATTTTTATTAAGGTAGCAATGATCATTCTACTTCTAGATATTAGCACAATTGCACAAGAGTTATTCTAAAATAACTTAAAATATATTAAAAATTATTTTTAAAATACATTGTAGTTTCTTAATTAACTTGTATTATTTTTTACAATCATAATGTGACTAAAACGTAATACTAAATTATTCAGGTATTTACATTTTTTTAATATGTTCTTTTCAAAGAAATAAGACTCATGATTTGGACAAAGAATTAATGTTGTAGGCTAAATAATGTAAAATAAAAAATAGATTGAAAAAAGACTTGTCTTTAAACCCAGCCTAATCCGACCCGAACCTTTTCAGAGATGAAATACGTCA
Organism: Amaranthus cruentus; assembly: GCA_019425755.1. Taxonomy (NCBI): domain Eukaryota; kingdom Viridiplantae; phylum Streptophyta; class Magnoliopsida; order Caryophyllales; family Amaranthaceae; genus Amaranthus; species Amaranthus cruentus. The sequence continues at coordinate 2,682,433 of CM033465.1, read as the reverse complement.
ACTATAAATGAATTGAGATGTCAATAGATAAACTCTCTTTGAAATTACTACAGAGTCCAGAGGTTTAAAATGAGACAATCCAAAAGTTCGGATTTTTTAATTTTAATCAAAAGTTGAAATTTTTAGAATCAAATTGATTAAAGTTGGGATATTTAAAGTAATTTTCCATACAAATGTAACATGTATGAAAAGTTTATCATAAAAATTAATTATAAAAATGTAACATGTATAAAATAATTTAAAATATATTATAAAAATTATTTTAAAATACATTGTAGCTATTTTTTCTTAATTAACTTGTAATATCTTTTACAATCATAATTTGACTAAAACGACTTGTCTTTAAAATGTAATACTAATGTAACTATAACGTAATGCTAAATTATTCAAATACAAAGGTATTTACATTTTTGAAAAATGTTTTTTTCAAAGAAATAGGACACATGATTTGGACAGAGAATTAATGTTGTAGGCTAATATTTGATAGTATTTATAGATATATCAAAATTATTAATACCTAAATAATGAAAACTAAAAAATAGATTGAAAATAGACTTGTTTTTAAAACCCAGCTTAATTCAACCCGAACCATTTCAGAGATTATATACGTAAACTATAAATGAATTGAGATGTCAATAGATGAACTCTCTTTGAAATTTTAATCAAATGAGACAATCCAAAAGTTCGGATTTTTAAATTTTAATCAAAAGTTGGAATTTTTAGCATCAAATCTACCAAGTTGGGATATTTAAAGTAATTTTCCAAAAAAATGTAACGACATGTATCTTGCGGCACACTTTATTGCTTTGTTAAAACAATTAAATAGAAACTTCCATAATTGCATGAAAAGCAATTGGGCGGGTTTTAATTAAATGAGACAATCCAAAAGTTCAAATTTTTAAATTTTAATCAATAGTTGGAATTTTTAGCATCAAATCGATCAAGTTGGGATATTTTAAAGTAATTTTCCTTAAAAATGTAACGATATGTATTTTGCGGCAAACTTTATTGCTTTGTTAAAACAAATAAATAGAAACTTCCATAGTTGCATGAAAAGCAATTGGGTGGGAAAATAAGCTCTCAAGCAGTGACACGTGGCATAAAATTCTATTGCTTTTGTATAAGTTATGATGATTAGGGGTGTGCAAAATGAGACTAGACCGGCGGTCCGGACCGGAATCGGTTGCATCCGGTCCGGTCTCCGGGTCTTAGTTACTCACCATTCCGGGTTTCCGGTCCGGTCCGGTCTAAACCCGGAAAAATCCGGGTTGGACCGGATGAGACCAGATGTACAAGAAAGTGATTTTGAAGGGGAAAAATATTTACGATTATTATGTATATACTTATTTAAAAAGCGTTAAATGTTTTATTTCCAACACAAACTAATTTTTTAATTCAAATATTTTAATTTTATACTCCTTAAAATAGTGGAATATTGTGGAGTAGTAATTATATTTATTTTACTCTATTTTTTTCTTCATAAACTTTGTACTTTGTAGTAGAGTGCAATATTTTCAAGTTTCTGCAATCCTACGTAGGGATGGCAATGGGTCGGATTCGGCTCGGATTATACATACTCTGACTTTGCTCCGGATAATAGTCGGACTTTTGTTTTCGGTCCACCTCCACTCGGAGTCGGATTATGCATACTCCAAGTTTGCCCCGACTCGGACTCTCGGATCTCCAACGGAGTCGGATGCAGAGTCGGATTATTATCAAACAGTATCGTTGTGATATTGTACTAATGATTTAAAGCATACAAAATTAACAAAATATATTTTTCATATACAATTTAACAAATAAATATTTACTTTAATTTGAATTCAATTTTAACAACAGAAATAATTCTACTACTAAAATTTAACAAAGTTTTCTTTTTGGCGTATTTTATTTCTCTTGATTTCATTTGTCTTATCTTGATTCATTAATCTAAATAAAAATACCAAGTACTTCTTCAAAATCGAAAATTACAATTATTATAAGAGAGAGCTTGAATTAGTCACATCTAGAGTTTTAAAGGAAACAAAATATTAGTGTAAAAGTCAAATTCAAAGTCGGATGTCCTGCAGGGTCGGAGTCGGGTCGGAGTCTCGGATTTTTAAATAGGTCCACCTCCGGTCCGTCTCTAACTCGGACTCGGATCGTAAAGTCGGAGTCGGAGTCGAATGTCTTTTTCCTCGGACTCGAATCAGATTATTTTCCTCGGATCGAGTCGGACTAGGGTCGGATTCGGACTGAATTGCCATCCCTAATCCTACGCTGCCTTTTGCTGCTACTGCTTCAGTGACGCTGGCTTTCATGACTGATGCAACGAAGAAACCACATTTCTCATAATCTTTTTAATCGCTTCCTTATTTTTTCACCCATTTTTAGGATTTTTCCGGTAAAAAATGTAGTATAATACTTCTTCCGTTCCATTTTACTTGTAATACTTACCATTTTTGGAAGTTTCATATTAGTTGCAACATTACTATTTTTGGCAAAAATAATCTACTCATTTTATCCTCACTTTATTCCTACCCCACTATCACCATCAATCATACATCATCCCATTAATTATTTAATATACCCACAAGTCACAACCACTATCTACTTATAATAATTTTTTTTATTTCTATCCCACATATCACCATCAATCATACATTATCCCTACTTTTACCATACTGATTTGACGACCCTTAAAAATGTGCCAAAACTAATGGTGCAACTAAAACGGAATAGAGGAAGTAAATAATTTGCTAAATTATTTTAAAATTTTCCATTTTTAATTTATTTTTAATATCAAAAATTATTTCCGATCTAACCGGTCCAAACCCGGACCGGACCAGAATGAATCCGGGTTAGACAGAGACCGAACTGGACGGAACCGGTCCGGTCTTAGCATATTCGAGATTCCGGTCTTCAGGTCCTATATGATGGTTCTTGAGCTCTCTGCAAGATATTCCATATCTGATAATCCAGCGTCTAAAAACACAAAAATTCCCAATCAATAACCGTGATTTGTAAATCACCACAAAAAGACAAAAAGAATAATATTAAAATAAACAAAATTAAAAAAGATAAATTAAAATAACAAAACACTCATCCTATCACATCCTACCACATAAGGATAATTTATAAACTTCACAAATAACCGTTATTTACCAAGACTTTCTCTTAAAAACATTGATAAAACTGGCAGTCTGAATAATAGTAATTGGTTGGTGTGATTGTAGATCTATACAATAAATATAATGAGCAGAATTGTCTCAGAATTAATTATTCAAAAGTAGTAAATACTAAAAAAATATATAGACCAAAATTTAAAAATAAAAAAAAAGAGGAGGGAAAACAATTTAAAGCAATCACAGGAGTAAAGTGGCAATTACTGGCAGAGGTAGCGAATCATCATAATAATTTGAGGACCATCTGATTCACAAGTTGTATGTCAAGATGAGTTACCAAACCTACTCCTATATTTCATACTCTAACTGTATGCCTATTTCTTAACATTTTATCCTAGCCTCCATATTTTCAGGACCATTTCGCCATTTGGCTATGGAAATTAAGTTCGTATGGAGTAATTGACAAATCATACAATTAATTAATTACTTTGTCATGCATCCTTACAAAGATTTGTCACATAAAATAATTACATTAGTTAATTATTATATTTATTGAACTAAATAAGGTAAAGTTGATTATATTTTCCAATTTTACTATAAACTAAAAGAACTGAAATACATGTGACATCCTTACAAAGATTTGCCACATGAAATATTCAAATTGGTTAATTGCTATCAAGGGTGAAGCTACATGGGGGTCGGGGGAGGCCCAACCCCCCTGCCGAAAATGCAATCATTTAATTTTTTTCGCTTTATCCCCCCTTACTAATTTATGGTGTCGAGTTCAAACATTGCAAAAATATAGCAAAAATTATTATAGCTCAATAGTTGGAGAAATACACTTGTAACTTAAGGTTAAAAGATCAAACCCTAATGTAAACAAATATTTTTTTAATAATTATTATATTGTCATTACTTCTTATTTTTTTTTATAATTTTACATTCATCTATTTTTAGTGTGTGTGTTTATATTTTTGTTATCTTAATTTTATGGATCATGTACCAATTACAACCTCTAACGTTACTCAATTTCAAATAAACCGCCGCGAACTTCGATTATTACCTACTACAGCCTCCAAATTAACAAACATGACATCGAGACAGCTAAAACACTCCATTTTAACCCCATTTTTTACCCTTTTTTTAGCTGTTTATGCTGTCTCGATGTCATGTTTGGTAAGTTGGTAATAAACAAAGTTCAAGGCTGTTTATTTGAAATTGAGTAAACTTAGAGGCTGTAGTTGGTAAATGATCCTAATTTTATTAAGTAGTATTTTTTCGAGACTTAGTAGGGGAATAATAGAGTCAAAAACTTTTTTTTTTGGGAAAATTATATATATATATATATATATATATATATATATATATATATATATATATATATATATATATATATATATATATATATATATATATATATATATATTATATATATATATATATGATGTTAGTTACTGACGTGTACTTGTTTTCTTTGTTGATGGCTTGTCTTTGATGGCCCTGCTATGACGCGTTGGTCTATGACCTTATGTTGAGCAGCGGGGACATCATAGATAGACATTAAAGGTGATGGAGCTTCTATGCATTGCATACGTGGGGAATGAGTGAGAACCTTGAAGCGTGCAATGTTATATTTGTTTTTGACGCTACATGTAGTTTCTTTGCATTTAAATTGTTTATGTTTAACTTGAGGCACATGTCCTCCTTTTTGTATAAGTTATCTCCGTTGCGTTGTTTTTGGGGTTTATATGACATAAATAGTTATCGTTCTTTTTCTTCAAACTCAAGCGTCTACTTTGGAAACACGATCCATGCTTGGCATGTTGATTTGAGAAGTCAGCGATGAATCATTCCGTCGTGATACAATTTTGATAGGCCGTCGATGCCCTTACTTTATTAGGTTTTAAATAACTTTTGTTTTTCTACAAAGGCGCACAATTGTAGGGCAGATGCTGCTGAAATTTCCACAGAATTTTTAAAAGTTAATTATTATTTTATTTGTTTTATTTTAATGTAACACCCGAATTTCCGCTCGTCCTTTATGATTTTGGTTTCGTACTAGGGGTCGGAAATTCAGGGGTGTTACAAAGATGCCAAAGATAATGTAAATCATCATGCATATTTATATTACATATCATGTCTTTATATTTACAATGTAAAGATAGTTTAAACAAATTACAACATAAGTAAGCACGACCTATATGCAAGGTACACTTAGATATTATACATCTATCGGTTTCAAATATTAGTTTATATCCTAATCGATTCAAGATAGGACCGGAAACTAGATTCCTACTAATATCGGGAACATAATATACATCCCTAAGGACTAAAGTATTTCTCGATGTAAACCTAGAGTTCCACTTGTCCTTTTCCATGGACTTTAATTGTGAACCAATGTTTACTCTTGCACACATGTCTTGCGGCCCCCGAATCGATCCACCATGACATGTCATCATCCTGCACAATACTCACATTAGAATCCATGGAAGAAACATTCAAACCAGAATTTTCATCCAAAATTGCAAGATTACCTTTAGTAGCAGGGTTGTTGCTTGTAGAAGCACCACCCTTCATCTTCTTGAATTTGTTTTTAAACACAAAGCAATTCTTCTTGCGATGTCCGGGTTTACCACATTCCCAACAACCATTGTCATTAACCTTTTTCTTGCCTTTTCTCTTGGAATATTGTGGTTTCTTTCTCTTGTCTCCACTAGTAGAGGCCTTTCCATCATCTATCACCATGTTGACGGTTGATAGATTGGGATTATCCCCCTTTGAACTTTCAAGTTCTCTTAAACTTTCTTCAACTTGAACATGTTGAGCGAGTTCCATAAGATTAATCTTTTCCTTCTTATGTTTGAGGGTGTGTCTAACATCCCTCCATGAATTTGGTAACTTGTCTATGATACTTGAAACTATGTAAATTTCATCCATGGTTATGTCATGCACTTTCATGTTATTATACATCCGTTGTAATTCATGGAATTGGTCCATCACCAGACGGTTGTCCAACATTTTATAGTTATTAAAGTTACTTACTAAAAACTTCTTAGAACTTGCATCTTCCGACATATATTTATCTTCTAAACTATCCTATAATAACTTAGCGGATTCATGAAATTGATAAATATCGAAAAGAGAATCGCACATACCGTTGAGGATATGTCCTCTACATATGAAATCATCATTCTCTCACTTGTTTCGCTTCCGAGCATCCTCCAAAGTTTCATCTTCCTTCTCTTCTGGTTTTGGAGTGCTTATCACATAGGCCACATTGAGGGAAGTCAAAAGGATGATCATCTTCTTTTGCCATCTCCTGAATTCCACACCCAAGAACTTGTCCAATTTCATAATTTCATAAAGTTCGAAGTGAGTTCCTTCACGTTTGCCATGATCGCAGAAAATATCACAAAAGATTGTTATAAAGTAATAATGCGAAAAAGAAACTACAAATACAAGATGATCTTTGTAGCGTCCCCTTTGTGTATGGCAACGAACTCCTTCCTTGTATGAATCACGAACCAAATGGAACACTGTAAAGAAGATTGGTTTGCAACGATAAACGTCACTCTGAAATCTTGATATAGATTGAAGGCGACAGTGATACTTTCCTCTTGTGAAATTTCCCCCATAAAGGTACTTGGGTTATGAGACTGGAAATTCACAAAGAGATACAATCAATCACATCAACCGATTAGTACGAATCGATTGAACTAAACGACTCTGTGTTTATGTTGAAAATGAAATCAGAAAAACTATAAAGAAGTTAATTATGCTTCATTACGTTTCAAGAGAAAGAAAGAAAGATGACAGAATTTTTTATTCTAAGAATGAGTGATTTGATATCCATGCACTCACTCTTATTTATAGAATTGAAGTGTCACATACATCCAAATCCAAACAAAATCTGGTGGTTACCAAATATTAATGATGTAACACATTCATAACAACATTTTACTCCATGAAACGTAGCTTAGTTTCACAAACAGACATGTTGTTTCAATGTGCTCGAACGAGCATTATATTTGATCGAACGAGGTGTTCACAAACAACTTCCAGAAAGTTTCTGACTTGAAATTTCGAACGAGCACCCAAAGTGCTCAAACGACACTACAAGAAAAGTAGTTTTGGCTGACAACCATTATTGTGGCCCATTGTACGAAAACTTGTCACCCAAGGGATGGGCGACAAAATTATTTTTGTCACCACGTGTGTCGCCCAATTGGTGTTGCCCATGTATAAAATCATCGAGCCACATTTAATAGTTGTCGCCCAAGAATAAGATTTGGGCGTCAATTGTGTTTGTCGCCCATAAATTTAATTTTGGGCTTCATATTATATTTGTCGCCCAAGTTATTTCTTTAGGCGCCATATTAATTTATCGCCCAAGAGTATTGATCTGGGGCTTCATGTTTATTCGTCGTCGCCCAAACGTGCTTTAGGCTTCAAAAATTTTTGTGGCCTAATATCAACTATTGAACGTAACTCCAATATGGGCATCAAATTTACTTGTTGGACAAGTACACTTTGGGCTGCATCTTTGTTGTTGTTGTCCAAAGTCAAAGACCATGCTTTTGGTTGACATTTCCATTACATATTTGCTTTTGATTTTCTTGGAATAATATAAAATATTTTAACCATAAAAACTGGCGAATATTACTTTTTGGGAATCAATGAAAAGTGGCCTATTATTGACAATAAGTTGTGCACAAATTACTTAGCCTATAAAATAAATATCTTGCACTTCTCGTAAAATCCTAATAAACTAAAACTATATATATGAGGGTCATGTTTTAACTAGAAAACTATCTATGCGCGACATAAGCTTTCTTCCAAACGAACTTGAACATTCCTATGCAAACTTTAAATATTGCCACCTCAACTTGAAAAGAACACAAATTTATTAGAATATGCATAAACATGGTAAGAAAAATGTTTCATCAAAAAAATATAATAATCTTTTAACTTTGTCATATTCTTATGGTAATTAACTTGAAATAAACTCTTACCTTTGTCATATTCTTTAACCTTAGACATCGTCTCATACATAAATTTAAAGATTGAAAAAATAAAAAAGACTGAATATCTTCATTATTTCTTAAATGATCAATTCTTTATATTCAAATATACTCCATGACAAAATCTTTGCCTTTTTCTTGAACATATAAATTGAAATTCAGTAACAATGTTCCAATTATTTTACCATTTCATTAATCAAAATTCAAAGAATTCTCAAATAAAAATACATTGCTCTTCCCAAAATCAATTAAACACATTTGGCAATAACAAAAATAAAAAGAACAAAGAACCTGTCATTAACAATTATTTGTGTAAACAAAAAATAATAAATACAATTTTAAGCAATTAAAACATCAAAAACAAACTCTAATTTCACAAGAACCTCAACAACAAATCTTAATGTGTAATCTTGATTTCAAAAGAATACAAAAAAGAGTTATGCAAATGGGTAATAGAAAAGAGTTTCCATCAACAAAGAATCCATTGAATCAACAAATAAATTATTAATGAAAATTGAGATATAAGAATTCATTGAATCAACAAAAAAGATTTAAGCAATTGAAAATAGAAAACAATACCTAAGAATTGTATGAACCAATTTAATTGAATAATCAAGAATTCATCCACAAGCTTAATAAGCAATTGGAGTTTAAAAGATTGGACCGAACTGAATAAAACCCACAAATAGCTTCTGGACCAATTTGTTTGAAGCTTCGACCGATGTTGTGTTGCGTCTCGACCGAATGTGGATGCAGTCAAGAATTAATTTCAGAATTTGTTCTTATATAAAAAAAAAATCATTATAAGAATATAGATTTAGAACTTGAAAATTTGAAAAATTGAATGTGTATAATAAAATAAAAATTTATGTTTTTATTAAGCTGCTATTTTAGATATTGTAAGTATTTATTTATTTGATAAACTTGTGATTTAAATGAAGTTAAATATTTGAGATTTTATTGTCGTAACAATTTTTCGTTTATTGGAAAATAATTTGAATGAATATCAAATAAAATATTATATATCATAAAAATTCACTTTTGGCCAGAAACTTTCTGCCTCGTTTTGCATGTCGCGTTTTTGTGGGTTCGTTGTGTCATTTTTGGAACGTTTTGGGTGTTCGGTTAAGTTAAAAATCGCGTAGACGCTTAAAATGATTAAAAATAGTAAACGACCTTTATAAATCATGGGATTTGATACCCAAGGTAATTGGTACCTTTCGGATGCAACGGTGAAGAGAACTTGTCGAATCTGACCTGTTTTGTGGTTGTACGTCCAATCTTCTAAATCAAAATGTACTGACAACCGACATGTTAAGGGAGATAAAAACGGCACGTTATTTAATTTTGAGAGTTAGTGTAAAAAGAAGGGCGCCCTTTTAAAATTTTAACTCAAAATATTTGGATTTTCAATGTTTTATTTATTTGTCGCCCAAGAAATACCGTTGTGCTATACTTTATTTATTTGTGGCCAAAGCATACTATTGTACCACACATTACAAATTTGTCGTCCAAGCAAAGTCATTGTGCTACACATTATGAATTGTCGCCCAAGCATTACTATTGTGCCAGATATTTTAAATTTGTCGCCCAAGTTGTACTATTGTGCCTCACATTTTAATCTTATCGCCCAAAATTTATATGTGCTAAAACTTTATGTTTGTCGCCGAAAAGAAGTCTTTTTTGTCGCCCAATATATCAACCGATTAGTACGAATCGATTGAACTAAACGACTCTGTGTTTATGTTGAAAATGAAATCAGAAAAACTATAAAGAAGTTAATTACGCTTCATTACGTTTCAAGAGAAAAGAAAGAGAGATGACAGAATTTTTTATTCTAAGAAGGAGTGATTTGATATCCATGCACTCACTCTTATTTATAGAATTGAAGTGTCACATACATCCAAATCCAAATAAAATCTGGTGGTTACCAAATATTAATGATGTAACACATTCATAACAACATTTTACTCCATGAAACGTAGCTTAGTTTCACAAACAGACATGTTGTTTCACTGTGCTCGAACGAGCACTATATGTGCTCGAACGAGCACTATATGTGCTCGAACGAGCACTATATGTGCTCGAACGAGTTCGAGCAAACACCAAAAATACCAAACAGAAAGATTCTAGTTGACTTTAATCCAACTTATACAAACTTTTCTATTGTAATTACCATCAAACAACTACTTAAAAGATTCTAGCATTATGTATTGTTTTGATTTTTTGGATTTCTTCATTAAGGCGTCAACAATACCCCTGATGAGAGGCATTAAAATAAGAAGGTACCTGCAAAAATAATGTTAACACAAAAAGGAACAAAATGAACATGTTTTAAGCAAAGTGACTAAAATAAAATTTTGTAACTACAAGAGAGACATATGTCCAAACATACATATAAAATAACTTCATGTATAATTTGTCTTCTCCCTTGAATTTTTCAAAAAGAAACTATTTAATGGTATAACCAAAACATTTTATCTAGGAGTACAATGTTAAATTGTTTCATCTGTTGTAGGAGGAGGGGTTTCTAAGGGTGTAAGGGTAAAGAAAGTGTAGAAATAAGAGCATTTGAAGAACAACCAAAGGGAGATAATAATTGCACAATGCAACACAATTATATGATGGAGAAAGAGGGGGTTAAGTCATTATTTGGGAGGGTAAATATTATTGATAGGGTTAGGCTCATCTGCATCAAAAGTTGAACAACTTGGGTAGGGGATCTGCAGGGGCCTTACCCTTATCTATCTTCTTTTACTTCTCTTCATCTTGTTGTTGTTGTTGTTGTTCTTCTTCTTCTTCTTTGGCTCCGACTCCTAAGGGTTCTCTAGCATCACCTTCTACCTCACTTATACCTAGATAATCGTTAATACAGTATAGTAACCGTAGGGTGTATTTAAATACTTTAACATGCTCCTAGAACGTAGCATTAACCTATATACTAAGAAGTCCTAATTCCGCATGCATTTTCTCTACGTTCAGATATAAACTCTCAAATTTCTCATCGATAAGGTTGGGGTTTAGAGGTCACTAATAAGCAAAATTCTTCAAGGCCTTCTCATTGTAATTTCCTCCAACCTTTTCGTTCTCCTTATCCTCAAGATTTATATCAAAATGAGCCAATAGTTTTGGGAGGAGATTAGCAAAAGGAAGTGGAGAGCCTCCTGTGCTCGAGATGACCGTTAGCATTGAAGTAATAAATGTAAGTAATATCAGGGCCAGACGGCACCATTGGCATGATTTGCATATTATACGTATGAAATGAGATTATATTCTAGAGTGCTTGAAAAACTCGCTATGTAATTTTATTGTGTTAAAAAACTTTACTATTTTTATTCTTTTGATTTTATTATAAAATCAATTCAATTGACATGTATGACTAATAAGTATAATATTTCTTTTTTGTAGAATCTTTTTCGCATTCAACTCGACGAAGAGAAGAAGCATGGTTTTCTTTCAGTTGTTGTTGAAAGATTTAGAGATTTCAAATCCAAGTTGATGACTCAAATGATCTCTAATAAAAGAGATTGATCCCGTAAGACCAAGAAGGTCAAAACGGGAAACGAAGGTGGAGATCAATCAAATGCTCCCGAACGACCTACATTAATGCCCTTTAAAATATAGGGTCACATAACAAAGTACAAATAGGAAACTTTTGTGGCAAAAAAACTACTCCCAATGAAGTTGTAAGTAATGCATAATATTAGCTTTTGATTTTTATTGAATTCTTTTGACTCATTCATTAAACTAGCATTAAACATTTAATTTTCATTTATTAATTAAGAAAAGCGTGGTAAAGCTTCTAAATCCGCAAGCAAAAGAAGCTTACCATCACTAGGGTCCCAAAATATATGATGAGGCAAGGAAAGAGTGGGTGGATACATATTTTTACCCCACTTTGATCCTTCCAGCCTCATCGAAAACTACCACTCCATCTGTTACTCCCGTGGGAAGTCGGGTTTGAAATTGATTTACCACCAATTTCCTAACAAAATTTGTTATTTGTGAGTTTAATGCGGCTTACGAAGAGTTGAATAGTTGCGAGCCTCCAAAAAAACTTGGGTAGTTATGTCCTGAAATAACTACCTGCATTAAATATGAGGAAAACGCAAATGAAGTCAAGGACTATATGGAGAAGTGTTGGAAAAAGTCAATAGGAGCGTGACACACATTCATTTTAGCTCCATATTTTCAAGGATATGTTTTATTTCGGAAACTCAACTTAATTAGTCATTTTTATTAAAGTTCTCTTTCTCTTTTATGACTTTAAATTTGCGTTTGTAGAATGCATTGGATTTCCCTAGTCATTTGTCGGTTGACTAATACCATTTACCTATTCAATTAATTCAATCAAACACAACATCGTAACCTAAGGATTAACAAACTCTAGTTGGTTAGGTAATTCTATAAATTTTACTTTTTTCATTTTAGTGTTATATATATGTGTGTATGTGTGTGTGGGGTCATGTTCCAGTGAGAACTAAGCTTATATGAGAACCATGAGAACCAAACTCCCTGATAAAAATGTGTTACTTTTTTGGACAATATAATGTTACATATGTTTTAAAAAAAAGCCGGTACCTTTTAGCAAAAAAATGTTACTTTCAAAAAAAAAAATTTCAAAAAAACAAAAATATTAAAAAGTAACACGTTTTTGCCGAAAAATAACACATTTTTATGTAAAAGTAACACCTTTTTATGAGTTTTTTTCAGAATTTTTTTTTCTAAAAGTAACACTTTTTTGTCTAATAGTATCAAACAAATCAGTAACACCTTTTTTGCCTAAAAGTAACACATTTTTAGTAAAAAGTAACACATTTATGTAAAAGTAACACCTTCTTCCTATATATATATATATATATTTGTTTTTTTTTTTGAAAATTTGGAAATATATAACTAGAAGGATAACGAAAACACTGAGACTTGGGAGACTCAAACCTGCCGGCATAAAAAACCCCAGGAGGGGAAAAAGCCATTGGGAGAGGGGACCAAGAATCAGACCACCCAAAACAGCATAGGGGTGGACTATGCAACACCAAAAAAGCCTATCACCTTACACACCAAACTAAATAAGCAACTATACCTTACACACCAAAAAGCTTTATACAGCGTAGTCCACCAGACAAAGATTAATACTACAGCACCAAAGAAAAACAGTCAGCAAAAGATCACCCACTATAAGATTATGATAAAATAGCATCCAGGTTATGGACAAACAAAAGGGGGGAGACATCCGTAAGACCAAGAAGTTCTTTTGCCCAGATTCCAATCCTGACTTTCAGACTGTATACAACTTTGTTAAAATCAGGGGTATGTAACTCAAATTTTGTTTTGTTTCTTTCTAACAAAATAGACCAAATCACACAACCCAGTATCAAATTCCAGAGCTTCTTCCATTTTCCGATTTTCATAAGACCCGACCACTCTTCAATGAAGTCAACACATCTAGATTGAAGAACACCACTAATGCCCCACCAAGGGTTTATATATATATATATATATATATATATATATATATATATATATATATATATATGTATATATATATAATATATTATATATATATATATATATATATATATATATATATATATATATATATATATATATATAAATATATATATATATATATATATATATGTATGTATATATATATATTATATATATATATATATATATATATATATATATATATATATATATATATATATATGTATATATATATATATATATGTATATATATATATATATATATATATATATATATATCTTGAGGGTTTTGGGGTTTTGATTTTTGGGCTGCTCTCATGTTTTTGTTTTGAGCGTGTTTTGGTGGCTTGGGTGGAGTTAATTTCCTTCCCAAGCGTTTTCTTTTGTATCTCTCTTGGTTATAATACAAAATTATTTGCAAAAATATATATATATATTATATATATATATATATATATATATATATATATATATATATATAATATATATATAAATATATATATATATATATATATATATATATATATATATATATATATATATATGTATATTTATATATATATATGTATATATATATATATATATATAGATTTAGGATCTAATAGGAAGGGGTTTGAAAATAAGAAGTATAGGAAGGAATTTCATCCATTAGATCTTAGATCAATGGTCTTCATCGTTTGAGAATAGAAAAAAAATTGTGATGCTTTCTTAATTAATATTTGATACGTTCTTTAAATGTGTCGTTGAAAGTGTGATGTTTTCTAAGTTAATGTGTGATGCTTTCTTCATAAACATGTGTTACTAGATATTCTGCTATGACAAATTTTTTTAGACCGTTAGATCTTAATCAATCAACGGTAGCTAGTCCTTCCTTTCCTTCCTATTTTCACACCCCTTCTTATTGGATCTCTATTCTAAGTTAATGTTATATATATATATATATATATATATATATATATATATATATATATATATATATATATATATATGTATATATATATATATATATATATATATATATATAGATTTAGGATCAAATGAGAAGGGGTCTCAAAATGAGAAGGGTGAGAAGTAATCTGAAGCGTTCATTTTTTAGATCAATGGACAGATTTAATTTGTTAATTTTGTTAGTTGCACGCGGTTCAATATTGCTTTTTTCGTGTAATAAGAAACAATTACTTTAAAACTGAACCGGTTCAATATTTCATTTTCTAAAGATACTATGTTCTTTGAAAAAGATACTATGTTATGAATAAAAGTTACTATGATTATGTATAGTTACTGTCTTCTCTTAATCTTCTACACAACATAGTATCTTTTAAAATGAACATAGTCTCCTTTAACCATAACATAGTATCATTTTCTAAAAACATAGTAACCTTTAATCATAACATAAAATGGAGAAGAAGATCGAAGCGAAAGATGGAGCAATGATTGTGGTTTTCACGAAGAGAAAAGACTTTGAACAGGAGGGAGAGAACAAGAGAGAGTAACCAATTTTTTCACCCGTTAGATTTTCATAAGATCAATGGTTATAAATCCTTCTCATCCTTCTCATTTTGAGACCCCTTCTCAATGGAGCAATGATTGTGGTTTATATATATATATATATATATATATATATATATATATATATATATATATATATATATATATATATATATATATATATATATATATATATATATATATATATATATATATTTTTTTCATATACATATATATATATATATATATATATATATATACATATACATATATATATATATATATATATATATATATATAGGAAGAAGTTCCAGGGAGAACCATTCTTATATGAGAACCGTAAGAACCAATCTATCTGACCAAAAAGTGTTACTTTTCTATTACAAAGGTGTTACTTTTAGGCAAAATAGTGATTTTTGTGTTAAAAAAAGATGATACTTTTTGACAAAAAAGTGTCACTTTTAAAAAAAAAATTTGAACAAAACTTACAAAAAGAAAAAGTAACAACTTCTGTTTTTAAAAAAAGTAACATTTTTTTTTGCCAAAAGTAACACATTTTCTGTAAGAAAGTAATAGTTTTTTTTATTAAATAGATTGGTTCTCACGGTTCTCATATAAGCTTAGTTCTCACTGGAACTTGACCCTATATATTAAAAAAAAAATTTGAACAAAACTTACAAAAAGATATATATATATATATATATATATATATATATATATATAATATATATATATATATATATATATATATATATATATATATATATATATATATATATATATATATATATATATATATATATATATATATATATATATATATATATATATATATATATATATATATATATATAAGCTTAGTTCAACATCTACCCTCGCAAAAATTGCCCAATGTCACTAGGACCAATAATGACGTTAGGCTCCTCAACAAAACAGAATTGTTCAATCTACAGGGGTAGAATAATTGGGTCCTCCTCACGCATGCGAGATGCACCTTTGTGCAGCCATAGGCAATCTTGAGAGATATTTTGAGCTCCACATCAATCAATATCGGAGTGATTGCCACTGACGATGAGGAACCGTAAATTAGTGTAAGCATGCAATTAAAATAATAAAAATAAATAAGATAAAACAAATGAGTATTACTTTGGATGTGAATCGGACCCAAGCATATGGCCATGTGACGAAACTACCTTGGGCGTCTGATAGTTTCTCAAGGGCCCATTTTGGCATTGGAACCGGAAGTGATAAATCTTCGAACCCCTTTACGATAGTTTCTACAGTACACTAATGTGTCCACTTGTAACAGGCAAGGAATGCACTGTTTGGCCCTTCGAGGTTGGCTGCGCCACACCATATGCAACCTCAGTTAAGTCGCCACCACAAGCAACGCCTAACTGAGGAAGAAAAAGGGTACAAGGAGTCGCCTCCTAAAAATTGTGTCGTTTAGTATAATTAACAATCATATGAATACGTTGCAATTTTAACTAATAAGCGCTTATATATTTAAAAACTAAATGAACCTTTACCACTGGATCGGGTGTTGTGTCCGGATCTTGAGCAATGGAGGTCATGGTCTCCGGTGTAGGATTTTGTGCTTCAGAGGTATGAATGGGTTAGTGTGCTACGGGGGTAATAGGCTCGGGTGCTCGCTCGACCGAAGCCTTAGTATCCCCATGTTGACTTTGCTGATCCTCAGCAAGCATATTTGCCAAGTCAACAATGGGTGCTACCATCTTCAGCAACACCAATGCCACCTTGTCGAGAACGTCCTTTATCACTTTTGCTGTGACATCTGCAGTGATTTTTTCTGTGAGTGTCTCCACTTCATCAAGTGGCATCGTTCTGGATTGAATAGCGACGCATTCTTTGTCGAATGCCTTCTTTAACCCCACGCGGACGCCTACTTTTCCAACTACCCACCCTTGATGGTCTTTCCGTAAGACCATATGCAATGCATCAACATTGCCTCTTAGGGTGAACTCCCATGTAGCTTCTTTTTCCTTCTAGCCCATTTGTTCGAATAAAAACGTTCAATATATAACAGTTAGTTTAAGTAAATCAAAGCCTAAGAATACAATCAATCAAGAATATACTTAATAATATCAAAACTCACCACAGCATCAATAATCTTCTTCGTTCTTGGATCAAGAATGGTAAATTCACCACTTGCATCTCGAGCATGAAGCCCGCAATACCAATCCTGCACCCGATCTCCAGAAGGAGTATTTACAAATGCGGAGGTAGTCGTAGATGAGGTCGGGGTTGGACTCTGATTGGGGTATTTTTATGAGAAAAATAAAATAATAAAAAGTTTGTCAAATATTAAAATTTAAAATCTTCATCCAACTTAATTAGTTCGAGATTTATTAGAAAATAAGTCATCATTTTTCTTTGTTTTTATAATTTAATATAAGAAAAAATTCTATAAATAATGATTCAATTTAATATATTTTAAATAAAAATATTTAAAATTATATTTGAGAAGCTTTTTCACTTACCAAATACTCAAACTAGACCTTAAACAATGATTTTAGGTAAGATTAAAGTATTTTCAACAAAAGAGAAAAATGTTGATTCTAACCTATTTCAAGACTTTTCCGATTTTGTATTTAGTGAAAATCAGATCTTATCATCCTCTTAAATTCAAGAACACATGAAAAATATTTTTTCTTTCTCTAACCGTTACTATACAAAAACACGGAGCAATTCCAACTGAAAGTTTCTGACTAATTTTCCGATGGACAAGCGTTAGTCGGAATTTCCGACTAAATTGCTGCGAAATCGATTTTAAATTGGAATTTTAAATTGAAAAAAAAAAGAATATATGACTAATAATATAGTAATATACGACTAACAATATCGTAATATACTAATAACTAATAAGTGTTATCATAAGTAATATATATTAATACGAGTAATATTATTCTAACATACGACGAATTTTGTTGTCTTTAGGAATATTAGTTGATCAAATTAATTTTAATTTTGCAAGTAATTTTGTTCAATTAATTATGATTTTTTTAAACTTACTTTTAATAATTTTGTTCAATTAGGTAATAATAATAATAATAATAATAATAATAATAATAATAATAATAATAATAATAATAATAATAATAATAATTTTAATACACTAAGTGGTAGGAGTGTTATATTATAAGTATAATAACATTACTTAAATTATCGCTAAATAACTAATGGCCTAGTGGTTGGAGTGTGGGTATACCAACCTGAAGGTCTTGCGTTCAAATCCTACCCAAAGCATTTGTGTGAAAGGAATGTTATTGATTGTTAACATTAAATCAATACTACTAGCTGAATTTCCTGGTTTACGAGTCTAGTCTATAAATGATTTGTAGCCACGTGTGGGTGCACCTGGTAGACGAATATAATTTACAATGAATGGCAGAAGAATATGATTAGCCACGGGTTATGCTTGTGGCAAAATAATATAATTAGCCACGGGATCTACCGTGGCAAGAAAAAGAGTTTATGCCACAACCATAATTTTCCCGTAGCAACTATCCAGCAACGATCACTTGTGCCACGGTAGTCTCTAACTTAAATTCCCGTGGCTGGACATCATAGCCATGGGAAATTCTTACTTGTGCCACGACTGCTACTGTGGCATAAGTGATGATTTGTAGTAGTGTACAAAGGTGTTACTTTTAGGTAAAAAAGTTACTTTTTTGTTAAAAAAAAGTAACACTTTTTTTTGCCAAAAGTAACACATTTTCTGTAACAAATTAACTGTTTTTATCAAGTTGATTGGTTCCATGATTACCATATAAGCTGTTACCTTTGAACTGATATATATATATATATATATATATATATATATATATATATATATATATATATATATATATATATACACACACACGCACACACACTCCGGATGGGTGTGTGGCATGAGAAAATTCGGTGTTGAAATTTTTATTATTAATTTTTTAATAATTTTTAATCAATTACAATTAGTAAAAAAATAAATGAAATTACTAGAATGAATAGATTATTAACCATTTTGGAAAAAGTACAAATTTTATTTTAATGTAAGTTTCGATGTGGCAAAAGCGTACGCAAGTTAAATTGCAACTTCCAAGAATTGAGGAAGGTATCAAAAATCTATTTATAATTACAAAACATGATGTCGGCACCTTTGATGAATTTTGGCATACAAACAAATTAACCATTTCATAAATAAGGACAGCAATATACCAAACATACACCCAAAAATTGGAAAAAAAAAGAAAATGTACGAACAAAAATGGACATTTAAAATAGAAGACTTGGACAAAACAAACTCAAGAGATAGACATTCATATTTTCATATATATACGTAGAATCAAATGTATGACCACAAAAGACGGGTATTTTTCTAACATTCAATATATATATATATATATATATATATATATATATATATATATATATATATATATATATATATATATATATATATATATATATATATATATATATATATATATATATTTGAAAATTTGGAATTATATAGATAATAGAATTAAAACACCAACACTGAAACTTAGAACCCCAAAACCTCCGGCATAAAAAACCCAAGAGGGAAAAAGCCATTGGAAGAGGAGACTAAGAAACAGGCCACTCTAAACAGCATAGGAGTGGACTATGCAACACCATAAAGTTTTTCAAAAGCTACACCTTACACACCACAAAATTAAGGAGAGTAAAACACCACCATATTCACCACTACTTTAACACCCCTTAGACACCAAGTCGGACCCACCAAGGTTGCTTCTCACCACGAGCCAGTAGATCAGCACCCAAAGTAGACCGTTCAAAGATCAAGAACCCCATGAAAAAGCCCAGAAGCTTAAAAAGAAGAACGGACCAAATCCCCACCGTTAGAACAACCCATCAAAGCATACCAAGCAACACCACAAGCTCCACTTAGCAATGAACACCCCAACTTCAACTGACCCAAGCTACCCTTCAAAGTCTATCATCACAAGCAACCCCACAGACAGAAGCTACCACCATCGAACTAAGCAGCAACACCAAAACACCGCCGTAACAGGAAAACAGCACCAGGAGCCCACCACCATCGAAACTAACCTTAAACAAACCCAGAAGATCCACCATGACAGCAACACGACCATGGATCCGAAAAACCAGAAAAACGCGATGAACCACAGACCAACGCCGGACAAACACTCCCCTAAAACCTCACAACGACTTCAGAAGCTCCCAAAGCTTACCGGACAACCAGCTACATCCCAAAACCTCGACAAACCAGATCCCCGTCAACACCCAGATTAGTCAAAAACGCCAAAGGAGAAACGACTCCAGAAGAAAAAACACCAATATTCAAGGAGACAAAAGTTATGACCCCAGAAGAATATGAAACGCCACTGAATACCAGCAGCCTGAAACTCCTGCAACCCTAGATTCAAAGACCACGCCGCCACCGAACCTTCCATTCCCAGTTCGAGATGCCAACCCAAACAAACTCATCAACACCTCCAAGCACCACAAGCCTCCATCGATAAGAAGGACCACCACAAAACGAAAATCTAGGGAGCCACCATCACCAAACAACCACCATAAAGGAAGAACTCGAAAACAAACGCTTCGCCACCGTCAACAAAAAGATAAGCTAACACTAGAAACTTTGAGACACGCCTCACCTATATAGTTGGACCCTCAACCTCCTTGAAACCCAAGCCCCCAACGATCACCCAACAAAACTATCAAACACCAACGAACGTGGATGACCCCAAAAACAAACCCCCAAAAACGCCAAGACATATCAAAACCCACCATTTCCAACAACGAACTCCACACAAACCAGAAGCAGAACCGTCGATAACAAAACCCGAGTTGAAAACCCTTTTCCATACGCCAAGACCGCAAAAACACCATAGAGAGACCAGAGACCTGGCCACCGACACCCAGACCTGTCGAAATGCCCTAGCCTCCGGACAGACCACCCTCGCACCACCAAAAATTTTGAGACCCCAAAACCCAAAAATCCATAAAGCCCGATAACAAAAAGCAAGAGAAAAACCGAAAACAAAAAGAAAGAGCAAACAGTAAGGAAACAATACCACCAGAAAACCTACCCAAGCGCCGCCAGGAGGCCCTCCAAGGGAAAGGAAAACCAAAACCCTAAGAGAGCCTCTCTCTCTAGAAACCTCTCTCTACATCTTTATTATATATATATATATATATATATATATATATATATATAAGGTTGTTAGGATCGGGATTCTACGTAGTTACGTTAAGAAGGTAGGATCGAAATCGGTAGAATCGGATCGTAGGAGCGTGTTATCCTACAAATATAGATTAACATTCTTTAGATAATTGATTTTCAATTCTACAAATATAGATTAACATCTATGTATGTAACAGAAGCAGCAATCTCGATACATAATTAATGTTTAATAATAATGTTTATACAAAAATATTGCGGAAGTCTTAAAATGCTGAACTGTTAAAAACTTTAAATCATAAAAAAAAAAGCAATCTCGATACATAATTAATGTTTAATAATAATTTAAGTCACATTTCAAATTAATTGATACCATTGTATACTTTTATTATATTCTTTTACTGTTCCCTACTTTTAAGTCATTAAGATACCATTCTCAATCCTGACAGAAGTACGTTACTGCCATTTATACAATTTGGTAATCTTAACACTCAAGTAAGTTCATTGGTTTCATTTGGTTAATACTCATAACCCCTGCTTAACCGCATTTTACGTCTTGGCCAACACGTGGACGGGATTTTACATGCCGATCCATTGTTCGACATTACCTTACTATCATGGTCATTCAATCAATACTTATTCGCACACACAAGTACATCACATTTTTATTACTACAAGTTGAGTTTGAAATTAATTGACTTTGACCAACCTAGTTGGTAACTTCATTCATTTAATATAATTCTTAATCATAACGTTTTCATTACTAAATTTTTACACATTAAATTTATATTTAACTTTATTATAATAGCTCACTAAATTCACTCTAATAATTAGCTTAATATTCTATTAATAGTCTTCAAATTAGTATTTTCTACATGTAGCTATAAAAAAATATATTTTTCTTGAAATAAGTTCCCAAAATCTACATTTCTAACTTTAAAACAAGTAAAACTTTATTCTCTTCACAAAATTCAATACTCTAACTATAATTCAAGTTAAAATTGCATCCTTTGGATAAGTTTCCAAAATTTAACAAGTTCTCCAAAAATCAATATTTCAAGTTTAGAAAAACAAGTGAAAGTTATTAGGTTCACAAAGTTAATATCTAAACAAAAATTAATATTTCTAGTAAAAAAAGAAAAAAATAAACTATACTAACAATATTCTTAATATCACCATACTTAATAAAAAAAAATAAGTTCCGAAAATAACTAACTACCTTATAAACTAATTTGAAGGCTAACATAAAACATATCAATAAAGTTCTAACATAAAATCCTTAAATATAATAACAATTCTAATGTAACACATAACTCATAAACATACTCATCATATGTAATACTTTGTCTATTATAAAGTAATTATAATGTAAAATTTTAAATAAAAGAGTAGGGTAAGAAATTATACCATACTAACACCAAGGATTAGTACTAAGTACTATGGGAAGATAATAGAAATAAGACCCTCCCAAAATAGATAATAATGCTCCAAAGATAATTAGTCAAAATCCCAAAGTAATGATGATCTTCTAAACTCCCAAAATAAATAAATCCAAAACTCCAAAATAATGATACACTAGGTACCCAAAGTAATAACCAATAATACTCCAAAATGATGATGATTTAAGCTAAATAAAAGAGTGTTCTAAGCTCCATTTTCTTGAATTCTTTCAACTAATAATACAAGTATTAAGGTAGTAGTATTTTAATGTAGTGAAAATATAAGAAAGAATGTTAGAAAGATTTGATGAAGGTGGTGTAAGTGATCTTATGGCTAAGGGGGGTATTTATAATGGGTTTTGGGAATTTCTAATTCATAAGTTGTATGAATAAGAATGTTAGGAGTATGGAAGAAGGTTAACCATTGTAAGTGATTTAGAGTGTGTAAGTAATTGTGTAAGACTTGGAGTGTGTAAGTAGTGGAAAGAATGATGGATGAAATAGAGTTTACTTAGAAAATTTTGCTTAAAACTATACTTAAATTTAATAATAAAAATCAGACACATTTTTATGTATAAAATAATTAAATAAAAGTTATAAGATTAAAAAAATAATAAGTAGTAATGTTAGTTTAAAGAAAAAAGTTAAAGCGTACCCGTTTTAAAGCTGTAAAATAATAATAAAATTTTCTTTGAATATAAAATAATAAAATAATATTTTAGTGCTTATTAAAAGATTTTAAACAAAATAATTTTTTTAAAAAGGTTTAATATTCAAAAGAATTTACAATCGGGGAAAAAAGGTTTGGGAATTAAAGAGGGTTTTTGAAATGGATATTTAAAGGTTAAAAATTTTGGGGAAGGGAAATTTAGGAATAATTTATCGAAAGATTAAGTTTAAAGATATTTGAGCTTTGTTACAACTCTTTCCCCCTTAAGATAGTTCGTCCGAAACTTCTTTTTCCATAAAAGGTTAGGTTATGATCTCGCTATGCCTCCTTTCAGAGTAGTTTCCCAGACGCTCAGGGTTTTTGACCCAAGAACCGACCAGCGGAATGTTAGAGTTTCTCCCTTTCTTTGATTTTCGGTATCAAAATCGATGGGTCTTTCCTCATAGGCTAAAGACTTCATCGATCTGAAGGGGTTCAAGGTTAGCACAGGGTGATGGGTTTTTTAAAATACTTCCTGTGTAAAACATGGGACACATTATGAACTTTACCAAATTTGATGGTAAAAAAACCCAAATGGGAAAGCAATGCAAATCTTCTTAAATTTCAAAGGTGCAAAAAATTTTCCGGACTTAACTTTTCCTTTTTTCTCTTCTGATGCATTAGTCTTATTTTCCTCACTCAAATCTTTGGTTTAAATTTCCCCCAATCTTTGGATCCTCAAGTTGTTACCTCATTGATATGATCAAAACAAAGTTTTTGTATGGTCTTTTGCTCCCAAAATATCGCCCCAACCTCTATTGGCTACAAATTTTAACCCCAAAAATTCTTCATTTGAGGGTAAAGCTCCCAGGTTAAATTAGCACCATTCTCCTCCCTAAAACTAAAAACTTGTTGCCTTCCCTAGGGTGGTATAAAGACATAATCCTAATAACTCAAGCCAAAAGCCTTTGGTGCATGTTAAAATTTTTTTTGGTTGAAGATATACCTCAAGTTTTGACTTCTTAGTAGATCTTACGGTAATTTCTACAAATAATGTCTAAACTTTAGGCGAAGATTACTACAAAAAGGGTTAATAAGTTGCTGGTGAGATTCACCTCTGTGGCCTAAAAATACCTCGATGGATAAGTTATGACCTCTACTTTTTTTGCTAGGGTGCACAACCCGAAACCTTTAAATTATGCATCCGATAGACCTTGAATGGTTTGCACAATCTCATTATCGATACATGAGGTAGTGAATCTCTTATTTAAACCTAAACAGCGGGGCCTCTCCTCTATTAAAATCAGCCCCTTTTTTTCCGATTTCAAAACATGGGCCGAAGCGACCTTGAGAAATTCTCAACATTTTTCCCCTATAGTAACCCATTAAACCCAAACTTTGAACTTCCGAATCAAAAAATTGATATCGTCTTAGTCTTCGGATCCCGAGGGAAAATTTCCTCCCTTAGACATAATATAACCTAGAAAAACTATTTCCTGACGAGACTACCCCATAAATTCCACTAAACATTTTTTTTCCAGTTTAAAAAAATCCCAAAAACTTATCATGTTTTAAAAGTTTTCCGGGGTTACCAATTTTAAATAAATAGATATAAAAATTACGAATAAGGACGAGCTATCTCTACATCAAATCCTAAATATTTTTGGCGTTTGGCCTCAAAAATCACTAACATAATTGTCCATGGCAGTGGGGAAAATAGTCCCGGGAAATTTTACTTCTGGGGTACCCTTAAATAATAATACATAGACTTTTTTAATAAAAAACAGAAAACTTTTTTGAGTGCATAGCTTAACTAATGAAAAAATCATCATTACAGCAAGGGAACATGGTTTTTATGGTAATCCATTATCTCCATGAATGACAAACCCCATTTGTACCTCCTTTTTTTTTTTGTTTTTTTTTTTTTTTTAAAAAAATAAAACAACTCCCACACTTAGGGCGAATAAAAATTTTTTTAGTAACTTTTCCCCCTTTTCTTTTTAATTTGGTTAACTCAAATGGGGGGAAAAACAACAAAGTCTTGGACATGGTATAACATAAAAGTTGGTTTTTTCCCCCTTTGGGAAAAAAAACACATCTGTCCCTTATACATACTTTATTATCTCATTGACTTGAGCGGTATAAATGGTTTGAGCGGGGGACACGTATTTGTTCTAAAAAAGCCTCTCCTTGAGTCTTAACGAACAATCTTCTTCTTTAAAAATTCCCTTTATGGGTTAAAAAATCCATACCAAAAATAATATCATAAGTACCCAATTCAAACCCCATCAAGTCAAAGTAGATGATGATCAAAATCTTAAAGAAGTAGGAAATATACGGTCACTGAAATGGTGAACCATTAGGTAAACAAATTTGGGGGTTAATTTACGAGGGTTTTAAAGGAGGATGATTTTTGCGGGAAAAAGAGAGAGATTAAAGATGGGTGATTTTTGAAGTCAAAAGAATATGATTGGAAAAATTTTACGAGAAAATGATGAGGAAATAACTTACCTTAATCTTCTTCCCGGGTTAAACGGGTTATTCCAACTCCGAATCCTAGACGATTGAGAAGAATATTATTACCTCTTTAAAATCTCAAATGAAATTTAAACATGTGATCTATATTACTTTAAACCTGTAAATGTAATCTCACATATTTACTTTTAAAAAAATTAAAAAAAGCTATTTGAAAATAAATCTTTTTGAAAAAAAAAATTTTTTTTAAATGATATCGAGAACATTCTTTTACATGGACCCAGAAGTTCCCGATTCGAAAACTTTAGCTCACATCGCGTGTAGCGAGCGGCATCTCGATACATAATTAATTTTAATAATAATGTTTATACAAAAATATTCAGGTCTTAAAATCTTTGGGCTTAAAATTTTAAATCATAAAACTAAAATTTTTAAAAAAAAAAGTAAAATATTACATCAGATAAAGTTGTTCTTAAAATTAAAAATGTAAAAGTACATAACGGGATCATGATAAAAACCCAAAGTTTCGATAAAAAATTTGTTGGGGCCCGGAGGGGAGGAGACTAAATCCGCAAAATCGCCATCCATGATACGGATGGCGGTAGATTGAATCGGTCGGGGTACACCCCAGGGCATAACTCTATCGACTAAAATCAGAAAATTATACACTACATTTACAAAATAATAATTTAGCCCAAATTTCAAATTAATTGCCCATTGTATACTTTTATTATATTCTTTCCTTTCCATACTTTTAAGTCATTAAGATCCAAATTCTCACGGCAGTACGTTCGCCCATTTTACGATTTGGTAATCTTAACACTCAAAAGAAGTTCATTTGGTTGGATACTTTGGTACCATGATTATGGGATAACCACTAATCAAGAAAAATCCCATTAAAAAAAAACCCACAATATGACACTGATATATGTGGGGGGTGCATTTGGGAAAGGGGCCCGATTTTAACCACAATGTGGGTGGAGTGTCACCCTCAATACATGTTTATGCTTTCGAAGCTCCCGGGATGGGAAAGCAAACCCCCCGTTTTTACACGCTTTTTGCGTGCGGCCAACGGGATCGGGGGTTTAAATCTTAGATTCATTGTGGACATTACACCTTTTTATCTGTGAATTGATAATATAGGCACACTTAATCACTTTTTATACCAAGTTTGGGTTTGAAATTAATTGACTTTGACCCCCCAGTTGGTAACTTCATTCATTTAATATAATTCTTAATCATAACTTTATGTCTTTTTATGTTAACTAAATTTTACCATTAAATTTATATTTAACTTTATTATAATAGCCCCTAAATTCACTCTAATAATTGCAATATTCTATTTAGTCTTCAAATTGGTATTTTCTACATGTAGTATAAAAAAATATTTTTTCTTGAAATAAGTTCCCAAAATCACATTTCTAATTTTTAAAACAGTAAAAACTTTATTCTCTTCAAAAAATTCAATACTCTAACTATAAATTCAAGTTAAAATTGCATCCTTTGGATAAGTTTCCCAAAAATTTTAAAAAGTTCTCAAAAATCAATATTTCAAGTTTAGAAAACATGAAAGTTATTAGGTTCACAAAGTTAATAATCTAAATAAAAAACAAATAAAACTTATAATTTACAAAATTAATATTTCTAGTAAAAAAGAAAAAAAATAATATAAAACAAGTAATCCTATAAGTTCACCAAAATCAATACTTGGTTATAAAAAAAAGTAAAACTATATTTTCCAAAATCAATATTTCTTTTTTATAAATAAACAAAACTTTTATCTTTTTAAAATTTTTTTTAAAATAAAATTTCACACATAATTTAAAAGGCAAGTTCATTAAAAACACTTTTTTTCATCTTTTACATAAATTTTATTCAACTTTAGTCCAATAAAGAAATATTTTTTTACAAACTAGTTACAAAGCTATTTAATAATAAAATTTCAATCATTCAAAGAAAACACTTTTTCTATTTAATAACTTAGAAATTTTTCTATAACTTTAAAGATAAACTCAAATCATAAACTATAATAACAATATTCTTAATATAACCATACTTAATAAAAAAATAAGTTGATAACTACTTTCCTTATAAACTAATTTGAAATAACATAAAAATATCAATAAAGTTCAACAAAAATTTTAAAAATTTAAAAACAATTCAATGTAAATTTAATCTAGAAAACATCTGCCTTGGGGTTTTTTAACATGAATCATACTTTATCATTAGAAATAATTTTCACCAACCCCAAAAATTTTTTAAAAATTTTGCCAAAACTAAATATATTTTAGCTACACATATTTAAAATAATCTTGATCATAATTTCATTGGCCCAACTTTTCATTAAAAAATACTTTTCATATGTAATACTTTGTCATTATAAAGTAATTAAATGTAAAATTTTGAATAAAGTAGGGTAAGAAGTTATACCTACTAACACCAAAGGGTTAGTCCTAGTCTAATTGGAAGATAATAAGAAATAAGACCTCAAAGATAGATAATATGCTCAATATGGTCAAAATCCCAGTAATGATGATCTTAACTCCCAAAATAAATAAATAAAACTCAAAAATTTAAATTTTTTTCTTTCAGTAATAACCAAAAATACTCCCAAAAAAGTGATGATTTAAAATTTTAAAAAAAAGAGTGTTCTAAGCTCATTTTTTTTGAATTCTTTCAACTTAATAAAAGTATTAAGGTAGTAGTATTTTTTAATGTAGTGAAAATATAAGAAAAGAAATTGAGATTGAATTGAAGGTGGGTTAAATGATCTTTTTGGCTAAGGGGGTATATAATGGGTTTGGGCAATTTCTAATTCATAAGTTGTATGAATAAGATGTTGGATATGGGAAGAAGGTTAACCATTGTAAAAAATTTATTTAGAGTGTTTAAATAATTGTGTAAGACTTTTGGGTGTAATGATGTAGAGTTTGGAGTATAGAAGAAGGTTAACTTGTGTAGAAAATGGTGATAGCTTGTGTAAGTGTGAAAATCATGGGTTATTATAGAAAGGATTTTGGTTGATCAAATATTTGTTCTAATATGTACAAATGAACATATTAAAATAATGGGTAATTTTTATCATGAAAATATGAGTTTACTTGAAAATTTTCTTAAAATATATTTAAATTTAATAATAAAAATCGACTCATTTTTATGTATAAAATAATTAATCAAAAATTATAAGATTACAAATAATAAGTAGTAATGTTAGTTTAAAAAAAGAAAATTAAAAACGTACGTTTTACAAAAGCTAAATATAATAATAAATTTTACTTTGTTTTAAAATAAAAAAAATTATTTTAGTCTTATAAAGATTTTAAACAAATAATATTTTTTAAAATTTTAAATATTCAAAAAGAATTTCTCGAGGAAAAAGGTTTAGGAATTAAAGATGGTTGAAATGGATATTTAAAAAGGGTTAGAAATTTGAATAAATTTTAATAATTTATCCAAAAAGATTAAGTTTAGATTTTTGGGGGGGGGGGGGGGGGGGGGGGGGGGGGGGGGGGGGGGGGGGGGGGGGGGGGGGGGGGGGGGGGGGGGGGGGGGGGGGGGGGGGGGGGGGGGGGGGGGGGGGGGGGGGGGGGGGGGGGGGGGGGGGGGGGGGGGGGGGGGGGGGGGGGGGGGGGGGGGGGGGGGGGGGGGGGGGGGGGGGGGGGGGGGGGGGGGGGGGGGGGGGGGGGGGGGGGAAAAAAAAAAAAAAAAAAAAAAAAAAAAAAAAAAAAAAAAAACAAAAAAAAAAAAAAAAAAAAAAAGGGGGGAAAAAAAAAAAAAAAAAAAAAAAAAAAAAAAAAAAAAAAAAAAAAAAAAAAAAAAAAAAAAAAAAAAAAAAAAAAAAAAAAAAAAAAAAAAAAAAAAAAAAAAAAAAAAAAAAGGGGAAAAAAAAAAAAAAAACAAAAAAAAAAAAAAAAAAAAAAAAAAAAAAAAAAAAAAAAAAAAAAAAAAAAAAAAAAAAAAAAAAAAAAAAAAAAAAAAAAAAAAAAAAAAAAAAAAAAAAAAAAAAAAAAAAAAAAAAAAAAAAAAAAAAAAAAAAAAAAAAAAAAAAAAAAAAAAAAAAAAAAAAAGATGTGAGAGAAGGTTTTAAAGGGATTGATCTTATGATAATCTAGGGGGTGAAAATCATCTTTCTCACAACTTCCCATTTTATGTTATGATTTAGTTTATGTTTTTGAAAATCATACTATGTTATGATTAAAGGTTACTATGTTTATTTTAAAAAGTTACGATGTTATACAGATTACGAGAAGGCGTGAACTATACATAATCATAGTAACTTTTATTACATAACTACTAGTATCTTCTAAGAACATAGTAACTATTCTCGTTGATATTATGAAATTGGTTAATATTACATGAAAAGCAAATTGAGCGTACGACTTAGAAAATAAACAAATTAAATACAGTCCCGTTGATGAAAAAATGAATAGCTTCAGTTACTTCTCACCACTTCTCATTTGATCCTACAAATCTATATATATATATATATAATACATATATATAACATATACTATATATATATATATATATATATATATATAGGGAGGATCCATTGAGAAGGGGTCTCAAAATGAGATGGATGAGAAGGATTTATAGCCATTGATCTTATGATAATCTAACGGGTGAAAATCATCTTTCGTGATCTTAACTTCTCCATTTTATGTTATGATTTAGATTTATGTTTTTAGAAAATCATACTATGTTATGATTAAAGGTTACTATGTTTATTTTAAAAAGTTACGATGTTACTGTCTAAGATTAAGAGAGAAGACGATAGTATACATAACCATAGTAAGCTTTTATTTATAACATAGTATCTTTCTAAGAACATAGTACAACCTCTTGATTATACGTGATATGAGAATTGAGTTGTATTACCGCGAAAAAAGCAAATTGAACAGGTGTGGACTTAGAAAATAAACAAATTAAATACGTCCATTGATCGAAAAATGAGCGGCGGTTACTCTCACCCTCTAATTTTGAGCCCCCACTTTGATCCCTAATCTTAGCATATAGAACCTTAATAATATATTAACCTATACTATATATATATATATATATATATATATATAACTCCCACTTTTACTTATTATACTATATATATATATATATATACTATATATAGTTGTAATATCAAATAAGAAGGATTTTAAAATAAAAAGGATGAGAAGGATTTTTCTTTGTTTTTGTTTAGTTTCTATATATAAAAAAAAGGATACTATGTTCTAAAATAAGAACATTTTTGAAATTTCTATCATAGTTACTTTTCTGTGTAGCATAGTTACTTTTACAATTATGTGTTTTTGGCTTAATCGTGACCATAGATTTTTTTTATTTTAGTGAAATCAAGGGTGTAGAGTCCTTATCCATACCATTTTGGCACACGCATTGGATCACTCCTCATATATATATATATATATATATATATATATATATATATATATATATATCTATCTTTATTTAAAGTTGGCTGTTTTAGCATTTGCTTTTAAAAGGCTTTTTTCCTCTCGAGGATTTTTATGCTTGTAGGATTTGGGGTTCAGGATCACCGATGTTGGTGTTTCCTTACATTTACTTTTTTATATATATTCCCGATTTTCAAAAAAAAATATATATATATATATATATATATATAGCACAAAAAAAAAAAAAAAAAAAAAAAAAAAAAAAAAAAAAAAAAAAAAAAAAAAAAAAAAAAAAAAAAAAAAAAAAAAAAAAAAAAAAAAAAAAAAAAAAAAAAAAAAATTTTTTTTTTTTTTTTTTTTTTTTTTTTTTTTTTTTTTTTTTTTTTTTTTTTTTTTTTTTTTTTTTTTTTTTTTTTTTTTTTTTTTTTTTTTTTTTTTTTTTTTTTTTTTATAATACATATATATATATATACATATATATACTATATACATATATATATATATATATATATATATATACATACACATATATATATATATGTATATATATATATATATATATATATATATATATATATACTATATATACACATATATATATATATATTTCTCGAATTTATTAGTAAGAAGATATGCTAAAATATAATTTTAAGAGAATGATAGAGATATATCATCATTATAAAATTTATAAAACAAAATTATATATTTTTTGATAAACTTACGCGAATAATTTAAAAAACATGTCAATTATTCCAAAGAAATATTTTTGATTACGAACATTTCCGATATGAAAAATTAGTTGACATATTATGTGTACAACAATTTGTTTTAACTGCGTGATTTTCATTAGAGGAACTGTTATTTAGTAAGGTTGTACTTTCCTCACTCTACCACCAATTGACTGAATTTCACGTATTGCAAACATTGAGTAGACTTTAACGTAATTTACTTTATTAGCTTAAGACCCTTAGACAAATTATATTCTCCGATTATGGTGATATTAAACATTTGTAAGATTCACTAATTTCATGTGTACGAAGTGTTTGATTTCATTATTTGTATATATTTTAATTTGAAATTAATTTGATTTGTAAAATTAATCTAGCTTTATTTTAAATTTAATTTTTAAATTAGTTATTTCTATAATTTATAATTTTTAATCCTGATTATATATAGTTAATTAAGTATTTAATTAATAAATCATTTAAATAATAATGATAAAATAGTTGAAAAAATCCAAGTCCACATACCCTTCCCTTACCATCTAATAAATTAATTAATTAATGATTCTCTATAGTTTGATGCAAATCTTCTATAAATTCGACCCCATGTAGTTGTAACATGCATGTATGTCATTTAAAATAATTATCATATATATATATATATATATACGTCGAAATTTAGCTAGTTCTAATATAATTGTGTTTTTATGACTATATAAATCTCTACTCAATGTAAGTTATAATTCAAAAATAAAAGAAGAATAAGTCGTATCCTATATTATACAGATGTACTTTAATTAATATCAAGAGAACGTGATATATTTATGGATGTTTAGACTTTAAAAAGAAAGTCAAAAGGAGCAGCAGCCGACCGTTTAAAGGCTATGAATCACACATTCTCCTCTTTCAAAGATAACGTATGTGTCCGCTTTTTCATCCCCAATCCCCATGTACTTCTATTTCACTCCATTTTAGTAAGTGCATACGCCATAACCATTAAGCGGGCCATACTATACAATGTACTTAGGATCTCATTGTAGTAAATATAATAATTAGGCTTCAAACTCACCAAAATCCACCATTTTGCGAATTTACCGTTTGAGCCATCTAAATGTCTATATTTCCCCTTTAATGATACTCAACTTATAAGTTTATAACCGGTCAAAAGTTCAAACTCATAGTTAAAGATTAATACATGCGATCCTTTTAGGGTAAAAGTTTGAATACAACATAAAATCTCTTTATACTTGACATCATATATTCCCATAAAATAAGAGGTGTATGAGATAATATGTAAAAGTTCACAATTAACTAAAAGTAGAAACTCGTTGTCGTAACACAAAAATGTGTTATATACTATATCACATTTTGTGAGTTGACTGCTCTTTGCATTAGAAGTATGGATATAGCTCCTCATACATAAATGTTATATATAGACTTTTAATTTTAGGTAGCTGAGATTGTAACGTGTGACATATATGTTGGCACTTTTCCTCTTATATTATTTCAATAAAATTCAAGGTTTTTAGAATCACAATTCTACATAGGATTGATAAGGTTAAGATCGAAGTCAGTAGAATTAGATCGTATGACTGTAATTGATGTCCTACAAATACGTTTGGATATAATATAGGATAATTTATTATCAACTATATTTGTTCATTCTAGTTCATTTTTGAAGTTTCAAGCTGTAAATAAAGATTTATTTGACCTCATCCTTAAATTGAATACTTTTAATAATTATTTATGAACTGCAAATCAATAAAAACATAAATTTTCAAAATTGTAATGGCAGTATAGATAATTTAAATAATATTTATAATTCATATATAAGTAAACGCTAGAATAAAAGATTTGATTATTTTATGATTGAAACCATCCATATAGGATCGCATCTTATTAAGATTTTATTACCCATATCCTTGATCTTAGTAAGATCATACGATCCAACCATTTCTAAGATCCTATATTTTATGATTTAGATCGCTCAATCGCAAAGTCGTAGAAACGTAGTTCGGTATCGTAATTCGAACGACTAGTTAAAACATTAAAATTGATAATTGTAGCCTCAAAATACTACGAAAGTATTATATGCATACTAGTATAAAATCCCGTGATCATGCGTACGGAATATTTAACAATACTCTCTCTGATCTCTAATATTCTTCTCATTTGGAATATTTTACTTTAAAGAGAGAGAGATATATTCATGCTTAATATTTAGAAGATAAAATATATCCATATGAGATATCGCAATATTCGTCTTAATGTATAATTTTTTTTATATATTTTTTTTATAATTTTTTGTTATGTATTAGAGATATTAAAGTTTACATTTTGCTTTGAAAAATGTGCAAAAACTAAAAAAACGAAGATAATATTATATATTAAACAGATCCTTGCAACAAATTTTTGTGAGATTTGAGATTAAAAATCAATATTGTCAAATTTTTTATTTCAACTTATTTAATGACCTAAACATATACTACAATAAATTTTTGTCTTATTTAGTTAATTGTAGAATAAAAAATTATTAAAATAATGTCAATACAATTTACCTATATGATCATTCCATGTGGTAAACCATTGTTAAGACACCACGTGTAATTTGCCAGTTATTTAAGTTAATTGTATGATACTTTATCAATTAATTTATATTTATATTATTATTATTAATGAGTTGTCAATATGTCAAGTTTGAGCTTTTCTCCCCTACCCTACCAAAATAAAGTCGTATACTAAATTTCTAATTAAAATAAAACAAAAAGAAAAAAAATATATAATTAAAATTTTTTTTTTCTCTTTCTCTGAAAAATCGCGTGTTTGACTTTCTATGTGGATTTGTACTGATAACAAGTTGTAAACATGGGGCAAAGTAATTCCCTCCCTTCTCTCTCATAGACTTCCAACCAACATAGAACTATATAAACCTATCCATAAATTCATTTTTCTTCAATTCCTAAGTTTTTTCCCTCTATTTGTACTATTATTTTTACTATCATTTTTTTTTTTAATATATCAACAAATATTTCTTTCAATATGGAGATTAATAATATTGAGATCCCATCACATTTTATTTGCCCTATTTCTTTGCAACTAATGAGAGATCCTGTAACAATTTCTTCAGGAATTACATATGATAGAGAGTGTATTGAAAAATGGCTATTTACTCGTAAAAATAATATGTGTCCAGTTACCAAACAACCCCTTATCAAATTATCATCATCAGATGATCATGATGATCTTACTTTGATGATCATTCCCAATCACACTCTCCGCCGTCTGATTCAATCATGGTGTATTCTGCATACATCAGACGGCGTTGAACGTATCCCTACACCCAAACAACCTCCTATAATTACAAAGTCAACCATCACCAAACTTATCTCTGATGCTAAAAAGTCTACTGGAATGCGGTGCACCTGCTTACAGAGGATTCGATCTTTTCTTTCTCAATCTGTAAATAAGAAGCTTCTAGTATCTTCCGGAGCTTTGGAGTACGTAGCTTCTATTCTTCTAGAAGATGATACATCGACCAGGGAGAACGAAGAAGCTTTGTTCATTCTTGCTGATCAAATGGACGGCTGTGATCAAGAGTTTAAGAGTGTGATCTTTAAAAATGATGATCATGCTGATTTATTCATAGATTCTTTATGTGGGATGTTGCACACTGGATCATATTCCCATCAAGGAAGAGAAAATGCGGTTAAGGTATTGAGATGGTTTTACGGTATAGTAGACCCGACCCAAATGAGTAATGCTAAGTTTGAGCTGTTTAATGAGATTGTAAATATTTTAAGAGATCAGATTTCTATTCAAGCTATAAAAAATGCTTTAAAATTATTAGTTGAATTGAACCCGTGGGGCAGGAACCGGGTCAAAGCAGCCAGATCCGGAGCGGTTAATGTATTGATTGAGCTTCTTTTAGATGGGTTGTTGGATCGGCGGATCTCGGAGCTTTCATTAGTGGTATTGGATCAGCTATGTGGATGTGCGGAAGGGAGGGCGGATCTAGTAGGGCACGGTGCAGGATTAGCAATTGTGTCTAAGAAGATCTTTAGAGTGTCACACGTGGCAAGTGATCGGGCTATACGTGTGTTATCGTCGATCTCGAAATACGTGGGGACCGCAAAGGTGGTCGGAGAAATGATGGAGGTTGGGGTGGTTGCCAAGTTGTGTTTGGTCATACAAATGGATTGTAGTTCAAAGTCTAAAGAGAGGGCTAAGGAAATGTTAAGGTTACATTCTAGGGTTTGGAAAAATTCTCCTTGTATACCTCCTCATTTGATTTCTTCTTATCCATCTAATTAGAATTGGTTAGATTAATTGAATTAATGATTCAAAATTTTTGCTTGATTGATTTCGAATATTAATTGAGGATAAAAATTATTATACATTTTTACATATGTGAATTGAAAATCGATCCGTAAATATGTAATTATATATTTCTAACCATTATGATTTAGATAAGAATTTGAATTATGAATTCTGATTGAAAGAAAATGTCTGACAATATAAATTGTAAATTGGTCGATACAAGCTGTACATAATAATTACTTTCTAGACTATATGAGTATTACGAGATGATTGTTTTTTTCATTTCAATAACCATGTCTTGTTTTATTTGTTGTTTGACTTTAACTACTTAATCTCCTTTTAACTATGAGAATTAGGGATTAAATTATTTTAAGCATTACTAGTTTGAAAGTTGTTAGGAATAGTATAGTATCAATTGCATTGAGGTGATTTTGAGCACATATAAGATATCTAACTACATAGGCCCTTTTATATTTAAGAGCATTAAATATATTAATTGATTTTAATTTACATTGAATTTACTTTAGATTAATTACTTATTTTTAACTCTTAAAATTTGGAAACATATCAAATAATAAATCGTTAAATATTACTCCTGCTTGAACTTGTTAATTAATCTAGTTTGAATAAAAAGTGTTTAGCCTAGGAGAGAGTGAGAAATTGATATTTAAAAAATTCATGGATATCTTATTTCTAACATTATTTATATATAAATATAAATAAATGAGCATTGGGATATTGATTATTTTATCATCTTGTTAGCTAGCTTGTTGCTGTAGCCTGTAGGGAAAGGGCAGGGATAGCCATACTTTATTAATCTTCCCATTTCCTAGGCTCATTCGACTTATTGTCAAGTGGACACTTTATCATCGTTTTTATTTTTTCTATACGACGATATTTTATCATCAATGAAAATTTTATGATTAGTGTATGTATATTTATATCAATATCTTCTCAATCTGTCTATATTATTTTTGTTTTATTATAATAATAATAATAATAATAATAATAATTATTATTATTATTTTATTATTATTATTGTTTCTGCATAGAAATCGAGTCAAATCTCCCTGAACGGAAGGTGTCGTTTCAGCTTTGACTGTGGCTGTTAGAGATGTCCGAATATGAGATGAACGGCAGAATACCTACAAAACGAACAGAGTTACTTGTCCGGGAGCTGCTTCCCGGAAAGCCCCTCCGACGCTCAAGTCAGTGGTCGGTACGTGTAGCGAGCAATGAATGCTAGAGAGCTATTGTAGAGAGAGAAAAAACATACCATAAATGGCATTCAATGCGGGTATTTACAGAGTGATAAGTGATATGGTTGATGGTTTCAGGGGCATTTTTGTAATTTCGCACCTAAGGGGGGTTGAATTGAGTGTTGACTAGATTGTTTGGGCCCTTTGACTTGACCCAGTGATATTAGGGCTAGTTGACCCTATAACATTAGCCCCACGCACAAAGGGTGTCAAATGTGAGCGTTGGCTGCTTTTGTGCGGAAGAAATCGAGGAACAAGAGGAGCAATGTCTTCTTAGGTTTGAATGATGTATGGCCGAACAGGGTCTTGATCCCTTACCGTTAATTGTCCGAATACCAACGTAAGAGGGTCGAATATGTATGGGCGAATAGGGTCTTGATCCCTCACCCCTAACACTATGTTTGGATAGCAAATTAGGAGAGAAAAGAAAGGAAAGGAAGGGGAAGGAAAGAAAGGGAAATACTCTATTGTTTGTATAGGAAGGAAGGGAAGGGGAAAGAAAGGAATTTCATTTTCCTTCTAAATCTTTCCTCTTATGGAGAGATTTAGATGTTAAGAAAATGAAGAGACTTAATCCCTCCAAATCCCTTCCCTCCAAATCCTCTCCCTCCCTTTTTGCTATACAAACAAGAGATTCTCTATCCCTCCAAATCCTTTCTTTTCTTTTCCCTCTATTTCCCTCAATCCAAACAAGGTCTAAGTGTCCGAATACCAGCATAAGAGGGCCGAGTATGTAGGCCGAATAGGGTCTTCGTCACTCACCCCTAAGTGTCCGAATACCAGCATAAGAGGGCCGAATATGTATGGCCGAATAGGGTCTTGATCCCTCACCCCTAAGTGTCCGAATACAAGTATAAGAGGGCCGAATAGGACTTTTCTCCTTAACACTTAGATGTCCGAATACTATTTCCCCTTTGTCACTTAGGTATCTCAGGGGTCATAACATGTGCTTGATTGAATAAGGACATCCCCTCTAATAGGGTGTCCGAATACTTACCCATACAAAGGAGTGGTCGAATACGGCACCCTTATGAGTTAACAAGTATGGTGCATGGGACTTGGTTAAAATACGCTTAAATATAGGGGCCGAATACAGGGTGTCCTCCTGAGGTGTCCGGCTCCTATGAGGGGCTGATGAACCCTAAGGAAACTTGGGTTGGAGAGCCCCAAGTATGAAACAGGGTTCGGACCCCTATGGAGTCCATCCATGGTAGGGGCCGAATAGGGGGAGCCAACCTCCTCATAAGGTGTCCGGCTCCTATGAGAGGATAATGAGCCCTAAGGAAACTCGGGCTGGAAAGCCCCAAGTATGAAACAGGGTTCGGACCCCTATAGAGTCCATCCATGGTAGGGGCCAAATAGGGGGAGCCAACCTCCTCCTAATGTGTCCGACTCCTGTTAGGGGCCGAACAAGGCTTTAATGGTTGTAAAGGCCCTTGAAAACTCTGCGTTGCCTTAATTATTGTGCCAATTGTACTGTTCACCCCCTTTTTCTATAAATATGAGACTTGTGGATTCATTTGCCTCACCTCATATTGTCTTTTCTCAGAGCTTTTCCAAGAAACTCAAGAAATCCTTTCATTAGGCCATCTTGGAGTGCGTCTCTGGACAAAGAGTTATCTTTGATCCGAGAGAAGTGGGCCCTGACCGATGAATATTCCCTTGTGAAGCCAGGGAAGAAGGATTGCGTGAAGGATGTGCTCGAAGGCTGCATTGCCATTTACAAGGACTCCATGGAGACGGACCTAAAGAATCCCTCTCCATCCTTTTTCTGTTGAAGTTCTCAATGCCTACAACATCACAGTGTCCGAATTGTACCCCAATGGGTGGGGGTGCATTATAGCGTTTATTATGATATGTAAAACTATAGGAGTAGAGCCAACATTAACGACGTTTAGGTACATATTTAAGTTAAGGTGATGTACAGCTGCTCAAGGGTTAGGCTAAGTGACTTTTCAACACCGGTCGGGTTTTTTGGTAGTAGACAAGTTAAAGGATAGTATGAAGCGTTTCAGGAATGACTTTGTCTTCTTGTACAGGGCCGAACCATGGCCATTTAAGACAAGTCATGATGAACAGCCGAACCTTCTACTCAATAATAACGTGCCTCAATGCAATTTTGATGAGTTTTTGGTCATCGAGCACGCCACTAAGGATGTAGAGTTAGGGGACTTTAAGCCCAATTTTGTACAAAGGAATTTCGTAGTAAATAGGACCCACCTCCAAAATGACCTGTTTTTATCTGCCTTAGGACTAAGTCCGAAATACCATCAAG
Source organism: Amaranthus cruentus (assembly GCA_019425755.1). Lineage (NCBI taxonomy): Eukaryota > Viridiplantae > Streptophyta > Magnoliopsida > Caryophyllales > Amaranthaceae > Amaranthus > Amaranthus cruentus. Next base: position 2,642,593 of record CM033465.1, on the reverse strand, counting down.
GTGAGTTCGACACTTCTATCTCTTTTCCTGTCTTTGTTCGGCTACCAACTCGTTTTTGTTTCTTGTAGTTGTCGCTTTTGAGGAGTTAGAGAAAAAATACCCTGAGATAATGAATTTCCTTAACTTTGCCCAACTCGCAGCCGAGTCGCGCAAGAGGAAAGCGCAGACAGAGAACACACCACTTGCCCCTCCACCCAAGGTATAAGTTCTTCCTCCAGGTGTCCGAATACTTTTTACATCTATTTGAACTTACCCCTTGTTATTCGTTGTCTTTCAGAACGGCTAAAATAAGAAGATACCGGAGGAGACACAACCCGCTTTTAGCGGTGCAATAGGGTCCACGGACTCTCCCTCGACCCAGTCGGCAAAGCGTCAGAAGGCGCTCCTGCCAAAGTGAGACAGCAGCAAGAAGGCTCCGGGGGCGTCGGGGGAGAAGGGGAAGGAGAAGGTCATCTCTGTCGATGACTCCGAGTATGAGATAACCCGTCATGACACGGGGGTTGTATATTGTTCAGTCAAGGCCTTTTCAAATTTATCTCAAAAGGACTTAAGGGTTCGTTGGAGAAAGGCGATGGGGCAGTTGGTGTCCGACAAGGATTTAAAGCAGCTGGCATCGACCCCTGCTAAGACGAGGGTGAATGAAATTCTAGCCCTCCAAGTCGAGGTAGGTTTCTTAAAAATTAATTTTTGCCATTGAGAAGACCATTACCTAACCTTTGTGTCATTGCAGTTGAACATTCGTATGCAATACAAAATCACCACGGCACTCGGGTCAGAAACCATGGAAGCCGATCTCAAGGCGTCGAAGAGGAGGATCCATGAGCTAAATGGAAAATTGATCACTAAAAACGATCAAGTAATGAACCTGACCCAGGAGAACAAGGGTCTCTGCCACTCCCTGGGTGGAATGCACGGTAAGTGTCGTTTCCTAAAAGAAGTGGTGCTTGTCTGCGAAAAACAACTATCTTTAAAGAAAAAGATAGCTAGGGAGTGGTTGGAGACCGAGGAAGGCAAGCAATTTGTTGCCAAGCTGGGTGCCGATGCCTTTAGCCAAGCCATGCGCGTAAAAGAGCTGATGCTTTAGCACGCCAACGAAAAAATTGAAGCCAAGGCAGACTGGGAGGCCCTCGACAAGGCCGGGGAAGAAGAATATGACAAGGCGGTCCAAGAGGCCACGGAGGAAATGCGTGAACTGGAGGCCCAAGGGCCCGATGCTGAAGAAGAGGTCGATCTCAAGGGCTGGGAGGAGGCGTTGCCTTCTGAGGTGGCGAATAAATTCGACATCGATTTTGCTCATTATGACATATCGATCCCCTCAAGGCCGCCAACTCCGTAAGGCTCCCTTGTACAGGCCGTCCCCTTGCTCCCTTCAACCGTACCGGCATCGCCGGCTTTATCGGGGGCGGCCCCCTGTCATCGGCCCCAGAGGAGGAGTTGGATCCACTCTTATCTTATGAAGAGTTGTTGGAAGAGTGAGGTCTCCCAGTCTGGCGTCTGCACCCAGCCCTGCCTCATCGCCGATCTGAAGATGATGATACTGATGTTAGTTCTTACATTCTATGGACTCCGGTCCTCGTGTACTTTTTCTTTCTTATTTTGAGGCTATGGCCTTTGTAAAATCATTATTTTTTATGATTAATCAGCACTGTTGTTTTTACTCGCTATTTTTGCACTTGGCTGTTTTTGTACTTTATACTATGCCGATTATAAGTTTGAAATTTTTTTGAATTACAACGCATCATAACTGGTCGATTATGGTTGTTAAACTACAACTAAGAATGTCCGATTACCGCTTACCGGTTAGGCAACCCGAATACAATACAAACTTAAATAAACTTGAGCTGAAAACATGATTTAACTAAGGTTACATACATATACATGCCCCCAGTTTTTATCTGGGTTCGGCGGGTTCAAGTATAGAATTTCTTCAAATGGTCCAAGTTCCAGGGCCTTGGCAAAACTTTTCCATTCTCTTCTAACTCGTGTGTCCCTGGTCTAACAATACGGGTGACCTTGAAGGGTCCGTCCCAATTCTTCCCAAGTTTTCCTTTCTCCACGATTCTGCCAGTAGCCTCCACCTTTCTAAGAACTAGATCTCCCATTTGAAATTGCCATGGCTTCACCAACTTATTGAAATGTCGGGTCATCCTCTGCTTTTGAACTACGACCCTCAAGAACGCATTTCCCCTTATCTCTGTTAATAAATCAAGATTGATCGGCTTGTCTTCATCATTCTTATCTTAGTCGTAGTACGTGACCCTTGTTGAAGGTATGTCGACTTCTACAGGAAGGAATGCCTCCGTGCCAAACACGAGGGAGAATGGAGTGTGACCCGTAGATTCTTTCACAGTAGTTCGGCTAGCCCTTAGCACTCTAGGTAGTTCTTCCACCCAATTGTCACGGCTTCCTTCAAGCTTCTTTTTTATGCCGTTTAAAATAGTCTTATTCTCAGACTCAACTTGCCCGTTGGTTTGAGGCGGGAGACAAACGAAAATCTTGTTTGGATATTGAACCGGCTATAATATTCCTTTATCGCGGCACTATTGAATTGTTTGCCATTGTCAGAAATGATTACTTGAGGGTTCCCGTAGCGGGTGATAATGTTCCTCCACAGAAATTGGCAAACTTGTTTATCCGTTATTGAGCTCAGGGCCTCGGCCTCGACGTACTAAGTAGTCAATGGCCACGAGGACGAATCTGCGCTTTCCACTAGCCGAGGGAAAGGGAGCCAAGAGGTCGATTCCCCACCTGTCAAAAGATAGGACAACTTGCATGGGAGACAAGTAGTTAGAAGGCCGGCGAGGCACTTCCCCATAAAATTGGCATTTTTTGCAAGTCTTGACAAGCTTTTTTGCATCGGCTTTCAGACTTGGCCAGTAGTACCCATTTCTCAAAACCTTACCCACAAGAGTCCGAATTCCTTGATGAATTTCACACGCCCCCTCAAGAATCTCCCTCAAGATATAATCCCCCTCGGTCGTGGTGACACATTTTAGGAGGGGGTGGGTGTAAGATTTCTTGTATAAAGCGTCATCATACCATTCCAACCATTTGGCTTTTTTCAGAATGATCGGACCCAACTCCGAATCCTCAGGAAGTTGTCCGTCCCGTGGTAGTGAAATGTAGGGACCCATCCATGAGTCAGTCCGATTTACTCCTCCGACGAAGGCATTGATACATGGGTATGGCAAGACTTCCCAAACGATACTCCTCGGTTCATCACTGATAGCCGAACTTGCCAACCTTGAAAGGGCATCGGCTTGTGCATTTTCCGATCTAGGGATATGAATCAAAGCGACCGAGTTGAATTTTTCCATGGTCTCCTTTACCTTAGCAAGGTACATCTTCATGCTATCATCCTTGGCCTCATACTCCCCATTCACCTATCCGGTTATTAACTGCGAATCAGTGTGTGCAATGACTTTTTTAGCTCCCGAGGCCAAGCATATTCGCAAGCCCAAAAGCAAGGCTTCATATTCGGCTTCGTTATTAGTAGCCGCAAAACTAAATCTCACTGCATGTTCGAGCCGAGCTCCATTGGGATATATTATCAACAGTCCGGCACCGGAGCAATTTTTTGTCAAAGATCCATCGACATATAATTTCCAATTTTCTTCAGAGGGGGTCTCTTCCAACGAGCCGGTCATTTCAGAAATGAAGTCCGCAAGGGCTTGTACATGGTCGTTCTAGGATCAAACGCGATGCCATAGTCGGTTAACTGATTAGCCCAGTCCGCTAGCCGAGATGATTGATTCTTGCTTTCTAGAATTTTTCTCATAGGCTGAGAGGTCCGGACTACAATGGGGTGAGATTGAAAGTATGGCTTCAATTTTCTACTTGCCATTACCAACGCAAAAACAGACTTCTCCATTGCCGAATACTAGGCTTCGGAGCCGCGGAAGGCATGGCTGATGTAGTATACTGACAATTGTTGCTTGTCTCTTTCGACTATCAGCAAAACACTTATCGAATAGTCAGAAACGGATACATACAAATACAATATCTCACCCGGCAAGGGTGAGACCAATTTTGGCATTTCTGCCATATCACTTTTATAATATGTTTGGATAGCAAATTAGGAGAGAAAAGAAAGGAAAGGAAGGGGAAGGAAAGGAAGGGAAATACTCTATTGGTTGTATAGGAAGGAAGGGAAGGGGAAAGAAAGAATTTCATTTTCCTTCCAATTCTTTCCTCTTATGGAGAGATTTGGATGTTAACAAAATGAAGAGACTTAATCCCTTCAAATCCCTTCCCTCCAAATCCTCTCCCTCCCTTTTTGCTATCCAAACAAGAGATTTTCCATCCCTCCAAATCCTTTCTTTTCTTTTCCCTCCAAACAAACTTTGGTTGCTTTAAAACTTTGTAGAAAGAACAACAGCGGTCGACTGACTTAGACATGAAACGGCTCAAGGCAGCAACGCAGCGGGTCAGGCGTTGTACCTCCTTGACCGTTTTTGGCGACTTCATTGACATGATTGCTTGAATCTTGTCGGGATTTGCCTCAATCCACCTTTTATCAACGAGAAAGCCGAGGATTTTGCCCCCGCTAACTCCGAATACTCATTTTTCCGGATTGAGACGCATTCTATTCACAAGCAAAGTCTCGAACGTTTCACTTAAATGCTCGACATGATCCTCGGCGCTCTTACTCTTGGCTATCATGTCATCAACATATACCTCCAGATTTTGGCCTATCTGATCCTTAAATACCTTGTTAACCATCCGTTGATAGGTAGCCCTCGCATTCTTCAAGCCGAAAGGCATCACCATGTAACAATACACCCCAGAAGGGGTGATGAAAGCGGTATGGGGCATGTCCTCCACGGCTTGTGGAATTTGATGATATCCGGCATTGGCATCCATGAAACTTAACAATGCGTGTCCGGCGGTGGAATCTACCAATCAATTTATTTTACGCAGGGCGTACTCATCCTTGGGGCAAGCCTTATTAAGGTCCGTGAAGTCCACACACATATGCCACTTCCCGGATGCCTTCTTCATAAGGACGACATTCGCGAGCCAATCAGAATACTTGCACTCCCTAATGAATCCTGCCTTTAGGAGCCGATCAACTTCTTCTTTCGCAGCCTTCACCCTTTCGGCACCCTGATGTCTTAGCTTTTGCTTGACCGGCTTGTAGCCGGGTTTGATATCAAGATGGTGTGACGCGATCTCGGCCAATATACCTGGCATTTCATTGACACTGTATACGAATACTTCCCTATACCGCCGAATAACCTCCATGATACTTTCTCTTATAGGTTCGGCTAAATTCTTTCCCAAACGAACTTTTTCTTTGCCCCAAGGGGCGACTTCTTCATAGCCCTCTAGAGGATGTGGCTGAGTGGTCTTTCTGGTGTCATCATCGGCCACATGTAGAACCGATTCCACCTCTATCGTTTTTCTTTTTTGGCTGTCATGATCTAAACTGCTTCCTGCCCCTAACTTGAGCGTATTCACCTAACATTCTCTTGCTATTTTTTTATCTCCATAAAGGATTCCCACCTTGTCATCATCCTTCTCGTACTGAATGAGCAGTTGATGGGTCAAGATGACGGCCTTGATTTTTTTTATTAGGGGTAACCCCATGATGATATTATACGGAAATTGAATATCGACAACAGTGAAACAAACCGGCAAGGTTCGGTCGTTGCTCTTTTCTCTGAAACATACTGGAAGAACTATTGTGCCTGAAGGACACACTCGACTCCCCCCAAAACCTACCAGGGGCCGGTCAAGCTTTTCCAAATGTTCTGGGCCATACTTCGATTGGTCAAACAATCCATGGTGATCAGATCGGCGGTGCTGCCTAGGGGTGTTCAAAAGTACCCGACGTGCCCGACCCGACCCGGTGACCCGCCGACCCGCCTCATAAATGACGGGTCAAAAAATCAAAAAATTGAAAACTCCGGGTCGGGTACCCGACCCGCCTTAACCGGTCGGGTCATGGGTCGATTTAAATATGATCCGGGTACCCGCTAATGACCCCGTTAACAGTTTTAATATATATACTCATTGTTTTTAAGGATTTTTTCATAACTTAACTCTTCATTCCAGCTCCAGGCTCCAAACGTTTTCTTCATTTTTTTAGGGTTGTATTGATTTTTTTTATTTCTGCTAGTTAATCTTATTGTAGGTTGTAGGTTGGGTTTCATTGAGAAAAGGGTGTGTTTTGTAGAAGAGAAATTGAAGGAATTAGAAATGATCTGAATTCAGATGATTGATAAGGGAAATGTTGATTATAATAAGGTTGATAAGGAACAAGTGAAGTGAAGCACTCCAAGATTGACTTGTTGATGTCAAAGAATGAAAGATTTGTTATGGAACCAAGAGAAAGTATTCAAGAGATGTTCACTAGGTTCACAAACATAACAAACGAACTTGTCTCTCTTGGATTGCTTATACCCGCAGATGAACAGGTCAGGAAAATTCTAAGGAGTCTACCTCAAGATGAGCGTTGGAGAGCTAAAGTCATAGTCATACAGGAATCCAAAGATTTCACTAAATTCAATCTGGAAGAGTTGGTTGGTTCCCTTATGACCCACGAATTGCATCTGGGAACAGCTGACAGTTCCCGAAACAAAGGCTTGACACTGGCAGCGAACGATCAAGAAGAGTCAGAATGTGATGAAGAGGAGACTTCCATGTTGGTTCGAAAATTCAAAAAGTTCTTCCGGAACAGCAGATACACCAATCAAAGAAACAACAAAGAAAGAGGAGCTGCTAATACCAAAACCAACTACGAATGTCATAAGTGTGGAAGCACTGATCACTTCATCAAGGAGTTCCCTCAATGGAAGAACGAAAAGGGAAAAGGGAAGGCAAGGGAAACGGGAAGACAACCGATGAAAGGAAATTTCAACAAGACGAACTTTCGCAAAGCCATGATTGTTGCATGGGGAGAATTTGAGAGCGAAGCAGAAACTGAAGCTCCCGTTGAGGAAGAAATAGATAATCTATGTCTCATGGCCACTCATGACGAAAAGTCTAAAGGACAAGAGGTATTGTCTTCTAATTTATTTCCTAACCACCTATTTAGATTGGATAAACATGAATTAATTAAAATGATTTTGGAGACACAAGATAAACTGGAAAAAAGAACTGCCACTTGTCTCCAAATGAAAAAAGACCTTAAAACTTGCAACGACCATGCCTCCTACCTAAATTCTTTTAGGTTTGATGTGCAAAATAGATTCTTTGATTTATTAGATCAAAATGTGATGTTAAAGGAAACTTTAGAAAAGGTAAAACAAGAAAATATTATTCTTAATGTCGATTTGTATCAAAATAAAGTGCTAGGCTTAAATGAGAATATAAATGATGAATCTATTCATGATATTAGTACTAAATTTCAAAGGTTAAAATAAGACCTAGAATCTAGTATAATCGAAAATGAGAAATTGAAAGTTGAATTAAACTCAAGAGGAAAAAGGAAAATTAATGAAGTTCCAAAATAGATTCTAGAGGCTAAAACTAAAAATACTGAAGTCCTAGGATACAATAAGAATAAAAGCAAGAAAAAGGTCTACGTTGATCTCCTTAGTAGTAAAGTCTGTTCCTTTTGTGGTAAAACCGGGCACCTGAAATTTCAATGTTTAAAAGGGAACAGCACGACAAAACAAACAAAATTTATGTCGATCGCATTTGGATTAAGAGATATGATTCATTCTAACAATTAGTTCGTTTTGCAGGTTCTAGTGAGGCGGAACAGTTCATGGTATCTCGACAGTGGCTGTTCTAAGCACTTGACAGGTGATAGATAAAAATTTCTCTCACTAGAAGCCTATGATGGAGGAACTGTGACCTTTGGAGACAATATGAAAGGCGAAATCATTGCTAAAGGAAAAATAGGAAGGTCAACTTCCCATGCAATTGACAATGTATTTTTAGTCGAGAATTTAAAACATAATTTACTAAGTATCTCTCAATTTTGCGAAAAAGGTAACTCTGTAAACTTTACTTCTGAAAAGTGCATTATTTCTAGGAATGACACAGGAGACACTGTCTTGGAAGGAATCCGTAAAGGGAACTCCTATGTTGTGGACCTCCACACTGTTCCCAAAACCAGTCTAACTTGTCTCAGCGTTATAGAAGATGACCCTCTTCTTTGGCATAAACGTTTAGGTCATGCTAGTTTTTCTTTGCTTAATACTTTATGAACTATGTAGTAAGCAATATGTATTTGTTATAGTTGATGATTATAGTAGATTTACATGGACTATAATTTTAGTTAGCAAAGATAAGGCTTTCAATGAGTTTGTTTCTTTTGCAAATAAAATTCAAAAATCTAGTAATAATCAACTTGTCCACATAAGATCAGATCATGGTAAACAATTTGAAAATTCAAGATTTATGGATTATTGTAATGAGCATGGTATAAGTCACGATTTTTCCGCATCCAGGACACCACAACAAAATGGTGTGGTGGAACGTAAAAATAGAACATTAGAGGAAATGGCTAGAACCATGTTAATAGCTAGTGGTCTCCCTAGAAATTTTTGGGCTGAAGCTGTTAATACTGCATGTTATATTTTGAATCGTGTGTTGATTAGACCTATCACTTCAAAGACCCCCTATGAACTATTTAAATGCGTTAAACCAAATATTTCCTATTTTCGTGTGTTTGGATGTCGATGCTTTGTTCATGAAAATGGAAAACGAAATATAGGAAAGTTTGATGAAAGAAGTGATGAAGCAGTTTCTTGGCTATTCATCCCATAGTAAATCTTATTGAGTTTATAACAAGAGAACTATGTGTTTTGAAGAATCTGTTCACATTATTTTTGATGAAATTAACTTTATTACAAGTGAACAAGAAACAGGTGATTTCAAGATAGGTCTTGCTAATTTGTAAGATGATGAAAATATGCATAAAGAGCAAGATCAAAAAGTAAATGAAGAACAGCAGGTTCAATATGAAACAGTAGAACCTAATCAAGAGCAAGGACAACAGGGAAATCAGGAACATCAAGGTGTTCCTAATCCAGCTGCTCCCAGAGTAGAACAAAATGAGCAACATGAAGTTGAGCAAAATGTCAATCAAGTCAGAGAGCTTGTTTCCACAACAGTCCCTACAAGAGAATTTGTGCCTAAGCCGTGGAAACATCAAAAGTCACATCCACTTGACTTTATTATAAGTGACATAAACAAATGCACACAGACCAGATCCCAGATAAGAAACTTTTGTGCACACTTTGCATTTCTCTCAACATTGGAACCCAAGAATCACGAAAAAGCGTTATAAGATTCAGATTGGGTTGTTGCAATGCAAGATGAATTGAATGAATTCGAAAGAAATAAAGTGTGGCACTTAGAACCAAAACCCAAGAACAAAAAGGTAATTGGTCTAAAATGGATTTTTAGGAGCAAGCTGGACGAGCACAGAACCATAGTAAGAAACAAAGCAAGGCTAGTGGTTAAAGGATACAATCAATAAGAAGGTATTGATTATGCAGAGTCATTTGCTCCCGTAGCAAGGTTAGAGGCTATCAGAATTCTAATTCCCTTTGCTGCTTTTATGAATTTTAAGTTATGTCAAATGGATGTGAAATGTGCTTTCTTGAATGGTTTTCTAGATGAAGAAGTCTTTGTGGAACAGCCACCTGGCTTTGAAAATTCATCTTCTTTAGATCATGTCTATAAGCTTGATAAAGCTCTTTATGGGCTCAAACAAGGTCCTAGACAATGGTATGAAAGATTGTCTAAGTTTTTGATTAAAAATGATTTTATTAGAGGTAAAATTGATAAAACATTATTCTTTAAGAATAGAGGTTTTGATATTTTAGTTGTGCAAATTTATGTTGATGATATTATTTTTGGAGCTACTAACGAATTACTATGTAAAGAATTTGCTAACCTTATGAGTGCTGAATTCGAAATGAGTATGATGGGAGAATTAAATTTCTTCCTTGGTTTGCAAATTAAACAAACGGCTAATGGTATTTTTATCCATCAACAAAAATATATTAAAGAACTTCTAAAGAAATATGGTTTAGACAATGCTAAAACAAACCACACACCTATGGCCACTAATATTAGACTAGATAAAGATTCGAATGGTATTAATGTTGACCAAACTATGTACAGAGGCATGATAGGATCTTTATTATATTTAACTGCTAGTAGGCCGGATATTTCGTTTAGTGTTGGTTTGTGTGCTAGATTTCAATCAAATCCCAAGGAATCACATCACACAGCAGTGAATAGAATTCTAAGATACTTAAGGGGAACAAATGACTTGTCCCTATTTTATCCTAAAAGTGATGTCTATGATTTGAATGGTTATAGTGATGCAGATTATGCAGGAGATCCTGTGAACAGGAAAAGTACTTCAGGTATGGTACAATTTCTTGGCTCAGGTTTAGTATCTTGGTGTTCCAAGAAACAGAATACCGTTGCTCTATCCACCGCTGAAGCAGAATATGTGGCAGCAACAGCTTGTTGTTCCCAAATGCTTTGGATAAAACAGCCACTAAGAGATTTTGGTATTAAATATGAATTTGTTCCTATCTATTGTGATAATACTAGTGCCATATGCATATCAAAGGATCCCGTGCATCATTCTAGGGTTAAGCATATACATACACGACATCATTTTCTTAAGTATAATGTTGAGCATAAAAATATTATTGTTAAACATGTCAGTACAAATGAGCAAGTTGCAAATATTATGACTAAACCACTTCCTAGGGAACAATATGAGAAGATGAGATTGGAACTTGGTATGATCAAGCTCCACTAAAGTTTAATGCAAGCATTCCCCCTCAAGGCAATGAAATTAGAAGGGTTTAATCAGTCACAAAACCTTGATTGAGAAATCAATTACTGCAAGGTACATGTATGCAACTATCTAAGGTACGTGCCATGGAAATCTTCTAGATTGCATGTTTAACTTGTTTAGACCAAAGCAGCTTGTGTTCTATCTTATGTGTTATTGTCCTCATATTATAAAAACGAAAAAAATAAAAAATATTAAGTAAACGAGGACATATTTATTTTATATCTTATTTCCAATATTTTCTTCATTTTTCTTTTTCCACAAATTCCAGCATTTTATTTTCTTTTATTCTTTTCGATTGGTCAACTTAAATTATAGTAGGAGTCGGATCATCGTGGTATTTCCAACGAATATATTTGCAAACTCTTTGTAACACTTGAATGTTTATACGTAAAAACAGTTGAAAATGAAGAGTTAGAAACCCTTTGGTAACCGTCCCTTCAAGGTTTTAAAACCCACTACCTCACTTGTCACATCACTCACTCACAATTTCTTACACCCTTCACTTCAAGTACAAAGCTTCAAAACCATCAACCCATTCATTCACTCCATCTCTCATTCATCTTCATTTCTTCTATTCACTATCGAAACCCCAAAATCATCCTCATCAAGCAAGACTACGAAAGGGAAGACACCAAAATTCATTCAACCAAAACCGCTACAAGTGGTTCATCCCTCACCTTCAGAAGATGCACCACCTTCCTCATCTCAAGAACCACAAAAATCGACTACACCCAAATCCATGCATGCCGGAACTAAACGATCTCACTCCACCCCAAAAGGTATCTCTTTGTCCAGACCTACAAAAAGGACCAAGCAAGTTGACCCAGATAGTGCAGAAGAAGTCGTTAAGGAGATGTCAGTTGGGTTCGGACTCGACAAGTACTGGTATGAATCAAACCCTTTCCCTCAATTACATGCCATTTTACAAAATCAGGGTTGGCAAATTTTGATGTTTGATTACTCATGTAAACCCAATTTACTCAAACCTCATGCGTGAGTTTATAAAAAATTTCACCATAGAAAATGGGGTTTGTTCTAGTACTGTTAAAGAAATCAAGATTGAGTTTAACAGCTTAATGTTGGGGGAATGGTTTGATGTTCCTGCTATAGGATTCAACACTTATTACGTTGATTCAAAGATTGTGTTTTCGGGTATTACGGAGAAGACCGTGTTAAAATTTCTTGGGATTGATGATAAAAAGAGGTTTAGCCACAACTCACTGTCACCACTTCATAAACTACTCTACAACTTTGCACGCCGATTCATTTTACCCCGCAACTCTAAGCGGAGTGAAGTTAATCTTCATGACGCCATATTAATTTATTGCATGGCTAATCATATAAAAATTAATTTTCCATCTTTAATGATTTCGCATCTGTCTAAATGTATTGCGAAAGGTCTTATGGTTGGATATGGAGGTTTATTGACTTATGTTTCTAAGAAGTTCGCTGTACCGTTGGATGGTCTTCAATTCCCTATGAGTGCAAATAGCAAAATAAGTACTAAATGTCTTAAGAATTTGCACTTAAGTTTGAATGAAAAAGGGATATTGGAAGACCTAATTGAAGTTGAAAATGTAAGTTCTAATGATGAGAAGGAGGAGGGAGACAAAGAAGAAAAATGTGAGAAAATAGAGGTAGATGAGGATAAGGATCAGGGAGCTGCTCCTTCTGCCCATACTGAACAGGCAGAGGTTACATAGGAACAGGGGGAAGCACTGAGTGAGAGGGAAGCCTCAGGAGAGGGAGAAGATGAAGAACTTAAGGAACAAAATTCCGATGATAGTTCTGATGATGAAGAGGTTGTTATGCCAGTAAAGAAGGAACCGGTGCTCACTCCGAGGAAGAGCAGTAGGTTAGCTTCTAAGTGTCCAGTGGAATTGGATGAAGAGACTACCTCACCCTTCACCAAAGAACCTACATGTGCACCTCCTTCACCAAAAACCGTCACACCTCCACCATCTTTGATTCCATCACCACCACCATCACCCATACATTCTACTCCACCACCACTTGACACACAAGTTTCACCCCCACATACTTCACATGGTGTTGATGAGTCTGCTAACCCCTTGCCTGTTCCTCCAACTGCATTTGATTCTCACCTTATACAACTTAATGATTTTCAGTCTCGCTTCTTTGCTTTCCAAGATGATGTTCGTGTCTCACTTGCTTCAATCACTGATCAGTTGACCCAGATGGAGTCCCGTCTTGGTGCCAAGCTCGATTCTGTTGAAGTGCAGACAGAATACCTTGATGAAGAGACTGTTGGTTGATCCCTCCTACTGCTCCGTCATGATTTTTATGTTTGTTGGCCACATCGTTTGTCGTTATATCAATTAAACAATCTGTTCTTTTCTTTTTCCTTAAGTACCATGCTGGGGTACAAAACAATTTGTCTTTTGTTAAACCTTGTTGCTATCATTACTATCTTTTGCTATCTCTTTTCTCTTATTGGTCTATGCTTGGTTATTTTATGCATATCTTGATGCTTACTATGGTGCTTGCTTTGTTATATTGCTTCTTGATTATCCTTCTTTGACTAATGCTTGTGTTAGTACTCTGGTTTGGTCACGCCAATCCTTTTTGATTGATGACAAAAGGGGGAAGAAAAGCAACAAACTTAGAGGAATGCTTGTGATACCATAGTTTTCATATACTCTGATTCGTTGATACAGTGGATCATGATCATGCTTTAATAAGTTTAAAAATATTTGCTTTAATATTGTTTCGATATTGTGTTGTTCTGATTAAACTATATTGTGTTTTAATGTTTTAATTTGATATTACTATATTTGGTTTAAAACTTACGCTCTGATAATCTTTTTACAATTTTTTTGATTCTTGCATATGTTCTCAAAGTAGACACATAGTAATTGATACTTAATTTTTCATGTCAACTATTTTTGGAAAAATATTTATAGACATAGGTTATATTCCATATACGCTGATGATATGTTTTTTAAATATTAATCTTAGAGTAAGCCGTTTATATTGGATGCTTGGTGAATCGCTTTGTAATGAATTGGTTTGCTAAATATTACTTAGAGTTGTTCTAATCTCTAGCATACTCTATATATTTGTTCTACTCTATTTTAATTGAGTTTGTTTATAAATAAAGGTGTTCATTAGGGTCATCGGGTTGATTTCGGGTCAGGTGTTTCGGGTCGGTTCAAAATCGGGTTTTGTGTTCAAATTGGTTTTTACATAATTGTAGATCCATTTTTAAGTCGGGTCAATCGAGTTCGGTTATAGAGTCGGGTGTATATCGGGTCAAAGGGTCTGTTTTGAACACCTCTATTTATAAAGTTTGCCATCATCAAAAAGGGGGAATTTGTTGGCCCTCTTAAGTTTTGATGATGACTTCACTTTTAATATAAACAAACATGTTTTAGAGATTGTTGTGTAGGTCGTATATCCGATTTTGTTAAAGTCGCCAATGGTACCGAAAGGACTTGGTTAAAGGATATTGTACGTGTCAAAGTGAAAGTCAAAAGAGTCAGCATAGAAGATCATTTGGAAAGTCAAAAGTGGATTTGATTTCTATTGTTCCAAGAATTGGTAATCTAATAAAAGTTCCTGATGGAGACAATTCAGTGTTCCCAACTATACAAGTCTGGAGAAGTGCGTCAGTTAATTTACGTAGGAAAATACCTTTTCTATTTTTTAGCTGATATCTACGGTTAAGAATTACGATATTGCATAAATTATTAATTGGCAAAAAATTAAATAACCACCTAAAAATAATCTAGAGCTAATTAAAGGGATGAGAATAAGTCTCCTTATTTGTCTCCATGAAAAAATAGGGAGCTAATTAGGTTTTAATATAATTAGTCTTAAGTAACTATTTTTAGCCTTTAAAATCTAAAACTAACCGTAGCTTTTATCTTATAACTCCCAAGATTATTCCTCACTTTCCCACATTTGAGAATAAGGGAAATATGGGTAGTTAGGGTTTTGTAAAACCCACGGTTACTCTTATATAAAAATAGATTTTTAACCGGTTATTGTGTGGTGTGCCCTAACCGAAAAAAATCAAGAGAGATCACCTTAGTAAGAAAAATATTTATTCTTTCATTTGCCGATTAATTTATAATATTTTTCTTATGCAATATCTTAGTTTTTATCCTTTCTAGAGAAATTCTTTTGTAAGGATTTTTGAGAGTTTATTGTAACTATACTTAAGGAAAGTCTAGGGGAAGCGTGAGAAAGAGAAGAGAAAGAGAAGGAGAAAGAGAAGAGAAGTGGCCTAGTTGAGAAGAGAAGAGAAGAGAAGTGTTTTATGTAATTGTAATCATTGCCTAAAACTTATTAAGAGAAGCTTAAAATCCCGAGTGATTGTAGTTTTTCCTTCTATTTGGCCTAGAAGGTTTCCACGTAAAATCCTTGTCTCCATTTATCTTTCTAGTTTTTGTTTAAGTATTTATTATTTATTTTATATTTCGCAAAACAGGGACAAAATATTTAAAAGTACAAAACAACAATTCACCATCCCCCCCCCCCTCTTGTTGTATTCACCATCTCTTAGTGTTTCTACAATTGGTATCACAGCCATGTTCCTCATTTGATCAGGAAACCCTGAGAGCCGTATGTTGGTGTTTTAGAGATGTTAAAAATGAATGAACGAATGGAAGAAGGTTACACCACTCAAAGACCGCCCATGTTCGATGGTAAATTCTACATATATTGGAAGAATAGGATGGAGATCTTCATCAAGGCCGAAAATTATCAAGTTTGGAGAGTTATCAAAATTGGAGACTTTGAGGTAACTATTACCAACTCCAATAACGAAACTGTTCCCAAACCGATCACTGAATTTGAGAAAGAATATTTTTAGAAAATGGAGATGAATGCTCTTGCCATCAAATTACTTCACTGTGGTCTTGGACCAAATGAGCATAATCGCATTATGGGTTGCAAAATCCCGAGTGGTTGTGGTTTTTCCTACTATTAGGCCTAGAAGGTTTCCACGTAAAATCCTTGTCTCCATTTATCTTTCTAGTTTTTGTTTAAGTATTTATTGTTTATATAAAACAGGGCCAAAATACTTAAAAGTACAAAACAACAATTCACCCCTCCTCCCTCTTGTTGCATTCACCATCTCTAGGTGTTTCTACACTTTTGATCTTAGAATCCAACTGTATTTCAATTTCATTCTTAAATATTTTAAACGTGCTTAAAGTCTGATCTTTAGAATGCAATAAAAACACATAACAAAATCTAAAATACTCATCAATAAAAGTGATCATATACCTTTGGTTACCTAAAGGATGGAGTACTATGAAATCACACAAATCACTATGAATTAAATCAAGAATGTTAGAAGACCTTTCTACTTTTCTTAAATGATTTCTAGTGATTTTATTTAACATGCAAGTACTACCCTTTTGTTTATCAACCACAAACATAGGAATAATATCTAATTTACTCATATATATCATATTATCATAATTTACATGACATAGTCTATTGTGCCATAATTCATATATATGTACATCCTTATCATAAACATGAAATATACTACTATCTATACATGTCCTAATAGAAAGCTTAAATAGGTTACAATTCAAATAACATCTACCAATAAATACACCACTTCTACTCATTACACATCGATCGGATTCGAATACTAATTTATATCCCATGCGATTCAAGGTTGGCCCCGACACTAGGCTCCTTGCAATCTTAAGAGCAAACATCACTTCCTTCAAAGTTAGAAGATTTCCCGAAGTGAAATGTAAATCAACCGATCATTTCCCAAGAATTTGAGTTGTAGAATTATTTCCCATATATAGAAACTCATCACCATCAGACTTGTGAAAGGTCTTAAACCATCTCCTATCCATGCAAACGTGTCTTGAGGCACCCGAATCCATGTACCATGAATCATCCTGCACACAACAAATATTATTATTAGTTCCATTTAAATCCAAATTGGAATCAAATTTAATTAATTGTGAGGAAGTACCTTCATTCATGGGATCGTGGCTTGTAGAAGCTAAGCCTCACCCTTGTTACCATTCTTTTTCTTGAAAAGAAAACAATCCTTCTTTCGATGACCCAATTTTCCACAAAACCAACACCCATCAACCATAGGCTTTTTAGAGGATTTAGTAGATTTTCCCTTGAAAGAATTGGAGCCCCTCTTCTTATTCTTCACAAGTTTGGACTTGTTTGAATTTTCACCTACCATGTTAATGGTAGAAACCGAGGATGGATCCTTACCCTTCTCTTGCTCACGGATCCCAACTTCTATGAGAAGATGGGTGGCAAGTTGGGTAAGATCGATTTCCTCCTTTTTATGCTTTAGGGTATTCCTAACATCTTTCCATGATGGCGGTAATTTATCGATAATACTTGAAACAACAAAGAGTTCATCCATATTTATATCATGTCTTTTAAGATTATCATACATACATTAGATCTCATGAAATTGTTCCATAATAGGGCGAGCATCATCAAATTTATAGTTATTGAAACTACTTACAAGAAACTTCATGATTGTTGAATCTTCGGCCATGTACTTAGTTTCAAGTGAGGACCACATTTCTTGTGCGGATTCTACATTTTGGTAGGCATCGAAGAGAGTATCACTCATACCATTAAGGATATGTCCCCTATATATGAAGTCATCATTGTCCCATTTGCTTCTAGCATACGTATCCTCCGGAGTCTGATTTTCCTTTTCACTAGGCTTTGGTGTACTTATCACATAAGCAACATTTAATGTAATCAATAGGAAAAGCATTTTGTTTTGCCATCTCCTAAATTTATTGCCTACATACTTGTCCAATTTGATTGGTAGACAAATCCTTGAGATAAATTTCAACCTTGGGATAATATTAATTTAATATAATTAAATTATTTATTTAATTTAATTAATTAATCATTCCGATTATACACCTCTAAATTCCAACAATCCTCCCGCATTTAGAGTGTATAATCCTTTTCTTCTTTTGCGATCCATAATCTCCAACCCATTTCATGCATCAATGCCAATGTTCGTACGAATTGAATTGACACCTAGTACCACGCATCTTTACAATTGATCATATCCCCTAATGTCCTTACGGATTGAATTAAGCAGATATATCCCGCATTTAGAGTTGTACGCAACTTTACAATTGATCATATCCCCTAATGTCCTAGTTTACCATGCTTTCGTGAATAAAGCACTCAATCTAGAGATCTTCATAACTCTAGAAATAGGGACTTCGAGGGACTACTCTACTACCTCGTTATTTAACATCACGAACAAAGAAATTAAAGGGTCTCAAAATTGCTTCCCAACATCTGATGAGCGATCAATCCACATTGAATTCAAGACTAGATGTTTCTTCTAGCGTCAAATTAGGTTTCGCTCATGGTGTCGTAGATGGGCATAAACCAATTCCTTGAACCATAAGATCAAAGGAATTCCTACTCAATGGCTTAGTAAATTGATCTGCCATATTGAGTTTAATATTAACATAGTCAATAGAAATGACTCTTCTCTTGATAAGATCATACACAAGACTATGTCTTAGTGTTATATGTCTTGACTTACCATTGTATGTTTGACTATACGCTTTGTGCAAAGCCGAATCACTATCACTATGGATAGCTACAGGTGAAATTGGCTTAACCAACAGATTGAAAATTAATCACAAGTTAAGGGTGAAATTAAATAGTGCAATATATCTAATATTGCAAGTAATTTGGAATTAAGAAAGTATCAATGGATTGGTTTCAACATTGCAACCCAAACTGTGGTAGGTTGTCTTTGTTGCAGCTACTAGATAATGCCCGTGCGATGCACGGTTTTATTAAATTTTCCGACATAAATTACATTAATTTATATAAATTATTACAGCTATTAATAACACATTTCAAAATCAAAATTAACACAAAAATATGTAAAATTCTTTTATAAAAGTTTAAACGAAAAAAATAGTTTTTGTCATGAAAAATATAATTGACCTACATAAAAATAGTCACAACCTGAATGATATTAGAACTAAGCATTACATGTAACCAATTGTATAAATAACAAAAAAATCCTAATAAAAGTATATTATGTTTTAACTATCATAAAATATCCAATACACTAAATAATATTTATTTAATAATAAAACAAAAAAGATTTTATAAATATAATTGAAAAAAAATAATATATATTATTTTCTAATACATTAAATGATGTGAGCAATAAAGTCAAAGTAAAAAAATTAGTAATAAAAACAATGACATCATCATTAAGTGTTGGAGGGAAAAGTTTTAATTAGGTTATGACACACAAGCATTTTTAAATAGTGATGATGTCAGCAGTGTTTTGTTTTAGTAATAGTTATAGATAGATTGTCGGAATACTGACGAACTAATACGGGTGAGCATAATCCGATATCCAATCCGAACACGCAGATGGATTGGATATCCGAAAAAAGCCATATCTGATACACAATATCAGATCTGATCCGACTCGGATATCCGATTTCTGATGTCAATTAGGATATACTGAAAAACTGTCAATCCGATATCGAACATCTGAATTCAGTCAAAATTGATTTGTTTAAAAAAATATAATTTATTCTTATGATTATTGGATATTTGAATTACTTATAACATGCGGATATCAGACTATCCGAATAATATCGTATATCCAATATCCGACTATTAAAAAAACATTTGAATATTCAAATCTAAAAATCTGTTATCTGAATCCTTATCCGAATCCAAATTTAAAATCGAATATCCGATACAAATTATAATTTTGAATCACTTGGATCATTGGATATTCGGATCATCAGATAGTTTTTCGCAACCTACTAATTGGCCACTTTCAAGCATATATTTTTACATAATAAATCAAATTTAATTTAAAGCTCAATTTCTAAGAAATTAATTAGATTAAGAAATTACATCAATCAATAAAATAAACTAATGAAGAAACAATTTTGGACTCGTGTCAAACTCTCATTAAAAAAATTTCAGTTTTTTTCTATTGCTAACATAGAAACTTTTGATATTTGACTTGATATTTAAGAAAATAATTAACTCATTAAAACATGTAATAATATTTGTTGATTAATTATAGATATATGTGATTTAATGATACATTATATTTCCTTATATAAACCTATACTTTTTTATTTCGAATCTTAAAGAAAATTAAAGTTTGTTTCATTAAATCGTTATCAAAATTGAAGTGACCAAATCAAAAAGAGACAAAAATAAAATAATTTATTTTTGTATACTCAATCTTAACTCTTAAGCTCAAAATTTATGGGGAAATTCTACATGGTAAGCACCAGGTATAGAGAAATGTCAGTGGTAGCCAATCTTATTTTTCTTTTTACAAAATACCACCTAACTTTTGCAAAACAAAAACGTTTAAAAACTGTTAAATCTGAAAATTACCCTTTTGCCCTCTTCATAGTCTTCATCTTCTCCAATCATCTCTTTCTAAAGATCTTTCTAAAGAAACGTTAATTTCTTTAGGATAATTTTTCCATCAAAAAGATTAGTAACTATTCTTATTTATCTTTGAAAAATTACTTCTTCTCTTTCTAAAGAAACGTTAATTTCTATAGTTGGTTTTTAAGTTTTAGGTTGATGGTAAGCCCCTAATCACTCCATATTAAGCTTTTTGAATATGATTAGAGAAACATTTGTCTTCTTCCTACAGGAGTGTTATTCTTCCCATTCATTGGGTTGATTCTACCCAATATATTGGGTTTTGATCTTTCTCATCGCGAGAGTTTGAAGTTATGAATTTTGGTCTATAGTTGATTTGTTGGTAGAGATTAATACAATAATAATACAACAGATACCAAAACTGCAATTACCATCAACTACATCAAATTCAATTCTATCTCAAGACTACAATAGATCGAAAGACCCTTTCGTAGAAGGTTGTATCAAACAACGATGTGGAAGAGGATATTCAGAATTGTCAAATCACATATAGAATTGTCGTGGTTTTGTTAATTTTGAATTATATTTGGCTAAATTTGTTATGTACTTACTAATTTTTAACTCTGACGTAGATGTAATCATGTCTTATTCAAAAATAACTCTTTGAAAAATTACTCTTAACATGTCGTACTTTGGTCAAATACTTTTTTTCTTATCGAATTTCAACTATTCTTTTCACTTAGACGAACTTTAATCGTTAACGTTGCGCTCATATGTGCTGTCACATATACAACTATATGTGTCGCCATATGTACAACCACATTAGTGACATAATTATATTTTAACGATTGGTAAAAGTGTAGTGAACAATAGTTAAAGTTTGACTTGTTTTTATTTGTTACAATTTTTTGGATACAATTCTTTTTTACAAGTTCAAAATTAGATACAATTTTTTGGATTAACTACCTATAAGTTGCTAATGAAATTGAGATGAGATCAAAGAAATGGGTAAAGCATTGGTTTGGTCTAAGCCAGTTATTGAATGAAGAAAGCAATCGAAAATGTCAACCAATCCATCACATTCCGGAATCGTTGACTGGATCAAATTAATGAAGAGATTATATTGACCTTTTTTCATATTTTTTTAATTAAATAATTCAGATTTTCACAAATTCTTACTTGAGTCCGTCTATATAATAGACGTCTCAAGTTTGGGCTGACCCAATTTATAATTTTTTTAAAAAAAACTAATTAGTGATTAAAAAAGTTAAAAGAGAGATATGAGTTGGGCTCTTGAGAGGCGTCTATACTATAGACGGTCTCTCAAGAGAGTACCTGTTCAGAAATATGGAGAATTACAACGGTACATAATTCCTTTGTTCTTAATTAGTACTTAGTAGCATATTTAGATGGAATATAAGGATTAAAAAAGTAGCTTTTAATGCATTTAAAAAAAATTCCCAGTTAAAAATATAATGATGTTAAGAGTGTGTTTGGATTGAAGGAAATAAAGGGAAAAGAAGGGGAGGGATTTTGAGGGAGGAGGAATCCCCTGTTTGGATAACAAATTGGAAGTGAAGGGATTTGGAAGGGAGGGATTTGGAAAGAAAATTGGGACAAGTTTTATTAAGAATACAATCTCTCCTAAGGGCATGCTTGTATTGAGTGTAAATATTTAAGGGAGTAAAAAAAGTCAAACTAGTGAAATGAAAGCAAATAGAGATGCATTTGAAGTAGTTGAGATAGTTGTGAAGAAGATAAAGGGAGTATAAAATAAAAATAATGAAGGAAAAAGAAGATAATTTCCCCTATTATGGAGGTAATACATTCTCCCACCCTCCCCTAGGATAAATATTTACCCCACAAAATTGAGAACTCCCTTCATTTTTCATTACTTTGCAACACTTCTTCCACCTCTACAACAATCACATTTCACTAATTTCTCATTTATCAACTTCATTTTCTTACTTTGACTCTTTTTATTCCCTTAAATATTTACACTCAATACAAGCATGCCCTAAGGAGGAAAGATTTGGAAGGAAAACACTTTCCTTCCTTTTCCCTTCCCTTCCCTTCTAAACAAACAATATACACTTTCCCTCCTTATCCCTCATTTCCCTTCCTTTCCTTCCCCTTTCCCTTCCTTTCTTTTCTCTCCTAATTTGCTATCCAAACATAGTGTAAGAGAAAATAAAGTAAAAATAAAATAGATAATTAGTAAATTACCTTTTACTAAAGATGAAAAGATTGCAAGTAGCATTTGCTGACCTTAAAATTGCCTAGGCTATGACATTTTGCTAAAATCATTAACTAAGATTTATGTAAGAGAAATAAGCAGGGTTGTAAATCATTTCTGTATCAAACCTCCATTTATCAACTACCTCAAAAATAGAGGTAAGTTTAGAGAGAGAAATACTCAATTATTCTCATTGATTAGTATAAAAAAATACAAGGCTCTTCTCAATATAAGAGAGTTTGTTATTGCAACAAACTAAATTAGAAAGCTTCTTTATTGAGATGGTTTAGAAAAAGGAGGAGAATTATCTTTTTGGAATTTGAGATCTATGGGTAAGGGAGTAACCACGTTTTTGAAGGTAGATATGCTACTATCAAGAAAAATTTATCGAGTATACTTTTTTGGGTCATGCAAATACCTTTTAGAATTAACCAGTTTCAATACTAATAAAAAAATATAGAGGCCCGAGTCTTTAATGCTAAAGGCTTTAATTTGTATAGATGTTGTTTTAGGGCAGTAATTGTGTCCATATCATCACCAGTAAGAACAATATCGCTAATATATACATCACTAGGGTAATAGTAGAGCTATTACGTTTGATAATAAGAGCGTAAATATAATGAGATTGAGTGAAGCCTTGTTGATGTAACTCAAAGGTAAGCTTGGCAAACCATTGGCCATAAGCTTGCTTAATTAAGACCACAAAGAGACTTTGTAAGTTTGGAAAGCATGTGTTGGAGGATGAGAAAAACCAGGTAGGGTTGTCATGAATACCTCTTCATGTAGATCACCATAAAAAAATGCATTATTAACATCAAGTTTAAATGAGCAACTTTTTAGAGGCTGCAATTGAGAGGATATAACGTTAGAAACATTTTAGAGTATTCTGTGGTTAAATAATGCAAACTAGCAAAACGAGAAAAAAGAAGTTATAAAATGATGGGGGGGACTTATTAATTAAGGTGCCTGAGGTTGCCCAGGCACCCCATCAAAAAAAAATTAGATTAAGTTTGTTATCTTCAACATTCGAACCCGCATCCATCTAGAATAGTATGCTCAACAATGACCATAAACATATCAGACTTCCTTGAAATATTACCTAAAAAGAACTATATAACTTCAATTGCAATTAAACACATTAAATTATCAAAAACTTTTCAATTTCCTCATTGATAAAATTCCAAAATCCAACTTACAACCTCCATTAGACGCATCGAGTCCTCATCCCAAGTACCAACTCATATTCACCTATTTGTTAATTACCGAAGTTCAAGTCCCAATGCATCCATTTAGTTAGAATTTGTTGATCATGGGAAAAAAAAAGTTGAGATTCATGTTAAAAAGTTTGCTTTGGGCAAGTAATGATCTTTTATCTGCTATCTGCAAAGTAAAGTTTATGAATGATAGGTTTAAGTAATATCTTGTAATATGAGACCAAAAGATTAGTAGTATTAATTGTTTTTTATTATTATAATTTCAGTCTTTATTTATTTTGTGTTAAAAGGTAGGGAGAATATAAGGAGAAAAGTAGTGTAAGTAATTGATATCAGTATATTGCGTATCTCGTTTTCAATACAACAATGGTGCTTTTATACTAAGTATTACAGTACTATTCAAGTACTATTTAATGAGATAGGATTGGTATTTTCAATGCATTCACTTTCTCAATGCATTCATTATTCTTATTTTGTCTACTTCTAACACTCCCCCTTGAATGCATTACATAGATATTGAAATTATATAATACATCTATAGCCCTAAATCTGCCTCGTTAAAAACCTTCATAAGGAAAAATCCAGTGGGATAAAAAAACCTGATCGAAGGGAAAAAGATTACAGTGGGCATATTTCTCCCCCTGGAGCTAACATATATCTCTAAATCGGCACATTCTAATCTTGCGTACCAAATACTCGAATTGTCTTGATGGAAGTGACTTTGTGAATAAATCAGCGGGGTTTTCACAGGATTGAATTTCTTGGACTTTTATCTTTTTATCTCTCTGCAGATCATGTGCGAAGAATAATTTGGGTGACAAGTGTTTTGTTCTATCTCCCCTGATATATCCTTCTCTGACTTGGTTGATACATGCATCATTATCTTCATAGATTAAAGTTGGTGCAGTATTTGTATCGTTTAAACCACAATCTTCTTGGAGTTGGCCGATCATGGATCTCAACCATACACACTCTCGAGTGGCTTCATATAAAGCTATGAGTTCTGCATGATTTGAGGATGTAGCCGTTAGAGTTTGCTTTGTTGATTTCCAAGATATTGTGGTTCCTGCATATGTGAATACGTATCCAGTTTGTGACTTGGCCTTATGTGGATCAGATAGATATCCTGCATCAGCATATCCAGTAAGTATGGCTTCATTTCCTGACTGGAAGAATAATCCAAGATCTATAGTTCCCCTTAGGTATCGAAATAGATGTTCTATCTCATCCCAATGTCTTTTTGTTGGTGCATTACTGTATCTAGCTAACAAATTTACAGAAAATGCTATATTAGGTCTTGTATTATTTGCTAAGTACATTAGAACACCAATGGCACTCAAGTATGGCACTTCAGGGCCTAAAATTTCTTCATTTTCTTCTTGTGGACGGAATGGGTCATCTTTTATGTTTAGTGATCGTGTCACCATTGGGGAACTTAGTGGATGAGCCTTGTCCATGTAAAGTCGTTTCAAAACTTTCTCAGTATAATTGCTTTGATGGACAAATATTCCACTTTTCAAATGTTCAATTTGTAGTCCAAGGCAAATTTTAGTTTTCCCCAAATCCTTCATCTCAAATTCCCTCATCAAATATTTAGCTGTTATTTCAATTTCCTTTGGAGTTCCAATCAGATTTAAGTCATCTACATACACAGCAATTATTATGAAACCTGATTGAGAACGTTTGATGAATACACATGGACTAATTTGGTTATTTTTGAATCATGTTTTCATAAGGTATTCACTCAAACGATTATACCACATTCGCCCAGATTGTTTTAATCCATACAATGATCTTTTTAATTTTATGGAAAACATTTCTCTGGGTACATTCTTTATTGGTAAGTTTAGTCCTTCAGGGACCTTCATATAGATGTCTATGTCAAGTGTCCCATATATATATGCAGTTACAACATCCATCAATCTCATGTGTAGGCGTTGAGAAACAGTTAAACTCACCAAAAATCTAAGTGTGGTTGCATCAACAACTGGGGAATATGTTTCTTCATAATCAATTCCAGGCATTTGAGAAAAACCTTGGGCTACAAGTCTTGCCTTGCATTTGACAATTTCATTTTTCTCATTTCTTTTTCTTACAAAAACCCATTTGAAGCCTACGGGTTTTACGCCTTTTGGGGTTTGTAAAATTGGCCCAAAGACTTCTCTTTTTTCTTATGATTTTAACTCTACCTCAATTGCTTCTTTCCATCTTGACCAATCAGGTCTTTTTCAGCATTCATTTATCGACATTGGCTCAAGATCATTTTCATCATTTATTATATCAATAGCGATGGAATAAGCAAAGGATTCATTTGGAATGATCCTTTTTCGATTCCATTGTTTCCTAGAGAAAATATAATTATTGAGGTTTCCTTATTTTCATTTTCTTTTTTTTCATTATCGGAGATATCTTGATTTTCTCTTTTATTCTCACTTTCATTTTTAGTATTATTTGGTGCACCTTTTTGTTTTCTCAATTAACTTGGTTTTAAATCTTTTGAACCAAGCGGCCTTCCACGCTTTCTTTGCACAACAATTTCATCACTTTTTGCCTTTTCATCAGGATTTTCTATTCGAGCAGGAGCATTTGCTGCATGTATATGTGATTTAGTAACACTCTTAGTATCTGTGAATGCATCAGGTAATTGGTTAGCAACACTTTGTAGATGAACAATTCGTTGTACTTCTTGTTCACATGATTTTGTTTTTGGGTCTAAACATTCTAAATGTGTTGCCTTCCAAATAAATTCTATATTTCTTTTCTGTAAGTCCACATTCTCTCCCCCTAAGGATGGGAATATTGTCTCATTAAGTGACAATCAACAAATCTAGCTTGAAATTGATTACCAGTTAATGGTTCAAGATATCGAATGATTGATGGAGATTCAAAACCGACATATATTCCCATCCTTCTTTGTGGACCCATTTTTGTACGGTGAGGGGGAGCAATGGGCACATATACAGCGCATCCAAAGATTTTCAAATGTGAAATATTAGGTTCATGACCCGCTACTAATTGCATTGGCGAATATTTATGATAAGTTGTAGGTCTTAGCCTAATCAATGATACGGCATGTAATACTGCATAACCCCAGGCCGATGATGGTAATTTCGATTTCATTAGAAGTGGTCTTGCAATTAATTGCAAACTCTTAATTAATGATTCAGCAAGACCATTTTGCGTGTGAACATGTGGCACGGGGTGTTCCACTTTAATTCCAATTGACATGCAATAATCATTAAAGGTTTGAGATGTGAATTCACCAGCATTGTCCAATCGAATACTTTTTATTGTATAATCAGGAAAATGATTTTTCAATTTGATGATTCGTGCAAGTAGTTTTGCAAATTCATTATTTCTACTTGAGAGAAGGCTTACATGTGACCATCTTGTGGAAGCATCTATTAAGACCATGAAGTACCTAAAAGGTCCACATGGTGGATTAATTGGTCCACATATATCTCCTTGAATTCTTTCAAGAAATATAGGAGATTCAGTAGCAATCTTATTTACTGATGGTCTAGTAATAAATTTTCCAAGAGAACAACAGGTGCATAAGAGCTCATTTGACTGGGGAATCTTAATATTTCTTAGTGGATGCCCAACTGAATTTTCTATTATTTTATGCATCATCCCAGTGCCAGGATGACCTAAGCTCTTTATTTACTGATAGCTCTTTATTGTCTAGTCTTATCATATTTATTTCAATCGGACGTATGTGAGTGAGATACAATCTCGATGAATATGTTGGCATCCTTTCAAGGATAATTTTTGTGCCATTATTTTCTGTTGTAAGGCATAAGAATTTTTTCTCATCTATGGTTTGGTTTCCATATGGTAACCATTTTGGCGTATTGCCTTCAAACTGATAAGATTTCTTCGAGATTTACTCGAGTATAGTGCATCATTTATTATCAATTTTGTCCCTATAGGGAGTATGATGCATGCTTTTCCAGTCAGTGCCTTCAATTAATTTTGTTGTTCCTGATATGGTATTGACATTTGCCTGAAGCAATTTCAGGTTTGAAAAATATTCTCGATTTTTCAATATTGTATGTGTTGCTCCACTGTCCAGGAGGCAATGAAATTTAGATCCATTTACTGGCATTTCCATTTCTAAAATAAGAGAAAAGAAATTCATATTATTAATACAAAACCAGAATACTCAATACAAAACATAAGTAGGCAATAAAATAACAACTTCTCAAATTAAAAAGGGATAAACATGTTAGAGAAACTGAAAAATGCATCTAATCATCAAAAGAAATAATTGTCTTCTTCTTGGGGATCAACTATGTGGAGGTTCACATCCTCATTAAAGAAATCAGAGACATCTAGTGTGGGCCCAGATGTACTTGCTTCATTTACAAAATTTGCTTCTGCCCCTTTTTCTTTGTTTTTCTGGGAAACTTGATATAAATCCACTAAATGTTTGGCGGTATGACAAGTTCGCCCCTAATGTCCAGTCATGCCACATCTATTACATGTGTTTTTGTGTTTCTGGACTTGTTTAAAATTATCATTTCGGGGGGTAAATATATTTCTTTCATAAATATGGCCACGTCCGCGGCCACGAAAAAGTCCACGACCACGACCATAGAAATTTCCTTGTTCAAAGGAATTCGTGCCGCTCTTTTCGTGATATCTTCCACGACCTCTGCCTCTTATGAAATAGTTCCCACGACCTCGATGGCGAAGATTTCTCTCAATCATATTGGTCACATTAAAGGGCAAAGTCCCTACAGGTCTCCTGTTGTGATTTTTCAATAATAATTCATTATTTTGTTCCGCAACAAGAAGTGTTTTCAGCAATTCATGATATTTCTTGAAATGCTTTTCACGATATTGTTGTTATAACAAGATGCTATTTACGTGAAAGGTTGACAATGTCTTTTCTATCATTTCTTCATCTGTTATTATTTGTCCACAATAGACTAATTTTGATTTTATCAGATGAAGGGCTGAATAATATCACTAATTGATTTGATATCTTGAAATCTTAACTCTCGCCATTCATCGATGGCCTTTGGGAGAAGTACACTTTTATTATGGCCAAATCTTTCATTTAGCTCTTCCCAAAGTAACTTTGGGTCGTCATAATTGGTGTACTCATGTTTGAGACTGTCGGTTAAATGATGTCTCAATATTGATGCCGCTTTTGCCTTATCTTCCTCAATTTTTATGGAATCTCTTTCAATGTCCTTTCCTTTGTCGGCAGGATTAAGTTCAATTATTGTGTATAATAAAGTTTTTTCCTTTTAAATATAATTTGACATCTGAAGCCCATTGTATAAAATTGTTTCCTGTTAATTCCAAGGCATTGAATTCTCTCTTTTTGAGATCAACCATTATTTTTCTACAATTGAGAAAATGACAAGGTTATTAATGATTTTGTGTATCATTAGAGATATTAAAGCATATTAGTATTATCTCCCCTTAATTTAATATCTCAAATATAACAAGGATAATATAATCAAACATAAAAAAAATAGATAGTATTAATAAATGATAAAACAAAATACAAAATTGCTAATTTTTTTTTCTTACAAGATATACAATTTATTTTTGGATAATAAAGTAGAGCATTAGTGCTACGAGTAATACGATTAAGCCCATAATAATAATGAATGCTTCTAGTATTTTACTTATATTGTCGGCAATTGAATTTAAGTGGGAGTTTGGAGATGTATTGTTTGCCATGGATGGTTGAAGGAAGAAGAGGAAAAAATAATTTAGTGGGTTAAATTTTTTTTGTGTTTGGGATAAGGTGTGAGTGGTGTGTGTGTGTTTGGGACGGGTGAAGACCCTATTTATAGAGGGTAAAAATACTATTATTTATATTTTATCTCCAAGTTTAATAAATTGTGGGTAATAAATTTGGATTATAAAGTAAAAAAATTATTTTGGTTCAGGATCGAACCCTTAACGTTTTACTGAAATTATAATTTTCGGACCACTCTGGCATTCATTCCAGGGTGATACTTTTTACAATTAAAAAGAGTTATATGTTAAGAGTATAATTTTTGTTTTGTAGAGCTAATTTATCTAGACAACTTATCTAAATTATATATATATATATATATATATATATATATATATATATATATATATATATATATATATATATATATATATATATATATATATATATATATATATATATATATATATATATATACATTCCTTTTAAGGTGAAATTAAAATTTTATGGGTTTATTAATTGATTATATACATATAATAAATATATAAAAGTGTGATGTATATAATTTTATATACTAAAGTAACCAAATGTATATGCACATAATATGACGATATGATCAAATAAATAGAGATAAAACCGTGCATAAAGGCGATAACAATGCATTAGCCAGTCCATAAAGGCGGTCATGACAAAATAATACTAGCCAGTCCATATTGGTGCTGATAACGTGTTAAAAGGTAGGGAGAATATAAGAAGAAAAGTAGTATAAGTAATTGATATCAGTATATTGCGTATCTCGTTTTCAATACAACAATGGTGCTTTTATACTAAGTATTACAGTACTATTCAAGTACTGTTTAATGAGATAGGATTGGTATTTTCAATGCATTCACTTTCTCAATGCATTCACTATTCTTGGTTTGTCTACTTCTAACATTTTGCACTTTTTAGGCATTTTTCTATATTTTGATTTATCAATGAAATTTTTTTTCAATCGTGCTTTGAAATATATATTAAAAAAATTTGTGCTATCCCATTTCTAAAATCCTGGGTCCGCCCTTGTATAAAATCAACTCTTTCTATAATACAAGTTTAGTCTCTTCTGAGACATCCGATAAAATAATACTTCACAAGTTTAGCAACTTCTTTACAATTTTCATGATACAAATTCAAGAAACGGGAAAATATAGATTCTCAAATACAAAATTTGGTAAACTAATCTTGTAAACACTAGGTTTACAAACATAAAATAATGTTGTTTTAGACACCATAAGAGAATCAACGTTCTTTTTCAGCCTCCCCTATTTCATCTGACTGCATACATGTAAATTGAAACATTACACAGGCCAAGTTCTATGAAGAAGCACATAACAGTCGTCATTTTCCTATGAAATGCCCGTTACAAGATGTAACTGATTAGATCAAAACAAGGGAATAGGATACATCGAATTATCGAAATACACAAGATATTTAAACTAACCAACCAATAGATCTTGCAGTTTAGCAGTTTTAATTGATATCGTCGGGCCCCCAAGCTTCATCCCTCAAAACTTGCCTCGTAACAATTCTGTTCCTCCGAGCATCTTCCTGCTTCCTCAACTCTCTAGATCCAAAGCTTGAAGGCAACTTAACTCCCAATTCTTGAGCAATGAGCCGTTGAGCAGTTCGGGCTGACGTCTTTGGTCTCTGCCGAGGTGGTTCCAAGTCTAACAGTAGCAGGAACATAATTAAGAGTATAACATAGCATATCATTCAACTACACTATTGACAAAACGTCTAGGAGGAGCATGGACAGTGATTCTTTTATTTTTCTGATCCTTCTTATAGGTGGTGAGAATCAAACCAAGGGTGGAAAACCCTTAACCACTAGGCTAACACTTAATTCTCACCGTAGCCGTGATTCTTAATCATCTATAATTAAAATAATTTGTACGATTATTATAGCAATAAGCATATGAAGCTATAAACTGCAAGTTTTTGAGAAAACCAATCATATAATGTGATCACACCGAAATACTGCTTAACAATACGATCAAAAAAAATTAAAAGGCAGAGGTAAAAAGTAAACGTGTTATACCTTTGATTGAAATGGAGCTCATTACAGGGTCATCTTCCTCCAGTAGGTAAACTTTAAAAGAACAACGAACACTATTAAGCGCCTCACGAGCTGCAAATTATATGTCCATCAAAAAAGTAGATTATTTTGGATTTCAGGGCATGGACAAAAATACAGACCATAAAACTTATATTGCAGAAATTCAACATAAATATATACAAAGAAGCAGATGCAAGGGACAAAGGGAAGATCGCAAAGAATGTAAATCGTCATCAAATAATCAGAACACAGATACGAACTTTCTATAAAGAGTCTTAATTTATGTCCTTAAAAATCAGATTTGAATTAATAAAATTGAGTTTTGAGCTTATTGCTTGTTTTAGCTTTTAAGTTATTTCTAGGATTAGAAATTACTTGATTGAAGTTTCTATGCTAAGTAGTCTTTTACAAAATTGCTTGTGGTCTTAGAAGCCTTTGACAAAGTATTGTGGTGTGTCTAATCAATATCTAATCAAATTCAACCATTGTTATCAATTTCAATGTAGGCTTGTAAGTATGGTGTCAATTAGGAAGAATTTTTCTTGATATTCATCTCGTAACTCTAAATCTAAACATAACTCTTAAGCCTAAACACAGTATCCTTAGTCACAAAAGAACCTTTGATTGAAATTGAGGTGAAATTTCTAAACAATACTTATTGATTAAAATCGATTTTTGGGCATCATAGCCTATCTTTCCTAACTAGCCTATATCATATATTATATTGGTAAAAATCCACCCCCCCCCCTCATTGATGAAATTTATTAGAAACACCTAGCTAGCCTATAACATATTGGTTAAAATTCACCCCCTTATTCATCATCATCACACATCTTCCACCATGACGTGAGAAGTATCGCAAGCACAACAAGTCAACAACCTTCTGCTGGGATTTAATTACTGTAACGGAAAAGAAAGAAAGAATTACTCAACAATGGACACCAAGCTGATTTTCGAGTAATCAGTAACTCCTCAAATTTGCTATTTCATTCAAAAGCATACCCCATACATTATTTGCATCTTATATATATACTACTGAGCTAATGCCCATAAAAACCCTCCTCATGATTACATTTCTCTCTCCTGCAATGAAAATACAAGTTCCCCTACCCATACCCAAATTCTGTTATGAAATCAGAATTCCTCATGTTGCTTGCTTCCTCTTATGCTGAGTCATCATTTGCTGCTTGCTTCTTTTTCCTCTTGTATGTGATCCATTGCTTAAATGGTATAGCAGTACCCCCGTTTTGGAGCTTCACCTTGTCCTCAAGGTGGAAGGTTGGGTAGCAATGATCGATCAAAGCAGCTTCTTCCCAAGTAGCTTCAGATGGTGGCAATGAAGCCCACTGAATTAACACTTCCAAGGTACCCCCTTTGTTGTACCGCCACTTCAAAACAGCAGCTGGAGTGGCTTGCATCTCAAGGTCTGCCGTGAGTGCAATTGGGAGCTCACTAGCATGATGTTGACCAACGATACGCTTGAGTTGTGAGACATGAAACACCGGGTGAATGCGGCTATGAGAGGGTAAAGATAGCTCATACGCAGCGGCACCCACCTTCTTGATTATCTGATAGGGACAGTAGTATCGAGGAGCTAACTTCTCATTGAACTTCTTGGCCAAAGACTTCTGCCTATAGGGCTGTAATTTCAAGAGGACCCAATCTCCAACTTCGAAAACCACTTCACGCCTATGTTTATCCTCATAATTCTTCATGATTTGCTGTGCATGAAGGAGATTAAATTTCAATTCGTCTAGAATCGCATCCCGTTCACATAACATCTCTTCAATTGTTCCCACAACCGAATTACGATCGCCCATTCTGCTCAAGTGTGGTGGATGATGCCCATAGACGGCCAAGAACGGTGTGATCTTGGTCGAGGAGTGTTGAGAGGTATTATAACTATACTCAGCCCATGACAACCATTCCATCCATGTTTTCGGCTTCCCATTAATAAAACAGCGTAAGTACGTTTCTAAGGTTTTGTTAACCACCTCAGTCTGGCCGTCTGATTGTGGGTGATATGCCGTACTTCTCTTCAATTGAGTGCCTTGAAGCTTGAACAACTCCCGCCAAAAGTGACTTAAGAACACCTTGTCTCTATCCGATACAATGGAGCTAGGAAATCCATGTAAGCGGACAATCTCTTGGATGAACAACAGAGCCACAGAATGAGCTATAAATGGATGCTTTAGCCCAATAAAGTGAGCGTACTTGGAGAGCCTATCCACGACCACCAAAACCGAGTCCTTCCCTTGAGACTTTGGAAGCCCTTCCACGAAGTCCATAGATATATGTTCCCAAATTTGCGTGGGAATAGGGAGTGGTTGGAGCAGTCCCGCTGGTTTCAACGCCACTGTTTTTTGCTTTTGACATACTCCACAAGCTTTGACGTAAGCCACAATATCCTTCCGCATCCCCTCCCAAAACCACACGGCTGCCACCCGACTATAAGTTTTATTTTCACCCACATGTCCACCCACTGGAGAGTCATGGTACTCCTTTAGAAGAGTGGGAATGAAAGTCGACCCTCTTGGTAAGACATAGCGCCCCTTATAGCGTAGCTGCCCATGTTCTACTGAAAATCCCCTCAAAACTTCCTCACCCTCCAAAACACGCTACTTCACTCCTTGTAACCAAGCATCCTGATTGACCTCCCTATCCAAGTTATCCCAATCCACTTCAAAAGAACTATATAGCAGGCTTAAGGCTGCCGGTTCTTCTTGCCTTCGAGATAAAGCATCAGCGACTCTATTAGCAGCCCCAGGGTTATAAACTATATCGAAGTGAAACCCCATGAGTTTGACGACCCATTTTTGATACTCCACGCCCACTTCCCGTTGCTCCAAAAGAAATTTCAGGCTACTTTGGTCGGTTTTGACCACAAATTTGCTCCCCAACAAATAATGTCTCCATTTGAGTACGGCGAACACTATTGCCATCAATTCTTTTTCATAAATAGGTTTAAGACTTGCGCGAGGCCCCAACATTTTGCTATAAAATGCGACCGGATGTTTATCCTGGACCAAAACAGCCCCCACTCCATTGCCAGACGCATCGGTCTCAACTTCAAACTTTTTAGTGAAATTAGGCAACACAAGCACAGGAGCCTGTGTTATAGCGACCTTCAAAGACTCGAAGGCTGCCGTAGCTGCCTCATCCCAGCAGAATGCATCTTTTCTCAACTGATTGGTCAATGCTTGAGCGATGGAGGCATAACCTTTGATAAATTTCCGGTAATAACCCGTTAGGCCTAAGAATCCCCTTAATTCCTTGAGGTTACTAGGTATGGGCCAGTTCAGCATTGCAGTGACCTTCTCTTTATCCATCGAAACTCCTTCCCCAGTAATAATGTGCCCCAAGTAGGCTACCTCCTCTACACCCCACGCACATTTAGACTTGTTCACATACAATTGGTTTTTCTCTAAGGCACTAAGAACTGTATCCACATGTGTGCGATGTTCCTCCATGGAGTGACTGTAAATCAAAATATCATCAAAAAATACTAGTACAAAACGTCTTAGAAAGGGTCGGAATACCTCATTCATCAAAGCCTGAAAGGTGGCCGGTGCATTAGTTAGGCCGAAAGGCATAACTAGGAACTCATAGTGTCCCTCATGAGTGCGAAAGGCCGTCTTCTCTACATCGTTCTCTTTCATTCGGATTTGATAGTACCCGGACTTCAAATCTAACTTGGTGAACACCCTTGCTCCATGTAACTCATCCAGTAATTCGTCGATGATTGGAATTGGGTACTTGTCTGGTACGGTAGCCTTGTTTAGTGCCCGGTAGTCCACGCAAAAACGCCATGATCCGTCCTTCTTTTTCACAAGTATCACTGGGCTAGAAAAAGGACTCGTCGATGGCCGTATGATCTGTGTGTGTAGCATCTCGCGAACCATCCTCTCGATCTCGTCTTTCTGAATTTGTGGGTACCGATATGGCCTCACATTAATGGGATTAGTACCCTCTTTCAGGACAATGGCGTGTTGCTTCTGCCTTTTGGGTGGTAAGCCATAAGGTAGCTCAAAGATCGATAAATGCCCCTGTACCACTTCCTCCAAAGCCACTGGGATACGCAGGTCACTGGGCTCCTCGGCTTGAACTCGCCGTAATTCAACAAGCATTCCACGTTTCTCCTTTAAGATGATTCTACCCATTGCCTTCATTGAGGTTTGGGATTTTTCCAAGGACATATCGCCCCTCAAATCAACATTCTGAGACCCCAATTGGAAACGCATTCTCTGTGTCTTCCAATTTACTAATATCTCGCCCAACTTTTCTAGCCACTGCAATCCAAGTATGACATCAACATTGCCCAATTCCAAAACCAAGAGATCCTCTAAAATTGATATCCCTTGGAAGCTCAGTCTCAGCTTCTTACATTCTTCATTCCCCCAGACGATTTCTCCGTTTCCCAGCGTGACCCCGAATTTTCCTTTCGCCGATACCGGCAGCTGAAGACGCTGAGGCTAGAGATAAAATTATTGGTCGCCCCGGAATCAATCAAAATGAGCACCTCATGTTCTCCCACTTTACCCTTCAACTTCATAGTTTTTGGGTTTGATAAACCCGCAACAGAATTTAAGGAAACCTCTGCTAATACATTCTGTTCAGCCTCCCCGTCAATAAACTTGCCTTCCTCCACTTCGACTCCTTCCTCCCCGACATCCGAGATTGTTAACACACTAAGCTCACCTCGATTTTTGCACACGTGGTTATAAGACCATTTATCATCACACGTAAAACAGAGCCCTCGAGCTCTTTTCTCCATCATCTCCTGGTTTGTGAGGTTAAATTTGTTTCGGTTGTTGGTGGGGCGTGGGTTTCTGGGTTTCATATTTGGGTGGGATGAGTTTTTGATCTGTGGGTATGGGTTTTTTTGAGAGAAATGTGGGGTATTAAATAAGATTCTTTTGGGTGGGGTAAAAGGGTGGGGTAAAAGGGTGGGTTGGCACGTGGGGTGACACGTGTTGCCTAGCATGGGTCCCCACTTTATGTGGCTCCCTCAAATTCCTGTGTTCCTCATACATTTTCTAGTCTATTTTAATGGCTAAATCCATTGCACTCTCAATACACACCGGCCTATGAATGCGCAACTCTCTTCTCACCTCCTCCTCCAGCCCATTAAAAAACGCCGCCAAGTAAAACGACTCTGGCACCCTCTCCATGTGAGTAGCCTTCTCCACAAAATCCAAACAATAATCGGCTACCGTCCCCGTTTGGTATATTGCTAGCCACTGTTCTTGCAAGGATCCCTGATCCGCCGGCCAGAATTGTCTCAACAACAACCCCTTCAGTTCCTCCCATCTACTGATCGGCCGCCTCTGGTGTTCCCACTGGAACCAAGTCAACGCTACTCCGGTTAAGCACAAAATCGCATTCTCCACACTTTCCTTCTCCGACATTTTAAAAACTTCGAAGTATCGTTCCGCCTGCATAATCCAAGCATCGGGGTTTCCGCCATCAAACATGGGTAAGTCGATTTTTTTGGTTTGGGTATTTTGGGTAATTTGATTTGGGTCGGGTATTGGGTTATTTTCATTTTGGGGAGTGATGTTGGGTGTGTTTTGGTTGATTGGGATGGGCGTATGTTCAAAAGGGGGTGATTGGAATTGGATGTTTGGGTTTGGCAATGTTTGGGTGAGTCTTTCTCCCAAATTTTGGAGTGCCAAGGCGACATTCTCCATTTGGGTAGAAATGGTGGAATTTTGTTGGGTTAAGGATTCGATTCGGGTATTAAGGAGCTGGTTGTTCTGGGTCGTCTCTGAACGCAGTTTATCCAGTTCAGAATTAATGTGCTCGGCATGGTTTTGCAACTGAGACTTAAGCGCCTCTAGCCTTTGAGCATTGGTGGGGTTCGCAGGGTTCACCATGATCGGTGCTCTGATACCAGTTTTGCTGGGATTTAATTACTATAACAGAAAAGAAAGAAAGAATTACTCAACAATGGACACCAAGCTGATTTTCGAGTAATCAGTAACTCCTCAAATTTGCTATTTCATTCAAAAGCATACCCCATACATTATTTGCATCTTATATATATACTACTGAGCTAATGCCCATAAAAACCCTCCTCATGATTACATTTCTCTCTCCTGCTATGAAAATACAAGTTCCCCTACCCATACCCAAATTCTGTTATGAAATCAGAATTCCTCATGTTGCTTGCTTCCTCTTATGCTGAGTCATCATTTGCTGCTTGCTTCTTTTTCCTCTTGTATGTGATCCATTGCTTAAATGGTATAGCACCTTCTTGGAAAGATCTTTAAGCATTATATGCAAGTGAAAGAAAGGAGAAAATTTCCATAATCAAGAAGCTTGAGGCTTAAATTCAAGAACTTAAGCTCTTGGCTAGACGAGATAGCTAAAATTATCATCACTATGAGTATGAAGATGAAGAATTCGAGTCAAGATAAAGAGAGGATCAAACTCAAACCCGCACCTTCCCACTAAAGTTTGATGACATGAAGGTAGATATTATCGAGTTCGAAGGTAAGCTTGATCCCAATGAATTTCTTGAAGAGTTGAGAAACATTGAGAGGGTTTTTAATTGCCAACAAATCTTGGAGGACAAGAAAGTCAAGGTTGTTGCATTGAAGCTTCTAAAGTATGTATCAACATGGTGGTTCAACAAATGCACTAAACACGAGAAACAATGCCGAGAAAAGGTGAGATCATGGGAGAAAATGAGGAAGCCATTGAAGGAAAAATTTCTAATGCAAGAAAACTTCAATAAATTGCATCATCTTCAACAAGGTTAATATAGAGTATAGGAGCATGCTAGAGATTTTAAAACTTTGTTAATGATATGTGATATTAATGAAGATAATCATCCAACATTAATTAGGTTTTTTGGTGGTTTAGAACCTACCATTAAAAATAATGTTGAGTTAAATCAATAATATCTCTTACAGATTTAATCTTTCTTGCTCATAAGGTAGAGAAAAACCAAAAGCTTATTGGGAAGGAACCCTTATGGTCCTTTTCTAAAAATTCTCAATCATCTTACCAAAGAGCTTATCAAAACCCCACAAAAAATAGCCCAAACACAGACCCTAAACCCCCTTTCCAACCATGAAGCCATAAAATAGCCCAAACACTTCCAATATTATCCCAAAGTGATGTTAACAATGTCAAGACATTGGTCACATTTCGGTTGATTGTCCCAATTCAAAGTAGTAGGCTGTAATGGATATTTGGATTTACAAAGGGTAATTTATGTAATTACTATGTTAGGGGTAACTTGGGAAATAAGTTAGTAGTTTATTATAAATAGAGGAGATTAGGTAGTCATAATAATCATGAAAATTGTAAAACAATGGTGGGAGAGTTTATACTCATTTGGGAAAACTGAAAGCATCTCGAATAGCTTGTTTTATCTTTCACTATTTTATTTTAGGTTGTAAGCTTCCATTAATCATTAATTTTATAATATAATTTCTCTTGGTCTCTTTTATCATTTTATCTCTATTTTACTGTTTTAGTCCAATCGGTCAGTTTATAGCATATGCTTGATGGTAAGGAGGAAATGGAGGAAGAAAACTGCTATGAGGAGCAGGAGGAGCAATTGGAGGATGATGCAACTTATGTTGGTCCTGATCAAGGAGAATGTCATGGTACTTAGCAAGCCTTTAATGTTTCTCACAAAGAAGGTGATCAAAGAGAGGCAATTTTCTAATGTAAGTGCACAATTGGCAAGAAGGTTTGTTCCCTCATCATTAATGGAGCAAGTTGTGTAAATGTGGTTGCTAAACACATGGTGGAGAAACTCATACTTTCAATCATTCGACATCCAAATCCCTACACTATCCAATGGCTCAATCAAAGCAAAGGTAAACAAGTTACTAAGCAAGTTCTTTTTTTCAATAGGCAAAATTTATAAAGAGAAATTATTAGGTGACATCATACCTATGAATGTTTGTCATGTACTTTTGGGTAAACCATGCCAATATGATAGGAGGGTACTTGATTATCGCTTTAAAAACATCCACACTTTTACTAAAGACAAAAAGAATATTGTATTAACTACATTAATCCATTCGTCCAAACCTCAATCCTTGGCTAATTTTTTCTCTTTAACTCATTAAATGGAAAGGAACATCATGTGTCCCCTAATTTTTTCTATTTGTCCATTTACTTTATGATTATAGTCATGTATATCCTAATGAGAATCTCCATCGCCTTCCTCCAAAAAGAGACATTCAACACAAAATTGACCTTATTCCAAGTTTTACGTTACCTAATAAACCGACTTATAGGTATAATCTTAAGGATTGCGGAGAGATTAAGAGACAAGTGGATAATTGCTTGAAAAGGGGTTGAATAAAGAGTCTTTGAGTGCTTGTGTTGTTCCTAAATTACTTGTCCCAAAGAAAAATGGAGAATGGAGAATGTGTGTTGATAGAAGGGCCATAAACAAAATCATCAACGGATACTGATGATTTTAGTGATGCCAAAAGAAAGTACTCCGCTTATACTAAAGAGTTTAAGCTACCACTAAAGCCTTTACCCATTGGAGACCTTATTGTTAAACAATTCAGCCTTCATTCCGAACATGAGGCCCTTAAATTTATTCAAAAGCCAAGAAAAAAATTCAAGATAGGCATGCTAAATGGGTAGAAAGTAGACCTTTCAATTTTTATCAAACAAAAAGCCGGAAAATTAAACAAGGGTGTGGATACTCTATCAAACAAAAAAACAATTCCTTCTTTTAAAAACTACGAGTCCTAGATAGATTGGGACAGAGTTACTTAATAAAAGGTTTCCAAAGCAAAAAAGGTCCAATTTGAGTACAAGGCTAGATGGTCTATTTAAAGTGCTTCAAAAGGTGAATGACAATGCTTACAAGTTGGAGCATCCAAGTGACTATGGTGCCCGTGTTTCTAACACCTTGCATCCAAGTTCGAGCATCAAAAGGATGATCTTTTACCAAACTTGAGGACAAGCTTTTTGAAAGAAGGGAAGGATGATGGAGTACACATTCATTCCATTCACTCCATCCATGCATTGGTTCAAGATCATTTATTTCACTATAGTTCATTTGATCATATTGCCAAACTATTTCATATAATTAGTAATTGATCTTTGGTACATATTTTTATTGCTTAATTTAATGTCTTTTTATGTTGTTTAGAGAGTCAAGTATTAGTTTGCTTTTCAATTCCCTAAAGAAAACATGAGTCTAGTCCATTTATAGAATAGGTCTAGAGTCTTTTTAATGTTCTTTTTCGTTATTTAATATCCTAAGTCATTAGGACATGTTTAATAATGTTTCCCTTAGTTTTGGTATCATTTTGAGTCAAGTATAGTAGATTGGGTAGTAATTCTTAATTCTATATTTAAACTTTTAAGCTCAAACAAATCATGCAATTATGCAAGTACTAAGTGATTTATAATGGAAAAAAAACAACTAAAAGAAGAAAACATGTTACATGTCAAATATCCATCATGTAAGGAGAAATACAAGGGAGAGTTGAAATAAAAAATTAAACTTTGTTGAAGGAATATTCTAGAATAGAAAATGAGCAAAAATAACCTCCTTACTACTCCTACCACATACCTCCCACCATGAACCATCAAGACGAAGTTTTGCTTCAATAACTTCCATGATCATCATTTAACTTCCCACTTCAAGCACCCATTAAGAGTAATTACTTTCATGTACTTATTTCTATTAATAGACCTAATTTACGTACATAAAATCATATTTTTGGATTAATGAAATTGAGTTTTGAGCTTATTGCTAGTTTATGCTTTTAAGTTATTTCTAGGATTAGAAATTACTTGATTGAAGTTTCTATGCTTAGTAGTGTTTGGCAAGATTAGTTGTGGTCTTAGAAGCCTTTGATATAGTATTGTGGTGTGTCTAATCAATACCTAATCAAAGTTTGCCATTGTTATCATTGTTATTTTGAACTTTAAGTTCCTTTTGTTCATCAAAGTAGGAGTGGTATTCATCTTGTAATTCCAAACCTAAACAAAACTCTTAAACTTAAACACATTATCATTTGTCACAAAAGAACCTTTGATTAAAATTGGCATGAAATTTATTATAAATACTTATTTCTAGAATCATCAAAATCGATCTTTAGGCATCATAGTCTAGCTTTCCTAGCTAGCCTATATTGTATAATATTAACTATCAATAAATCAGATAATAGAAACTTTCATTTATAGATCTCACAAGTAAAAAGTCCTAGAAGTGTTGGTAGTAAACTAAGTCCTAAGCTCAAAACAAAAAACAAGAGAAAAAGAATATACAAATGCCACAAGTAGACAAACACAAAGAAACTAATCAGACATGCTAACAATTGGCAAAGACAGAGTTGTGTAATGACCTAAAAAGTTTTCATCAACCACACAATTCCAGATTTTTAAATGTTAAGCTTTACGATGGAATAGTTGTGGAGTTATTGTGTCCATTCTGGATGGAGCTTAAGATCGATAGTTGTTTGCTTTCAAATTATAATGGACTGCAATAAAATTTCTTTGTTAAATCGTGTGCATTTTATATGAAACTGCAAGTGATGTTTGCTATCATGGAACAATCTAAAATATCTTTATTTTTATAAGAAAAACAATGCGTAAGTCCAACCCATCCAAACCCCGTCTATGAAGGTGTAAAGTTTAGTTGTAGAAAAAGTATATATCAACATGTCGTCTAACTAGAATTCAAATATCACTCATTGAAGATATCTAAGAACAAGATTTCAAGGTTGATTTCAATTGTTATCATCCTTGTAGGAAGATTCAAAGAGTTGAAAGCAACAAAATTGATTTAACATGTAGATATTCAAATATAAATTATTTGCCAATTACTAACTAACAAGATTTTCCTTTTAATATGAACATAAATAAATTAAACTACTCCGGTGGAAAATCAAGAAAGCAAGCATGTAAGGAGGAAATGCATGCATATCTCTTAGAATATGAATATCATGCCAGAGAAGCCACACATACCTATAGATGGATTTCGAAATACAGCAAGTGCACGTGTATCATTAACCCAACGAATAGAAAACCCTTGATCTCTGAAATCTTCAAAAAGTCTTTCCAAATTTATCGTCGTAGTACTTGGGTGAAATGCATCCAAGACAAGGACATGATGTGTACCATATACTAAAACACAAAAACAAGAAGTAAATAATTTGGTCGATAGAAAAGACCAACGGTAACATAGCAGTATCATAACGGAAAGTGACTTCGCTAGTTCGCTTTTTTCATAATTGTGATTCGTACGGAGATTGACAAATCATGTGACGTTGAACCTTATACTTATAATAACAAAGAGATTGTTTTCAATGAACCTAGATTGGAAAAATCATTTAGAACATCGCATAAACCAGAAACGAAAGTAATTAATGAGCCACTTTTCTTTAATCCGTTATAATCCAAGTCAAATAACTAAATCTTTAAATTCATCAAGAATGGACAGGTCTGTAAGAAACCCCAACAACAACAATGCCAAAAGCCTTAATTTCAAAAGATTGGAGATAAAAGTTACCTAAATTCCTAAAATGTTTAACTTGAAATATAGCTTGACAGAATAAATATTTGTTCATAATTTTATAAACACTCAAAGATCAAAGTACTAATTTGCAAGCACAAAACATTCACAGATATGTCTCACTCACATTTTCTTGTTTCGGAAGCTTTTTCAATCTTATCATGAACCACCTCATCTGATGTGTCACATGCAATAAGGTCGTGTGTTTGCTCATCACTATATAATCCTTGTTTTTTGTATGTAAAATTTCCCCTCCCACGCCTAGTTGGGACCTTTTTCTTAACCTCTGATTCATCCAATAAAAGCTTTGAAACCTCTGGCAAGCACTGTGGAGGGAGCAACTCATCTGGTGCACGATCTGCTATAGCTTCCCAGTCTTATCACACACAAAAACATCATTGTCATATTTTAATAACCATAAAGTACAAATACATTATATGAACATCCCATCAAACATCAAGAAATGCACGTAATAATATTACATCTCCAATTTCAGTGAAGATCCTCGAAGGAAAAATATAATATTGAATTTTTTTCAAAAACAAAAAAAAGGAATTCAATTTGCATTAAAAGTTGACTATTTCAATGAAAACAAATGTTGCTAGACCAAGAATAAAAGATGAAAGGGTATCAAAATCATCAGCAAAATAAAAAACCTTGACAAGGAAAGTATATCAAAATGCCTAACAAACTGTCGCTAAAATATAGGACACATTGTGCAAAAATATTGTTTTGGTTACGGTCGTGATAACGATTGTGAAATGATTTTGAGGTTAACGAGGATGATTTCACGGTCAATGAGGTCAACATTTCGATGGCAATGACATGATGTAGGGTTGTTTTTGGACTATGATAGGAAAAGGACCAAGAATAGATCTTACAAATAATAAGCAAATATTTTAAAGCGACACACGACAAAATCCACACAACGACAAGAACATTCCATAAGCGTCCCACAAAACATAATGCAATACTAAACCCAAAAACAATTTAAGAGCAATGGATTGCATGTTCAACACAAAAAAAAGCAGAGACGACGTACCAATATAATAGTTTAAACAAAACTAGACAAAAAACAAAACATTACTACGGTCTAAGTGCTCTAGTCCTGCAATTCAACAGTTAACTAAAGATCCATTAAAGTAGGGCTACAATATAACATAAAATTTTAACCATTTAAAAAAGAGAGAGTTTCAACAAGCGCACAAATGTTTACAGCTATAGAACTAAAGGAAGAAAAATTAATTGACATTGGCACTGCTTAATCACACTTCCAAACAGATAACAAAATTTAGGTAGCCAAAGGTTAATATATGAACTGAAAATGTTCAAAGCATGAATTTGGGAAGCAATACAGCATGTTAACGAACTATAACGAAAATACAAAAATCATAAAACAGATACCAAATGATGGAAGTACAAGATTCCAATCACTTAAAGGAGAATCACCCTAGCAAAGATTAGGGAGAGATAAACCGAAGTCAACGATGCTTTCCAGAAAGCCATTGTAAAGACTGAATGATGAAGACTTTAAGGTTCAACAAAGGTCAAGTGGCATCATACAACGAACAAAACAAAGAAAGTCATTGTCCAAAGAATCCATGTAGCACTTCAAGGAGTTCTTACAAGGTCTTGCCAATACTAACTTCCACGAGGGATCTAATGTGAAACCAGAGAGTTAGAGGTAACCATAGCATACTTATTCACATGATATGTAGACCAAAAGTATTCAGGAAGGTCCTGGAAAAACAACATAACATTTAAATGAAACATATTGGAGTTCAAAAAAATTGATATGAACAAGGGAAATTGGGGTCTCTATCCATCCAAACATTTGTGATAGAGATCCCTAAGAACCTGATACGACTCATGTGACCTTACTACAATATACTTATAAGAGAAGAAAGAAGCATGGTTAATAAGAGTAAATTGGTAACTGTAAAGGCGGTTAATTTGTTCCTAAATAAAGGGAAGTCTTTTGTATATGTAGGAGGGGAGTAGATCATTATGGGAGAATAATTTTAGTACACTTATTGTTAGGAGTTAAGGGCACTCAAAGTTCC
This sequence comes from Amaranthus cruentus, assembly GCA_019425755.1. Taxonomy (NCBI): domain Eukaryota; kingdom Viridiplantae; phylum Streptophyta; class Magnoliopsida; order Caryophyllales; family Amaranthaceae; genus Amaranthus; species Amaranthus cruentus. Next base: position 2,597,602 of record CM033465.1, on the reverse strand, counting down.
TTATTATCTATGATTCCTATTTCTTTTATTAAAGCACTTCTTTCTTAAATTATTTTCAATTTATATCTTCTTTCTTACTTTTGATGTATTATCATAAAAAGTCTAGCAAGACCATATCAAAACTATAGTGAGATGTTTGTGAAATACTACACTCAAGATGCCTCTTGAATAGTTCATTATAAAAAAATGTTTACGCATCAATATCTTGGAATCAGATGAATATGTAAGTCAAGCATTCCAATGAATAATCATGGCCCATTGGGTTAGTTTTCATCTCATTCACTTAACAACAATACATGAAGAACATTATTGGAAAGCAATGTTGCACTCAGAGAAGTTCTTTTTTAGAAATCTAAAAACGTCACTTTGATAAAGGAATTCACTCATCGTGTATCTACGAAAAACTGTAAAATAATAGGAGAAATCACATCCAGATTCTCAAATAACTCCTTGTGAACTAATCTTAAAAGCTACAATTCACAATGTAGCTTTTTGGGGGATATGGTAAACTAGACACGAGGAAGATTCTTGAGGACATCAAAGCCCTTTGGCAAAAAATAAGAACACAAAATGTTCATAAGCTAATTGTAGCTAGTATTTAAAGCACTAGAAAAAGGAATTAGAAATTAGAAGAAAGTATTCCTAACAATGGAAGAAGGGTTTCCACTCACTTGAGCATCGCTCAAGAACCCTGGACAAGATTTACAAGAGAATTGAGCCAATTTTAAGGGTTTGGAAGGCCATACAGCACAGAAGGAAACATAAGGAAAATACGTAGGAGGGATCATACAATGAAAACAGGGTTTTCAAATTACTTGAGCATGCATGCCCAAGGGTCCCATAAGAGCCCTTGTATAAGGGTTGAGAAAAATAATTTGTATGCCTGATTTGATTATGTTTTCTAAAGGATGCTTTGAGGCTAGTGGAGACAAGCATGAGGTTTCTTATGGGGTAACCAAAGACCCGTTGGCATGATAAACATACCCAAAACTAACACAAGGGTTCCAAAATTCCATAAAACAGGTGAAGGAATTATACACATTTAATAAATGTGCTCCTAAGTCCTAACAGTCAAACAGGGTCGAAAATTTTAGTAATGAGGAGCCAAGCATGTGTATGTTTGTTGTGTGACTAAAATCCCATGGGCATCATACATGATAAATATCCAAGTGAAGTTTCTGAAAGCCATGTAGAACACCAGCAGACCTTTAATGAAATTTATGGAAAATTGCAAAGAGTGATACCTAAGAAAAGCTTAGGAATCCTGACAATGCTAGTAGTCTAATGATAAAAGATCCAAGTGAAGTTTCCAAAAGCCATGTGGAACACTGGACCCCTAGTGAAATTTATGAAAAATTGCGAAGAGTGATACCTAAGAAAAACTTAGGTGATCCTGACAATGCTGGCAGTCTGCGACCTATGGGGAAATCCATTATAAGCCCTATTATGTTCGGAAACAATTCTTAGTTCACCAAGGGTTGAAAAGCATTGTTAATTAGAATCATACTCTCTGTTAGAAAAATTAATTCATTCTGTACACTAATGTTGATTGACTATACAAACATGTTAACTAATATTAATCTAGTTACTAAATTACAGGAAGATTTCTTGAAAAACTACTTCAAGGAAAATCCTTTAATACTATGCTGACCACGAACAAAAAATCACATTTATAAAGCACAAGATTAATTGCAAGAAGAGAAAAGATTACCATCATCTGAAGACCCCTGGGCAGCAACATTATCAGTTGAAGGTTTTGCACATAACTCCAGAATCCCTGCCAATTGAGCAAGCAACAATTCCATCAAATGTAACAACTTAACAAGAGATAATGTAGAAAAAGGCATTATACCTCAACGAACAAATAAAGTACCATCATTTGTAGACTCTTCTCTGGTTGAGCTACTTCCAGGCATATCGTTGTCATTACAAACCCTACTTTTTTCATTTGTGCAAGTTTCACTGAAATGAGGAATAACAGATTAATTTCAAATCAAATTCTAAACAATTAACTGAAATAAGGGTAACACAAAACAGGATGAAGAAAAACTGACGCAGAGGCACCGGAGATAAGACTAAGATTGATGATTGAAGCCTGAGATCGAATTTCATCGGATTTAAGAGAAAGGCCTACGGAAGAGTAAAGCTTGGCCAGTTCAAAAAGGACAGAGACCAATTGGGGTTGTGAATCTGATGAATTTACAGTTTCCAGCTTTGAAACAAGAGACTCTAGGAGAGATATTGCAGCATCTGTATCCCCAGACTCTACAAGATCTTCCACCTTCTCGCTCCAATTCTTCACTGCTTCATCCTCCATGCTCTTCTTACCTTAAACTGATAAAAACCTTAAATTGATATGAATTCCTGTTTCAGAACAGAAGCCAATAATTAAATTCCCTCCATATTTAATGTATCAACTCAATCCCTAAACATCACTTAGATCAAATACAACAATTATGTGATCAAAATTTTGACCTAGTTTCAAGGTAAACCAATTCGAAACTGTTGGTCGCCAGTGATTTTTCGTCGGTCGGCAAACCATCAAGAGAAAAAGGGGATTTTAGTTGAAACTTTTATTGTGTGGGTTGGGCTTTTGCTTTTGTGAAATGAAAGCTTATTAAAAACCTAACACCAATCAGTAGGTCTCATGGAAGACCGTCTATTGTATAGACGGATACCACAAAGCCCAGCCCAACCACAAAATGACATTTTAATTTTTGGAGAAAAAGGAAAAAGAAAAATAAAAAAAAAACTTTTACTAATTTTCAGACATTCATAACTGCCATTTTTGGAAAACCAAATGGTTATCACTTTCCCCAGACATTCATAACTGCCTCTTCCTTGATAATTTCCAGCAAAATTAACGGATCCCAAAATCTGCTAGAATACCAAAAGACACTCCCTCTTCCTTGATAATTTCCAGAACAGCAAAACTAAAGACAAAAACTCCATTAGAACAGCAAAACTAAAGAGCAAAATCTGCAACAACAATGGAAGATATAATGTCTGAATTCGATCAAACATATTCGAAGGATATGGCGCATAGTATGTAACTGAATTTATTATTATTGAGCGTGAATTCTTAATTATTTCGCATATGTTTATATAAATTTAATTCTGTTTTTTGTTTTTCTTCTCAAAGCTTCATCAATGGCTTCAATGGCGGATGAGAATTTAAATTCTATCAATGTGTATTGTATGAATTTCAAGTTCAATGGGTGTTTGTGATAAATAGAATTTCCAAATTGATGAATTTCCAAGCTTCATCAATGGCTTCAATGGCGGATGAGAATTTTCATTTTTAATTCTGTTTTTTTTTTCAATAAATTCGAATAATAATTATTTAAATTTGATCAATAGTGTATTGTAGTTTATTTAATTATAACTTTTTTTGTGTATTATGGAGATGATGCCAAAGACCTTAACAATGTTATATGCCTATAATAATGTGTGTTTGGGATTAAACTGTCTATGTTTGGGGATTTAATGGTATATGTTTGGTGCTCTAATGATGATGACAACGACCACATATTGGTTTATGTTTATGTTTGGGGCTATAATGAATTGTGTTTGGGACTATAATGTCTATGTTTGGGGGGTTTAATGGTATATGTTTGGTGATATGTTTGTTTTTTTTGGGACCATAATATTTGTGTTTTGGGGCTATATGGGTATATATGTTTGGGGGTATAATGGTATATGTTTGGTGATATAATGGTTTTTGTTTGGGACTATAATGCCTGTGTTTTGGGGGTTTAATAGTTTATGTTTGGTGTTATAATGGATTGTGTTTGGGTCAATAATTTTTATATTTGAATATTTGCATATTATAATATGAATATTTGGTTTATGTTTAATGGTATATATTTGAATATTTGGTGTTATAATAAGTCCTTTTTGTATTACGTTTGTTGTTTAGGGTATGTCTTGAAGATTCAGTGGAACGTGCACAAATTGTTGTTTACATGATTCATCAAGGAAACGTTAATGTAAAATGCACGTGTAAAAGCTTTGAAGCATGTGGCTGGTTGTGCTGTCATTGTTTACGCATACTTCATAATCACTCCATAGATAAAATACCGGAAAAGTACATCCTATCTCGATGGACAAAGGGTGCCAAAAAAAGTGTGTGGGAGAAGATGTTCAATAACGAAGATCCTAGCAGTCAAAACAATGATAAGCAACAAAGGTTATTATCTCTTCAATGGAGGCACAATGTTATGCGGAAAATGTATAATATGATTTTGAGAGCACAAAACAACAACGATGCTAGAAGGTTGGTTGATGAAATGTGTAACAAAACATATGAAAAAGTACAAAAGTTGTTAGATAAGTCACTTCAAGAACAACCGTCTCTTAATAGTGTATCGGGTGTAGGAGTCTTGGTATTAGACCCCGATAAATCAGTTACTAAGGGACGAAGAAAGAGGATCAAGGGCCACTTTGAAAAAAGAAAGAGCACGACCAAAAATGACTTCGGAACTGCAACACCCAAAAAACATATAATATAGATAATGTAGTTGATGTTTTATACTATGGATTTTGATGTTTTGTAGTATGGATTTATAAATTACTCCAGTTCTTTGGTATTTTAAATCCAAAACTAAGTATAACTATAAAAACAAGTCATTATAACCCCTAAACTTAATGAGTATAACTACAAAACTTAGACATTATATCTCCAAAACTTAGTCAGTATAATATTATAGCTCCAAAACTTAGTCACTATAGCTCCAACAATAAGTCAGTATAGCTCCATAATTTATTCAGCTAAACGCCAAAACTTAGCCATTATAACTCCAAAACTTAGACATTATAACTCCAAAACTTAGATATTATAACTCCAAAAATAAGTCATTATAACTCCAAAACTTAGACATTATAACTCCAAAATTTATTCCTTATAGATCCAGAACTTGTTCATTATATCTCCAAAACTTAAACATTATAACTCCAAAACTTAGACATTATAACTCAAAAAATAAGTCACTATAACTCCAAAAATAAGTCATTATAAAAAGTTGTAAAAATAAGTCATTAAAGCTCCAAAATTTATTCCTTATATTTCCAGAACTTGGTCAATATATCTCCAAAACTTTAAATATATAAAGCAAATCTGTCTAATTACAACTTTAAAACATTTACAACTTCAAAATTATGTTCTGAATCATAATAACTAAATGTCTTCAAGAATTAGCATAAAAACAACAAATTGTCTTCTTTTTTGTTCATTACAACTTAAATTGTCTTCTTCCTTTGCCTTGTCTTCAAGCATAAAAACAGCAAATTGTCCTCAAGAATTAGCATAAAAACATTTAAAACATTTACAGGTTCAAAATTATGCTCTAGAACAGTTAAAATATGTTCATTACAACTTAAATTTTTCAAATCAAATTGTCTTCTTTTTTGGGACATTCTTCCTCTGCCTTTTAGCAGCTACTTGGGCAAGTTTTTGGCATGCTCTCGTGCGCTTCTTTGGTGTAACAACTTTTAGAGGATCGGGAGTCCTTGCGGCCAGAATTTCAGGTAGTCTTTTGGGTTTTTCGAAAAAATAAGTCATTATAACCATTAATCAACCCATTTAGCAAGTTCAAAATTCTCAAGGAAGAAATCTGGAACAATATACCCATTAATTAATATACAATATATAAAAAAAACCATTAATATACAATATCAAACAAACCATTAATATACAATATACCCATTAATATACTATTAAAAAACCGAAACAAAAATAAAAAAATATACAATATTTCGACAAATTTCAAGAACAAAAAATCTAAAAAAAAAAATAAATCTAAAAAATAAATCTAAACCATTAATATACAAATATCAAACAAATGTAAAACCCAGAAATTTCAAGACAAATGTAAAACCCAAAAACAAATGTAAAACTAACATAAACCCAGAAATACCTCTTCAAGACCAATAAATCAAAATCAAACAAAGAACAACAAAAGAACAATATCAAACAAAGAACAACAAATTTCGACAAATTTCAAGAACCTCTTCAAGAACAACAAATATCAAAAGTTCACCCAAAGAACAACAAAATCAAACATAAACCCAGAAATACCTCTTCAAGAACAATATCAAACAAAGAACAACAAAAGAACAATATAAATGTCGAAAATTCACCCATTAAAAAACCCATTTACCCAACAAAAGAACAAAAGAACAACCAAAATATACCCATTAAAAAACCGAAACCAAAATCAAAAAATAAATCTAGCAATCACAATCAAATGTCGAAAATTTCAAAATTCTCAGAAATTTCAAGGAAAATGACGAAAATTTCAAAATTCTCATAAATTTCAAAAATAAATCTCAGAAATTTCAAAATCATAACCCATTATAAAACCCATTTAAATTTCGAAATACCCATTAAAAAACAAGTTAAAATGTCGAAAATCATACCTAGAATTGAAGATCTGGAACAATATAAATGTTGAGGAAGAAACCGAAACCACAAAGTAGAATAAACCGAAAATGAAAGCGGAATTCAAGGAAAATCGAAATGGAAATCTCAGAAAAACGAAATGGAAGTCTCAGAAAATCGAAATGGAAATCTCAGAAATGGAAATCTCAGAAAATCAAAATGGAAATCTAAGGTTGAGGAAGAAGGAGAGGTTGAGTGTATTGGAGTAAGTGTGTAACGGTTGGTTTCCAGAGAATATGATTAGACTAGAGACTATCAGAGTTAAGGGAGAAGGCACGATTTTCAATAGTGTTTCTTATTTTAATTTTTTTTTTAATTTGAAAAACCCCTGATTTCCTATTAATGGTAGATGGGTCGGCCCATTTTAGTCCGTCTATAGGATAGACGGACTTCCCTGAGAATTTGTGAACACCAATTCTTGTTTAGGACCGTCCCAAAATTAAAATGCTAATTTATTTGTAATTAATTCATCAGGAGCTTTCTTAAGAGACCGTCTTTTGTAAAGACGAATCTCAAATGCCCAGTTCAAATCTATATTTAGAGTTGTAAAAATATATATTTAGAATTGGACTGGGCTTTTGAGAGCCGTCTTTACAAAAAACAGTCTCAAGTAAGAATTTGTGTTAATTCATAGTGCAGAATTTGAATTGGGTTTAATCGGTGAATATTGGATTTGTATTACTTTATCAATGAGAGAAACACCTCTATTTATACATCAAAGACTAAAAAATAAGGAAACAAAATATTAACCTAAATCTTAGTAATAGGAAACAAAATAAATTTATTATCCTAAATATTGAAAAAGATTTTAACTTCCTAAAACATAATATTCTGAAATAATATCTTTATTTTATTTTACTTCCTATTTTCCTACACTCCTACTCAAGTTAGGTCTTGGGATCACCGAGACTGAACTTGTCAATAATATTCTTCAATGCTTTTGAGCCAATTACCTTGATCAGAAAATCCGCTAGTTGATCTTTTGATTTTACATAGGACATTTTAATAATTTTTTCGGCAAATTTGTCATAATTGATTTTCAAATTTTTGAATTTGGATAAGAAAATGTGTAAAGGATTTAAATGGGTTGAAAGCAGAAAATTAATGTTGAAAAAGGGTGAAAGAATTGAATGGGAAAACGTGGGTTTGGGTACGATTAGGTTTGTTTCCTCCTTATAAATGGGTTTTTTATGGAAAGTTTGCACTCCCTCCGTTCCCCAACTGATTTTTTTCTCTCTCTTCCTCCTATTTCTTTTTTTCTTAACTCAGTACAATACCCTCCCCAAGTCTCTGATTTCTTTCTCCTGATGTCGTCCCCCTCCCCGTTGTCTGACCCCTCTATTCTTAAATCTCCTTCACTTTGATGCTTTTTTCGGTTATTACCACCATCAATGGTGACCATGCCTCCGGTACGGTATACCGGTGCCTTGGTGGTAGTCACCCATTGTTGGTTTGTGGCTTGAGTGTCGATTTTAGCTATTGAGATCTCGAAATTTTGGTCTTGTTTTTCGGCATGAGATTCAATTGTGACCCGTTTGATTTGTTTTGTTTTGTTTTTTTTGGATTTGTGCTTGAATCTTGGCATTTGAGGTTACTGATGTTTGGAATACTGATTTTTGGATTTGGGACCTCTTGATCTGAATTTGATTTCGAATCATCTATGTTGGTTATTGTTTTATGATCTTGATTGTTATAATGTTATTGATGAATTCTGATTTTTGGGTTGGATTTGAGATGTTTGTTTTCAAATTTTCTTGGTGAGGAATGGCAAAATTAGTCATGCTACCGTTCCTGTGACTCACCGGAGCTTTGGAGGCGACATTTTCGTTCTTGAATTGATCACTTCGCCGGAGTGATGAATTCTCTGATTCTGACCGGTTTTTTTTCACTTTTTTTGCTCCCCCTTTCGTCAGTAATGAGCCCAAGAAAGGTGGAAATGCATGTCCACAATTCATGGGCATTACTAGTATGGTAAATAACAACATTGGCAACGGAGGTGTCAAGGGTCTAAAGTATCCGTGATATCACTTGTGCATCGTCTTGTTTCCATTGAGGGTCTTTGTTTTCTGAAGGGGCGGCAATGATATGATTAAACCGCCACCGATTCGCTATTTTTAAAGCATATGTGATCACTTTAAAAACTTATGTGATCATGTTTAAAGCTTATGAAGATTGTGTTTTTGTAGTGGTGGTGGTGATGGACTTGAAAATTAAATTACACAGGCCTTAAAAAGTGATCACATAGGCTTTAAAAGTGATCACATAGGTATTAAAATTGATCACATATGCTTTTGAATTAATCACTTATAATGAACAATTTTGACTGTTCATTTTTAATCTAATGAACAATTTGCATTCAGTAAGTGACTCGTGCCCCTGTTTGCAACCGAATCATTCCACGTCATCATGTAACTCGCTAAACAAACATTTCAATCTAAACGCTTCTTCCTCCCTTCATCTGTTGAACATTTAGTGACTAATAATCCTAAGTATATAATCACCAAGTACTACAAATAGTAGTGAGACAATATGTATTAAAATACAAGGTCCTTTGAGTTGATTGCATTGGATTCCCTTACTTATTCCATATTAATTTTGGGGTTACAAAGGAGTAATTGGGAGGAATAATGCTCATGAATACCTTGTTAATGGTATTCATTGGAGGCCATTAATATGGAGGAATAATGCTCATGAATACCTTGTTAATGGTATTGATTAGAGACCATTAATATTGGTCATCAATGGGTGATTGAATGACCATGACCCTTAGCTATACTTGGAGTAGTATAAATAGGGCTTGGTGATGAATGGAATAGTACACCTTTTCTCATTCTCATTCTCTAACTCTCATTTGCTTGTGTTCTTTCCAAGAGAGTAATTAACTCTTGTTTAGAGCTTCCAAACCTTATAGTTTTCTAAACACATTATTATTAAGTGACATGCTCTAGGTACTAAGAGTGTGTTGTGTTGTTTGTATTTCGTTGTGAATTTCCAAGATCAAATCCAAGTACCTTTGTGGGGGAAATATCACAAAAGGAAAGTGATCACACGCCTACAACAACTATCGGGTTTTCGGATAACGATTGTCGTTACAAAACAATCTTCAAATAATTTAGTTTTGTTATTTGTAATTTCAATTTTGTCAATAAAGAGTTAAATACAAATTCCCTTTTGTAATTTGTACTTTGCATTATTAAGCCTTTAATATATCTTCCTGTTGCTAGCCTGCTACACTCAATCGCTTGCTTCAGGCGACATCATTGCCTTCATTTTCCTTGCTTTCCCGCTTTCCCTCTCGTCACTCCCTTCTACGTTTTTCCTTTCAGGCGAATCATCAATTATCACGGTAAGATCATTAATTTTTGTTTTTGAATGAAAATTTAGGGCTCTTATGGTTTTCTTTCATTTTGAAATGAAAAACAGGGATTTTCATTACCGTTTCAAACGAAGATGAGGTTTTAGTTTTAGGGTTGTACGGTTTCCTTTTACATTTGGATCTTGACTGAAAATTTAGGGTTTTTCTTTTACCTTTTCAAATGTAAATTTTATTCTGTAAGTTAATTTTAGGGCTCTTGATCAAATTCCCTTCTGCCTTTTACATTTAAGATCGTAGTATGACCTGTGTCAACATAAAGAAAGTGAGTTTTCTACAACAAAAATGAGTTATTTGCTTTTCAAGTACTTGTTTGACGAGGAACAAAGAAATGAAGGCAAGTTGATCACTGTTGAGAAACACTGACTCAAATTCAACGAGTTCGCATCATTAAGTTCCAATTTTATACCCTACCCTGATCTGCTTTGCTCTGTAATGGTAGTAGTAATAATAATATTATGTTTAACTATTTGAAAATAGTGAGAAAATACCACCGCCGTTGTTTAATTTGTTGCTTATTTTTAGTGTTATTTCATCCTAATTTATAAAGTTGAATGAATATCACGTTGAATAGATATCTCATTTGAAATGAACACTTAAAGTTGAACAAGGTTGGAAGTTTGATTGATTATGCATTTTAATCTTGACTTTGAAAGACTCATAAAGATGATGAGGCATGAATGTGATAATTACTGATTTGATATGCATTCTGACCTTAGCAGCAATTAAAGCTGTGGGAATTGTTGAGCAGTAATACAACACTTAAATCTCTTGACCTTTACAACAATTTTATCAGTGTAAATTTGTTATTGGTTTGTTATGCATTCCGACCTTACATTCTCATCCTGGAGTACAACACTACTAAACACTAACAGGACATGTAAATTTGTTAATCACAATTATCAGTTCAGCTTTTCTTTCAATCCAACTAACAATCTATTTAGATTTTTACATAGTGGACATTTGGTATAATTTTGTATGAATTACTCCATGGAAAAACAACATTTGAAGGTACTGAAATTAGAGAAACATTGTTGAATATAGTTGGTCAGGCACTAAAGTTTCCAAAGGGTTGAATACTATGCTATTATTAGAAATCCTATTATGAAATCACCCTTGAATCTCTTGAGCCTTGATGGTTTACTTAGTATGATCGATTAAATAAAGGATTTAGGTATTCAAGCATGTTTTAGGTATGAACTCTCGAGTCGGGTTGATTTTTCGGTCTTGTGTGTATATCATGAAATCACCCTTCTAATTAATTACGCAATTTAATCCTGATTTATAAAGTTGAATGAATATCAAGTTGAATGAATATTTCAAATGAAATGAACACTTAAAGTTGAAAAAGGTTGGAATTTTGTTCATCCTAATTTTTGAAGTTGAATGTATATCTTAATTGAAATGAACACTTAAAGTTAAAGTTGAATGAATATCACAATTGAAATCAAGCAGATTTCTAATAAAATGCTACTGGATGCTCTGTTGCTGCAAATGTTTTGGTGTTTACTTGTGCCGCAATCAAATCTGCAACATTTATTATTTGACCTTCTTATGAGGAAGAGATTAGCTGGTTTGTTCCATAAGAATGTTGTCATCTTTATAGGGCTATAGTTGGATTTCTTAAGATGCTTGTGTTTGGATTGATGGATGAAAATAGTGTTTTTAATTTAACAGATTAGAAAGGTTCTCTAAATTGAAAAGTCATGTAATTAGATTTAACTGAGGCACTGGGAAGGTGATTGATAATTAGTATTCCTAGAAACGATTTGTTTATCAACATTATTGGAAATCTATTAAGTTGAACATATTGATGACTCTTGATGTGACTATAGTTTTTAATCTGTAATATGTAATAACTTTAGAATGTATAGATGTTATTCTATACACTGTTGATGTGAAATGTGTGATGTATTAATGCTTAGAACAAACATTGTTTAAAGAAATGATGTTTGTGTTATGTTGCCTTTGCTTGAGTGATGTCTGAATGTCTTACATGTAAAATTTACGTCGTTGTGGGCTTACGGAGATGAACCCTCCAAACTCGATAAGCAGCTCCTCTGCTATGCTAGATGTCATTGTGAAGAGAAAGCGAGGTCGTCTAGGAAAGATCGGAGTCAAATCCCTGTGAAAAGTACTTTTGTATCACATCAAATAGATCAAAACCAACACCAAGGCGCAGGTGAAGGCGCACCTATTCCTCCTGGATATGAAGTAAATGGGAGTCAACAACAGCCGCCAGTTGATACAATCAAGAACAGTAAAGAGGATTCAGCGGTTGACCAAGTAGTTACCAGTGTCATTGAGGTGACATTTGATGCTGGTTATTTGGTTTCTGTTCGTATTGGTGATTCTGAAACGAGCCTTAGGGGTGTTGTATTCAAGCCAGGACATAACGTTCCTGTTTCAGCTGAAAATGATGTGGCCCCAAGTTTGCAAATGATCCAAAGAAATGAAGTGCCTTTTCCATCAGGTAATCAAGGTCGTAAACGTCAAGGAAAAGAGAAAATTGACCACAACTATAATCAGTTGACTAAGGCTCGAGCATCACAATTGTCTATAGTGCCTGTGCAACCGTCCCACCTGGTTGGAGAAAGAGGCGCTGTCGTACCAGTTATTTTGCAGCCAGTGAGACAAAATGGTACAATCCCTGCTGTTGTATCAACTGCCATTATTTCCCAAACTGCTGTCGTATCAGCATTCAGCTATTGTTTGTTGTTGCTGCTGTTGCAGACAAGTTTTGATGATGTATGTGAGTGTCATTGTTGCTACTGTTGAAGAGAACTTGTGATGATGTGTGTGAATGTCATTGCTGTTGTCTGTGGTTGTCATTGTTGTCATGTTGTTTCATTCAAATGCTTCTGCCTCTTCACGAAGCAGGCTGTTTCTGCACTTGTAACTATCCATTACTTGGTTCGTTGTTGTTTGTTCTCTATTTTATTTAACTCTTCAAGGTATTGAGTTTTTTAGGTTCTAATTACTAATTCAAGAGCTGCTATGTTTATTTATAATAATTTCAAGCTTACTAATTTTTTGTCATATCTTTAATGAGTTTTGAAAATTGATCTAAGTTTCTTAACTTTATAATGTGACCTTAAAAAGCTGATATTTTCTACTTTCTATGAGCTTTACTTATACATTTAGAGTATAATGTTGCATTGATATGCTGCTTGCTGTGCTTCTTGCTGTGAACCTTCAAATGAGACTCTCTGAAGTTGCTGCATTCTGTATCAGTTTTTTTTTTTTGCAGAAGTATGAGACACACTTAATTGTGGCCTTGGCTATTGGAGGTTAAGATTTGATTTATGTCAGACAACCAACCAGGTTCAGGCAGCAATATCAAAGAAATCATTTGAGTTTGTTCATGTTCAGAAGCAAATAGAACAAGCTGTCAGCAATGATCTTTTGAGTGCAATAGTATTTTGCCATTCCCATGAGCTTTGTGTTGAATAGCAAGGGCAAGTAAAGTCTTCTTACATTGACAACTTGACTGTTCCAACTTGTTTGAATATTTTTTCATCTGGTAGTGGAGCATCACTTACTGCATAGCATTCCACTATTTCATCCCATAACTGCTTTGATGACTGTTCATTTCATTTGGATTTTTTCCGCTGCTTTCGCCCTTATATCTTGCTTCTGTTTCATTTGCCTCATTTGGGAAGTTTGCTAAACTCTTACTCAATTTCTTTAGAAATGTAAACAATGTGTGTGTAACTGTAGGCTCTAGGTAGACGGCTCTAGGTACACCAACCAAAATGGTTAATTTTGTTGATTTTGAGTTGGCCGAGTTCAACCCAATGGGTCAATGTTGTCTTATTTTTGTATTCTTATCCTTGTACAATACTCAAAAAGCATCATATAAGTTTTTTTGTTGAATTTTGAAAATTAATTTATGTTATAATAGGAAGCCAAACTTTATTTTCAAGTTTTCATTGTGAAATATTAAGCCTAAATCTTATGTATTGATGTAGAAATAGTAGGTCGTGTCCTAAGTACTAACTCTTTCGGGTTGATATATCAGTTCATGTAACCAAATTCTAAGAGAAATGTATGAAACTGCAGGTATTTGCATACTTATTACTATCATCTGCTTCATCTGCAATCCCTCAGACGAACAAAATGCGACAGGGAGGAGACAGTGTTTTCACAGATTCATCAGCAGCCGCGATTAGCATGTCTCTTCTGGCTTTCATTGCTATAAGATCTCTACTCAATCATTCATTTAATTTTTTCTTTGAATATATACTCTTTTTAAACTGTATAAAGTATTGCATATAGATCATACCTGACCACTAATCCTTTGGTTTATCTGTCTATATATATGTGATTAAACTCTATAGCTTTTCCAGGTCTTATTTTACCTTAATCTTCATTTATTAGTTATTTTTGGTCCTTTTATTTCCAAGGGTCATGTATTTTACATTATTTCGCAATTATGGGGCTTAAAAATAAATAAATAAACTAAAGCAAAAGAAATTAACTGATGCTAAAAATAATATTTGAGGCACCTCTTAGTTTAGGAGGCCTGTGCAGTCGCGCACCTCCCTTGAATACGTACATTGTAGTCTTATATTTCTCTTTTCTTGTGGAAGTAAGAATAGTTAAAAAATTAAATATAGAATGTATTTAGTTCTCTCTGATTTCTTTATTTTGTAATCTCAAGTGTCATTATTCTGTCTGCTTGCAAAGAACACTCATTTTCTGTATCTCATTATCATTTTTTCCTTTCTCCATTGAACTGGAACACATTTTTAGAATGTATAGTCTTGTCTGATCATTTTTATTGATTATACTGTATCGACATTTTGGTGTCAGACATAGCATTTTGGTAATGCATATGAAGGTGAATGGGCTGTTTTTGTTCTTGCTGTCACGACATGTTGAACCTGTCGTGTTGTGCCTAAGTAGTCCTTTGTAACGAGACTGGAATACAATCTAAAAGCATATTAAATAGAACTGTGTGGATAGTAAGAGTTTGAGGATTTTTAATTGTCTTTGGTGTCTAAATTCAGTGGTAATCTAATTGCAGGTTAACAGTCCTTAAGTGATCATGGGTTAGGAAAAGATTCACATCAGTTTGGGTATAATTCTTCCATTAATCTAATAGAACATTTTTTCTTCTTTTTTTGATAGTATTAGTAGGCTGGTATAGAGATTGCACGTTTTTAGTGGGAGAAGAACTTACTGGTTACAACTTACAAGATTACATATCACTTTCTATTATCTATAATGTAAAATTGTAACTGTAGTATTGTCATAGCCTGCAAGTTAGTACTGCCAAAGGAATATTTTTTTCTAAGAATTGAACGTCCTTTGAATTGCTATTCAATTTCAAAAATTAATTAACAATGAGCAACATTTTAGCATGTTTACGATATTGAGTTGCACTAGCATCATCATGTGCATGTCTCTTATATTTACTTGGGGTTGGTTCTAACTAAATTTGTGCCTGATTCTTACTGTTAACTTTAAAATGCTCGTACAGGTACTTCATACAAAGAGATATGTTTTTGCTCCACCGAAAGGATCATTGGCAGTGGAAACAAGTCCCAGTGATTTTCTCCTGGCTATTCTTGAGGACAGTAATCCAAGATCTCTTCTACTACAGTATTTTAGATATCTTGATTTATCCATGGTTTGTGGCAGTAATGTCGAAGCCTGGCCAGGCTGCCTTCTTTGAAGAAACTGATGTGACTTACAAAAGGGTTGTGGCTGCATGCTTGAGGCCTTTAGAGCAGTTTGCTTCCAAGTTAGCTGAAGGATTAGCTTGTTCAGCTGATAACACAAACAAGCTTTCATATCAATTAAGTTCACCAAATGACATTTTTCGAAGCTCTGAAATTCTCGAATCGTTTAGTGATTTCCAGGTAATCAGTTTTTTGACATTGATGTCTGATTTGAAGTCTTTCAAACGTTGATTCTGGCAACTTCTGGTACCTTGATGTTTTCATGTTTTATAACGTGGATTGAGTCCATTATTACAATGTGTTTCCATATGCATGAGTTGTAAACACTAAACACTGAGCTCAATTTCATTTCATTTGAAGTCTTTTCCTATTGATTTTTTCATATAACTTTAGAAATATATAAGCATTCATTTACATTTAAATGTTTCTGAATTAGGTTAAAGAACTATATTCCCTGGATTTAAGACTTTCAACACCTTGCGCCCTGCGGTGAGTAGTAGTAACAGTAGTAGCTCAATTTCATTTCATTTTATTTACAATTTATCCTAAAGCCTGGTATAGTTGTTACCTTCGGTCCTACTGAGCTGACCACTGAAGTTAAGTCAGTTGAGATGCACCATACGTCTCTTCCCGAGGCTCTTCCTCGTGAATGCGGGTTTTAATGTGAAGAATGTTGCTGTCAAGGATCTCAAGCGTGGCTACGTGGCTTTCGTTTCCAAGAACGACCCTGCTAAGGAAGCAGCAAATTTCACTGCACAGGTCATTGTTATGAACCACCCTGGACATATTGGAAATGGTTATGCCCCAGTCCTCGACTGCCACACCTCCCACATTGCTGTTAAGTTTTCTGAGCTAATGACCAAGATTGATAGACATTCAGGTAGGAGCTTGAGAAAGAGCCCAAGTTTTTTAAGAATGGGGAAGCTGGTATGGTGAAGATGATTCCCACCAAGCCCACGGTAGTGGAAACTTTTTCTGAGTACTCACCGCTTGGTCGCTTTGTCGTTAGAGACATGAGACAGACTGTTGACGTGGGTGTCATCAAGAGTGTCCAGAAGATAGAACTTACTGGTGCTAAAGTCACCAAAATTAAGTGTGTCTATCTCCTAAGGTTCTTCACTACCTATTGTAATAGATAATATCTTTTCTCTTTAGGACTTTTAAACATGCTTGGTTTTTGAACATTGCCTTTTGAAGCATATTTGTGTATTCTGAATCAGCTTTTTGCTCGGTATACTTAGTTCTAGCTGCTTGTGGTTGCTTTGATTGCAACATTTAGGCACTGATAGTGCTGCTTTGGGAGCATTTGCTACATGCTTGGGTTTTTGGAAATTTTAGCCACTAATGTCAACTTATTGTCTTGCTTTTCAATGCACAATTATATCTAACAGAATTTTACATTAATACGTTTGAAGATTATTTTTTTTGTAATTTCTTTTTTTTTTTTCATGAAATTCGAGTCACGCCTATGAACGCCACAAGACTTGGCTCATGACTCCCTGGAAGGAAAATGAGCCATTTAGCTTATGATAAACTCCTCCATACACTTGCTGCCGAGAGTTATGACTTTACAATTCCAATTGATCTGAAAAATCACTGGGCTAAGCATGGTACCAACAAACTTGTGACTATTAAGTGAAAAAGGTCTTAGTTGCTTTATGTATAACGTCTGTTGCTTGTTTTCTGTTTTACTATCTACACCATTTTTAAGTGGGCATAATCTTATTGTTTATATTCGAGCAGTTATGTCTGCACTATTAAGTAGAAATTTTAGCCACTAATATCAACTGTTAAGTATTACAACTTATTATCTTGCTTTTCAATGCATAATCATGTCTTAACAGAATTTTAGACTAATACATTTAAAGATTATTTTTTTGCGGTCGTTTAATTCATTTCTTTTTTTTCATGAAACTCGAATCATGCAAACTAATATCATCAAACTTAGTAGTGTAACTTGGGGGACCGCATGCGTAGCACGCGGCCCCACAACTAGTAAGTTTAAAAAGTGATCACACAATGAATTAAAAATGATCACATAGGCTTTAAAGGTGATCACATAGGTCTTAAAAGTAATCACATACGCCTTTAAAATGATCACATAAGCTTTAAAAGTAATCACTTATAATAGTAAAAAGTATATGAACCTTAACACTGATCACATAGTGGACTGACCCATTCACTATGTTTTAAATATAGGACGGTTGCACAAGAGACTTGCTCAAAACTCAAGGCTTTGTTGAAAAATGTCCCTCTTCCAAGTGACGGTCTCATAATGAGACGATCCATCCTCCTACCTAGTCCACTATCAATTACAATTTAAATAAAACAAATTAAAAAACAGAATAACTGCCATATTTGAACCAGTTATTCTCGAAAATTATTGAAAAAGCGCCAAAAGTTGAACCTCAATAATTAGGGAAGAAATCAAAAAGATTTGCTCATTCAATTCTTCACAAATCTTTGTAGTTCTTCAAGAAATTTATCAAGAATATCGACATTTACATATGCAAACATCATAATCAATAATTTTATTTTCATCGACATCAAAATGGAGGATTTAATGAATGAATTTGACATGAAATGACTTTACAACATTTTCAAAGAGATGCAAATGAAATTGAAGGCAATATTATGAACTACTCTATAAGAACGATACTGTTCAAAAGATAAAATGATAATCTACTGTTATACAGAAGTAAGGACTGATATATGATTAAATGATGGTCGTTTATAACTTTGATGGTGAAATTCAAGAAGATAATGGCGTGATTTAAATGATTGATACAGGTTTGTCGCAAAAACATTTATCATCAATTCTGTTATTATACTATTCAATTCTATTCACATAGAAGTCAATTTATACATCACAATTTTGCTATTAACATATTAAATCTGAATTAAATGCTATACGATATATCTATACCATTTGAATACTTATTTTTAAAACGATATTTGAAGCTTATAAGTTTAAAATTAAGTTAGATCATAAAACATCCATTGCCAATTTATATGTCACAATTTAACTATTAACATATTCAATTTAAACTACATCCCATACATATTGTATAGACTTTGAATGCATATACTTATACTAAAATAACATTTTCATTTGTCTACTTATATTGTTCCTCAATTTGTAACTTATATTCTTCAAATCATGTAATGATTTTATAATTTCAGATTCAGCGTGTGAAATAGAATGCTTGTAATAGGATAGTTGACTAAAAAAAGAGAGTTTGATATCAAGGGTTAATTAGGGCAACTAGTTGGGAAGAACATAAATTATTGTATGATGATCATGCTAGAGCAATAAGGTTTAGTGTTCGAAAGTCCACTATAAGAAAAATAGATGGTGTTGCAAATGAAAGGTACTTCGTGCGTTCTAAGCAAGGATCTACATGGATAAGAATAATAGAAAATGAACTAAGAAAACAACATTAAAAAGCTAGTTCTGATTAAAAGATGTGGTTGTGATGCACACGTAAGGGTTAAACTAAATACATTCAGTGGTGACATCTTTATAAAACAACATGATGTATCACATAACCATACATTAACAAGAATGGAATGACGATACTTACAAAGATTAGAGAGGACAACATCTTTTAAAGAAATAATGGAGATAATTGAAGGATTATGAAGATGCATATGTAACACCTACTACAGCATACATGTATTTCGTAAAACATGCCAATGAAGCTGAGTGTGTAGGTCATACTTTTTAAGAGACCATCTAATCTATGTCAACAGGTTAAGAATGAAGGAAATTGAGAGATAGGGATGCTCAAACTGTAATCCGACAAATGTTTTGTGAGCACAGAAAGACAATGTATTCTTTTGGAATATGAAGCTTGATGATGAGGGCCCTTTTTAATGTGATTCTTTAATGAAAGAAGATTTCAGAATGTATGGAGATGTTGTCATTTTTTATACAACATATTGTACAAACAAATACAACTTGATATGTGCACCAATAGTTGGAATAAATAACCACTAGAACACTATGATTTGGTTGTGCGTTCATACTAAATGAGAAAGCTGATTCATTCATTTCAGTGCTTAAGTAGTTTAAAGAGGCAATATAAGGAAAAAATCTTGTATCAATTTTCACAGATTAAGACATAGCAATTACAAAAGCAATTGAAGTGGTATTTTCAATGACTAATTATTTTCTTATAGCATTCAATTTAATCATTAAAACAATCAATTATATTAAAGCTTTGTTAATAATTTCAAATTATGTTTTAAATCTTACAATTTAAAAATCACTTGTAGGTTTACCCCTTCTCAAAGCACATGCTATGCTTATGGCATATATAAAACTGCAGACGCGTTTGCGAAAACGAACGCGGTATCGCGGAAAATGGTCGTAACGGAGTTATAAAGCAGATTGCGGCACACAGTGTGATTTTTTTTTTAAAAAATCAAATGAATAGAGAATTGAGCCTATTCTTATATTTTTATAGTTGAACAACTATTCACTGCAAAAAAAAGCAAATTTCTAACTACCCAAGATAGTTGGAATTTAGTCGGTATACGAGTATACCGACTAAATTCCGACTATCTTGGGTTAGTCGGCTTAGAATGGTCGAAAATACTAAACAATCGGTAAATTAGTCGGAAATCCGACTAACATTTAGCTGGTAGATATTTAGTCGGAATTCTGACTAACTGCATTGGTAGGAATCTGGTCGGTATTTACTGACTAATCACTTAATAAAAAATAGTTGCAAAATACCGACTACTTGGTTAGTAGGAAATTAGTCGGTATAATTTAAGTATATATTTTCTTTGTATTCCAGAAATTTTAATAATAGAATATTAATTTTATTTTCTGACCAAATACCGAATAAAAAGTAGTAGGAAATCAGTCGGTAAAATCAAACCTCAATTTTGTCAAAAATTGACCCAAAATTGGCGGCTATAGATTCCGACCAAAGACTAGTCGGTAAAGTCAAACCTTAATTTTGACTGAGTTGACCCAAAAAGGCGGCTAGTTATACCGACTAATTTCCTACTAATTAGTAGTCGGAATTCAGTCGGAAAAAAATAAATATTAAAATAATAAATCTGGTCAAATGTGGTCAATGATATTGACCACATTTGACTAGATTTTTTATTTATCGATAACCTAGATTATCGATCAAACAAAACAAAAACGCATTAAAGATAATATGAAATAGGCACGAAAAAAAAATTAATATTACAAATATACAAAAACATCAAACTAACATATTATACAACCCAAATTATTTCAAATTAAAACTCAAACATAAAAATCAAAATACAAGGGCTCAGCTGGTCGGTGGGGGCGGAGGAGGATGTCGGTAGGCCGGGTTCTTGCGGAACAAGGTGCGCACAAAGTTGAGCAAATTGTTGACGTCTTCCCTCAATTGTCGTTGCTCCTCCGTGAATCATGATCCTCCCTTGAAATGTGCTCGTTGAGGCGGACCTCAACTCGGTCAATAGACCTCTGAAGATGATCCAGCCTCTCGTTCACCATTTGGGCTTGAGAAGGAGTGGCCTGGTGTTGGGATTGCGGCGACACAACATCAGCATAATAATGTTGTGCCGCGTCACCAACACCAAAGACTTTCTTAGAGGGCTTCTTCTTCCTCGATCGGCGCTTGTTATTCGATGTTTTTAACGGCCTGAAAATAGGGGTCGTTAATCTTCTCATACGGCGCATCAACAGGAAGATGGACAATGAGGCGCTTGTATTCGTTCTAAACAATGAATCAATAAATTCTGTGAAAATTTCGGCAGAGTCTCCTCTGTAAACTAACAAAACCAAAACTTAAATAAACCCTGAAATAGAAATCAATATTGATATAATGTGTATCTACTTTGAAAACAGCTACCAAACCAGCATTTCCTGAAAATCCAATATCATATTTTCTAATAAATGTTCTAAAACAGCTAACATACCAAAAAGCTAGCCTACCAAAAGCTAAGTTATGTTTCAATGTTAACCGAAAATGCTAATCAAAAAATAATATAGATAAGAGGTTGAACTTACACTTATAGCCTTGGACTTCTCGTTGACCCACTACAACCCGTCCTTTGTACGCACCTTATGAGTGTGTAGAAACAACTCATAAGAGAGGGGCATCCTTTGTTGCTCTTGCTCCTGCAATGAATTTCAACAATGGTTATCGATTTTATGTTTATGTATAAATATATATGTGTGTATTAAGTCAATAAGTCAAATAGTAGAAGTTGAAAGTTATACCAAAATGCGCAATCTCCTGCGCGCAGACACCGAACCGCCGGTATGGGTGACTTCAACTGCACCCTCTTCATCCCCCCCCCAGCAGCGGTTCCTACTCCCTCTAGACCGATGGGATTGGAATTCTTTGGACCTCCAGAGACTTACCCATCAGTCCCAAATCTCTCTCGACACCCAGTTGGTCTTCTACTCATTATTTTGCTCCGAGCAAAAATAATGTCCTTGTACCTGAGCTTGGCCCTCTTCTCCCACTGCACGTACACTAACGAAGTGATAGAAGGATCCTAAGATCATTTTTTCTAAAACGACAAGATCAATCAGTGTTTGTATAACAAAGTAAGTCAATCAAAAGTCAATCAAATAAGTAATGAAGTACATAGCCTTACTTGAAACTATTGCCAATAGAAATCGATCGTTTGTCTATCTAGGTGCCTCCATGTCAACCCATTAGGATCTTGCTAGGCCTCAAAGGTCCTACGAATGGACGTGGATAATTGGTTGCCACCGTCTGTGGCAAACCTTCATAAATAAACAAGTTCTAATTAGTCTATGGAATGTATATTAATATCAGAATGCATCAAATAATAATACGTACCCAGAATTATCAGGCATCCATGGTAGGGGTGGTCGTGGATCCGGCATCGCAGGGGAAAGATCATCGCGCGGTATCAGTCTCCTGTGTCCTAGCGTTAGGGGTGTTCAAAAAAACCCGATCCGCTGACCCCCATCTTAAATGGCGGGTCAAGTTTTTTAAAAAATGATATGTTACAGGTCGGGTACCCGACCTAAGTTAACCGGGTCGGGTCATGGGCCACAAGATATATTGAGCCGGGTACCCGCCGACCCGTTATGTTAAAGAAAAATTTATATTTCAGAAATAGTAATACTTCTTAACATGTTACCAAGTAACTATATTAATATTTTTTTACTTTGCACAAATTTATAACTTTGTGTAATATTAGTGTTAGATCATAATTAAACTACTTTCTAAGGTAGGTATAAGTAAATCAAAATTAATAAATAATAATATTGATGTTTAAGCATGACTAAGCTAACAGTGATAACATATCAATTAGTATTACCAACCCAAAGACTGATAAAAAAAATTTAGCATTACATCCTGTAGATTGAGCTAATAGTAACAATGTAACATACCCAGTAACAATGTAAATGCATGCTTTTGCTGTATTAAATGAAATTGTGCCACAAATTCTTAATCTGTTACTGTCTAATATATTAGAATTATGCCAGAAAGTTTATTAAAAATTAACACAATTATATCCGGGTACTCGGTGTCCCGACCCGATTTAACCGGGTACCCGGATTAATCGGGCCGGGACACGGGCCATAAAAATAAGTAACCGACTAATCGGGTACCCGACTTTTCGGGTACCCGAAATGTCGGGTACCCGGTTATGAACACCCCTACCTAGCGTGACGTGGCAAAACACGCGACGACATCAGAGAGGGAGTGACCCGCTCCGTCCTCATAAACTTCGACCTCAAAAAATGATCCTCAAACCCGGAGTAGGTTGAGAATACGTTAAAGCAAGATGTTCAGGTTTGAGGTGGATTGGTTGCGGGTTGAGGGTCGAAACGTGTACAATGTTAAGGGTTAGGTTGAGGTTAAGGTTGAGGTTAAATGGGGTAGGTGGTTTCCGAATGGTCTTTGTATGACTCATACGGTTGACCGGTTCGTGGGTCAATCCGTTGTCCCTGGCTATTTCTAATTCTAGGCATTCTTCATAAAACAAAATTATTTAAGTTAACAACTAGTAATTTTAATTTTAATAAATAAATCAGCCCCTAAACAACCCCTTAAACAACCATGAACCGCCCCTAAAACAACCATAAAACAACCCCTAAAACAACACCATAGACCACCCTAAAAATGCCCCAAGAAAGCCCCTAAAACAACCATGAAGATAGGAATTAATAGCCGTCGAAGATAAGGAAGGAAATGAGAGAAAAGTTTAGTAAATTAGGGTTTGTGAAAGTGAAATGGCGTTTTCTGGTGAAAAAATTTGTTTTTATATCAAAATGTTTCCGACCAAACATCGACCAAAATCTAGTCGGTAATTAGTTGGTGCGATTTTTTTACTGTTCCAACAACTTCACTCAATGCAGTCAGTGACTTTTCAGAGGGCATTAAAAAGGTAAAAAACTTTTCAGTATACCGACCAACCTCCGACTAGAGTCTAGTCGCTAGTTGGTCGGTATACTAAAAAGTTATTTTACCTTCCCAATGCGTGTGCGTAGTCAGAGAAGCTACTCTAATATGTTTTGCGATTCAAAATGCCGACTAAACATCGACCAAAAAGGAGTCGGTAATTAGTCGGAAACTGTAGAAATTTAAATTTTACGCAACTTTGAATTTTTAGTCTGTTTTGTATTGTTATATTATTATTATTATTATTATTATTATTATTATTATTATTATTATTATTATTATTATTATTATTATTATTATTATTATCATTATTAATTTAATTAAATAAGAATTATTATTATTATTATTATTATTATTATTATTATTAATATTATTATTATTATTATTATTATTATTATTATTATTATTATTATTAATTATAATTATTAAAATGGAAAATATTAGATAAAAAAAAATTAAATGTACGACTAAAAATAAAAGTACATAAATAAACGTACGACTAAAAAAATATTAGATAAAAAAACATTTATTGGGTTACATAATTGTCATCGACATCATCGTCGTCAAATAATACAAGATCTTCGTTGGTGTCTTCATTTTCATCGACATCATGAACCGTTTCGTCTAGCACTAACAAATATCCAGCTGGATCACACAATGGTTCGATTATTGCGTATGAAACATCTTCATTCACCACAAAATCCGGTGATTTCTCTTCTAGTTAGAAAGTAGTTTCCTCGAAGTGCTTTGATCTGATTTTGCAAACAACTCGTTAATCTTTCATGTTTTGCCTAATACTGGGATAAGGTAGATAATAAACTTGGGAAGCTTGACTTGCTAGCACAAAAGGATCGTACTTTCTATACGATCGACCAATATGAACGTCAACCGTGGATGGATGATTCTTCTTCTGTAGATAAGCGTTACAGATCAAGGCCTCAACATGCGCCTTGTTTTTCGCATTCAGCTTTAAATGTCGAAGGTACCTGTAATTTAAACCAAGTAGTAATTATTAAGACTTAGTGATTAAATAATACTTAGTTTAGAAATGTAATTACCTCTTAAAGGGATACATCCACCTATAGTGTACCCGACCAGCAATCCTTGCCTCGTAAGCTAGATGAACAGGCAGATGTTCCAAGACATCGAAGAATGTTGGAGGAAATATAGTCTCTAACTTACAGAGCACCACTGCAATTTCCTTGTCCAACCTCCATATATCAGTTGCAGAAATCTTCGGAGAAGTAAGACTTCTAAAAAACATACTAATTTCAGTAAGAGCTTCCCTTACTTTTGCTGGCAGCAAGTCCCGAAACGCTATTGGAATTAGTCGCTGCATGAACACATGACAATCATAACTCTTCATCCCAAATTTCTGATGTTTAGCCATGTCGATGTTCCTAGCTAAATTTGAAACATACCCATAAGGAAATCTTAGAGTGTTAAGCCACTCTAGAAGGACAACCAGTTGTACTTTGTTTAGTGTGTATGATGCCTTGGGGATGGTAGAACCAACTGGATGCAATTCTGATCGGATCTCGGGCTCGGCTAAATCTTGACGTGCCTTGAGATGATCCTTAGTTTTTCCCGGCACACACATTAATGTGTTGAAAATGTTATCAAAGAAGTTCTTCTCAATGTGCATCACGTCGAAGTTGTGACGAATCATGTTTGTACTGCAGTACGAAAAATCCCAAAAAATGCTTCTCTTCTTCCATCCAACACAGTACTTACTAATTTCTGCGTTGTACTCAGCTGCATCGTCTTTAAATACCTGTAAAAAGCCGAAATGATCCAGCTCCTCTAAAAGCTCATTTCCCTTATGTATGTCAGGCCTAACATCCTTCTCAACAGCTTCACGTCTGAAATTTATCCAGTTTTTGCGGTAGGGGTGCCTACTATCTAAAAATCTCCTGTGTGAGCCAAACCAACTCACTTTTTCTGCTGTGTCCTAGATAGACAGCTTTGGAATCATCCATGTAGTACGAACAAGCGTGCACGCCAGATGTACTCCACCCCGACATCATTGAATAAGCTGGAAAGTCGTTGATTGTCCACATCAAAGCCGCACAAAGCTGAAAGTTCTGCCTCTTAGATACGTCGTATTTTTGGATCCCATCTTCCAACAACAGCTTTAACTCGTGTATCAATGGCTGTAGGTACAGGTCAATCTTATGTTTTGGATTATTAGGGCCGAGGACGATCACCTTTAAGAACATGTATTGTTTCTTCATGCACGTCAAGGGCGAAAGATTGTATGGAGTTATTATTACGGGCCAGCATGAATATTGTTGTCCCGAGCTACTGAAACCATCTGTACAAAACCCTAGTCTTACATTTCTTGTCTCCCTAGCAAAATCCGGATGGGTCGCATTGAAAGTCAACTAGGCTTCACTGTCCGAGGGGTGACACATCTCTCCATCTTCTGAACGTGCTCCGCATGCCACCTCATGTGGCTGGCAGTAGTCGCAGAAGCATACAACCGTCGTAGCCTAGGACTGATGGGAAAGCAGTGGAACTGCTTTCTAGGAGTCTTATCTGATATGCATCTAGAAACCTTATACTCATCACATTGTGTGATACTCCCTGTGGGGCCCCAATAAATCATACACCCATTAACACAACAATCAATGTTCTTTATCGGCATATTTTTGGACTTGATATGTAGTTTCGGTTCTCTTAGTCTTGCTATGTTTTGGGTTTGAGGCATTTGACCTCCTTTTGTATAACTTAATTTCCGCGTGAAACTTTCTAGTTGCATAGTCTTTTTGTTTCATTGTTTTTGAAAAGTCAAGTGTTTACATGGGAACCATGATCCATGTCTTGTAGATAGTTGGGAGAAACCGGCGATGAGACGTTCCGCTGTGATATATTTTTCTAAGCCATTGGTGCTTCTACGCTATTATGTATTATATATGTCTTTTGTATTTCTACCTGGGCGCCCTGTTTCAGGGTAGATGGTGCCGAAATTTCTACTCATTTGTTTATTTGTTTATTTCTCCTTTTTCTCTATCTCTTTCTTTTTTGTAACACCCGAATTTCCTCCCGTACCTTGCGGGTTCGGTTTCGTATAGGGGGTCGGAAATTCAAGGGTGTTATAGGTGGTTACCAGAGCCAGAGGTTCCTGTTTGAAACACATGTGTTTTCATTTGAAACGTTAAAGAAAAATTTTTGTGTGAGTATAGATTTGGGTTAGGTGCATTTTACATGTTCGTGCATCTTTAATATTATTGCAAATGTAAGTTACATGGTTATGCGTATGATTTTTACAATTATTGTTGATGGTAGGATTGAACCCTAAATAATACTTAGAAATGTAGTTATTACATATTTTGTTTTGTGCAAAAAGTCATGATCTATGCAAACATAAAGGTGGAAACTTGAAATTTTTGTTAAGTTAGTGCACTTTGGAGATGAAACCATAACAACAATGATTATATATACTGTATATATGGTTAGATTCAAATAAAATTGAGTGTATACTATTGCGATCGATGATATGTTTAAATCACCATAACTTAATTGTTTATCCATATTATTATTAGACTGCGTGTTAGTTCTTTGATTTTGAAGGTGGGGCCTTGAGCATGCCGAGGCATGATTGAAATTCATGCAAAAATAAGAGTGCATTTATAATTGGAATTGGTGTGCAAATTGTGTCCTTAATGCTGGATATCCTAAACTAGAATGAATTAGAAACTAATCTCTTTCGCTCTGGAAATCGTGGTTGCAGGAAATGCGTCCATTATCTAGTAGTCAAATGAGGCGTCGTTCGTCTAACTAGGCAATGAGGGAACTAGTTATGGAGCTTGCCGAGGAAAGAAGGTCAATGTCCGAGTCCAATGTTCAGTCGGCTGCCTTCATAAACAAAAAGGATTTCGTAGAACAAGCCTCCATTTTTCACGGGAGTTGGAGAATCTGCAGCCCTAGAGATTTGGCTACGGGAGTTTGATAAGATTTTTAATGTGGTGCAATGTCTTGAGCATTTGAGGGTAGACCAAGCTGCTTTCTACCTTCAAGAAGAAGCTGGCCACTGGTGGTCAAACACCAGGGATAACTTGATGAGCGATCCTGAGCATCCGCTAGCATGGTTAGATTTTAAAAAGGCAATTAGGGAGAAGTTTTACCCGCCTCACATCAGAAAGTAAAAATCGAATGAATTCTCGAAGTTTGAGATGGGTGACCATACAGTAGACGAATACTACAAGAAGTTCATGGAGTACGTCAAGTATTGCCCCGATGATGTCCTTACCGAAGAGAAAAAGATGCAGAAATTTGAGTTGGGGCTGAACAATGACGTGCAAGTGCATATCGACAGTAATAGGTACACCACTCTAGATGCGATGTACCAAAGAGCTGTTCAAGTAGGGAGTTTGATAAAGAAAAATAAAGGAAAGAAGCTCGAGACTAGCAATGGGGGAACCATCTATGTAGAGAAAAGGAAAGAAATCTTCAAACAGCAACACCACTTCCACCAGAACAAGTGACATAAGAACTTTGCTCATCTGAACAAGTGACACAGAGGTTTCGACAATCA
Source organism: Amaranthus cruentus (assembly GCA_019425755.1). Classification (NCBI taxonomy): domain Eukaryota; kingdom Viridiplantae; phylum Streptophyta; class Magnoliopsida; order Caryophyllales; family Amaranthaceae; genus Amaranthus; species Amaranthus cruentus. The sequence goes on along the minus strand of CM033465.1, from coordinate 2,569,164 downwards.
AAGGAAGAATTGGGACCGTTACGACAACGAGAGAGTTTTCATATGCCGTAGGTGTCCCAAAAACCACCCAGGGAAGAACTGTGATGGGAACTTGGTGGACTGCCGTTTTTGTTGCAAACTAGGTCATTGATAGTTTGAATGCTATGCTAACCATGGGTACCCTAATCAGCAAAGTGGGGGACAACAAATTGTCAAGCAAAAGCACCTTGCGAACCAAAGGATGGGGAGCGACTATCGCGACCATATTCATCATCAGCAGAGGAATGGGAACGGTAATCGCGCCACTTAAAACAACTATAGAGCTGGGGAATCTAATGGGCAGAAGGCTGGGAGCGCCGGACCAAGCCCACTAGCAACGCATTCAACAACAGGGAGATTGACTGCCATTAGCACAAAGGAGGCAGAGGCTGCACAAGACGTAGTGACAGGTACGTTTTATGTGAATTGGATGCTTGTAAAGGTGTTATTTGATACTGGAGCATCAAATTCTTTTGTGTCTGCATCAAAAATCAAAAGGTTGGGATTAAAGGATCCCGAGTCCTCATCTTACGTAGTGGCTGTTCCGTCAGGAGTGTTGTACCAATGCAATATGGTGTATAAGGGAGTTCCTTTGACCATTGGGGGGACCGTTTTTCCTAGTGACTTGTACGAGTTAGAGATGGATGATCTAGATGTTATTCTCGGGATGGATTGGTTGGGCCGATATAAATCATTAGTTGAGTGTGAAAAGCAAGAGGTAAGACTTGTTGGGCCTAAGGGAAAGAGAGTGAAATATCGTAAGGTTTCTTCGGGATTACAAGCTAAGGTGGTATCATCACTGAAGAAGAAAATATTTCTGAGACAAGGACTGTCATGCTATCTATGTCATGTTAGGAAGATAGAGGACGAGGTTCTGACACTTCAATCTTTTCCTGTTGTAAACGAGTTCATGGATGTTTTTCCAGATGAGATACCAGGGATGCCACCTACTCGAGACTTTGAGTTTACCATAGACTTAGTTCCAGGGGGGACCTATATCGAAGGCACCCTATAGGATGGCTCCAGCAGAGTTGGAAGAACTGAAAAATCAAGTGGAAGAGTTGTTAGAAAAAGGATACATACGACAAAGTGTTTCGTCTTGGGGTGCACCAGTGTTTTTCGTTCGCAAGAAGGATGGAAGCATCAGACTGTGTATTGATTACCGTAAGTTGAATAAGGTTACTGTTAAAAATTAATTTCCTCTACCGAGAATTGATCACTTGTTTGACCAGCTTAAGGGAGCTGGAATGTTTTCCAAGATTGACTTGAGATTCGGCTATCATCAGTTAAGGATTGCAGAGAGGGATGTACCGAAAACGGCTTTTAGAACTCGTTATGGAAACTTCGAGTTTACTATAATGCCATTTGGACTGACAAATGCACCAGCAGCGTTCATATGTTTGATGAATCAGGTGTTTAGTGCATGTCTTGATAAGTTCGTTATGGTATTCATGGATGATATCTTGGTGTATTCGAAAGATAAGGAAGAACACTTGAGAAAGGTATTTCAGATACTTCGGGAGAACCAATTGTATGCCGGGTTTTCTAAGTGTGAGTTATGGCTTGAAAAGTGTCATTCCTTGGTCATTTTATTTCCAAAGAAGGACTTTCCGTTGATCCAGCTAAGACTGAGGCAGTGAGAGATTTGCCTACACCGAAAAATATGACCGAGGTCCGGAGCTTTTTGGGTTTAGCGGGTTATTACAGAAGATTTGTTAAGAATTTTTCAAAGATTGCTCGCCCCATGACCAATCTGATGAAGAAAAACAAGAAGTAAGAGTGGACTGAGGATTGTGAAATGGCCTTTCAAACATTGAAGGAGAGGTTGACTACCGCACCAGTATTAACCCTTCCGGACAACACATCTGAATACCTAGTGTATAGTGATGCATCGAAAAATAGGTTAGGGTGTGTGTTGATGTAGGATAGAAAGGTTATTGCTTATGCATCGAGGCAACATAAACCATATGAAGTCAATTACCCGATCATGACCAGGAGTTAGTAGTCATTGTCTTTGCTTTGAAAATTTGGAGACATTACTTGTATGGAGTAAAGTGAAAGATTTATACTGATCATCAGAGCTTGTGATACTTGTATACACAACAAAATTTGAATATGAGACAACGAAGATGGCTATAATTGATTAATGACTATGACGTGGAGTTTAATTACCATGAGGGTAGGGCTAATGTAGTAGTCGATGCTTTAAGTAGGAAAACCAATCATTCCGTAGCTTCCTTGACTGCTCCTAAAGAGTTGCAGAGAGACATGGAGATTGAATCTCGAGATTGTGCAACATGGGGAGCTGGAGTCCCGGTTAGTTGCCATATCCATCCGACCTTCAATTTTTGAGGAATTTTTAACAAATCAAGTGAGTGACTCCTTATTAGAAAGAACGAGGGAGCAGGTTAAAGAAGGAAAAGCTGAAGGATACACGATATTCGAGGATGGTAGCATTCGATACAAGTGTCGATGGTGTGTACCTTCTTCTTGTACAGAGCTCAAGGATAAAATCTTGACAAAGGCTCATAGTTTGAAGTTTTCCGTTCACCTGGGAGGAGATCAAATGTATCAAGACCCGAAGCAAACATTCTGGTGGTCTGGAATGAAAAGAGATATTGCTGAGTTTGTTTCCAAGTGTTTGACCTGCCAGAAGGTAAAGAGTGAGCATAAGAGGCCTGCAGGTTTACTCCAACCTTTAGATATCCCTGTATGGAAATGGGATGATATCTCCATAGACTTTGTTTTGGGTTTACCGAGGACCAGGTCAGGAAATGACACGTTAGGGGTGATCGTGGATAGACTCACCAAGAGTGCAAGGTTCATTCCAATGAATAATCAGTGGAGTATGGATCAGTTGGCTCGGGCTTACCTCAAGAATGTTGTGTGATATTATTGTGTCCCTAGGTCTATAGTTTCTTACCGTGATACTAGGTATGTGTCAAAATTTTGGGAAGCTTTTCAGGCAGCTCTGGGTACATAACTTCTAAGAAGCACATCTTTTCACCCTACCACCGATGGACAAACCGAGCGTACTAATCGGACTCTTGAGGATATGTTGCGACCCGTAGCCTTAGATATGCAAGGATCTTGGGATGAGTGCGTAGATATGGTGGAATTTTCATACAACAATAGTTACCAGGCAAGCATCTAGAGGGCACCTTTCGAAGCTTTATATGGTCGTCGTTGTCGAAATCCAGTATGTTGGGATGATTTCAGTGAATATATTACCATAGGTCCGGCTATGTTAGAGGAAATGACTAATCAAGTAAAAATGATTCGAGAAAGACTTAAAGCGGCCTAGGATCGACAAAAGTCCTACGCAGATCTCAAGAGGAGACCTGATGAGTTCGCCGTAGGGGATTATGTAATGTTGAGAGTTTTGCCGATGAAAGGAGTCATGAGGTTTGGCAAGAGGGGAAGTTGACCCTAAAGTTTATAGGACCTTATGAAATCACAGAGAAGGTAGGAAACGTCGCTTACAGACTAGCATTACCCAATGAGTTGGGTAAAGTCCATGACAAGTTCCACATTTTGCAGCTAAAGTGATATGTTCCCGATAAATCTCATGTGCTAGATCCTGAGCCCTTAGACCTTGAGGAGAATTTGTCTTATGAAGAGAAGCCTATCGAGATCTTAGATTCTAAGGTGCGCCGTACGAGGAGAAAAGATATAAAGATGGTGAAAGTCCTATGGGCTAACCAGCGCATATAGGAGGCAACGTGGGAAGCTGAGGATTCCATGCGTGAGAAATACCCACACCTTTTTCCCGAGGTTAGTGAGTTACGGGATCGTAACTAAGTTTTTAAGGGGGGTAGAATGCGATAGAATTTTGCGTGTTTTCATGCGTTTTCTTCTTTAAATTGTGTATTATTGCATGTTTATCGGTGAAGAGTGTGTCCTATTACGTGTTTATTTATACTTGAATGCAAATTGGCGTGACTTATGAGGTTAATTTTTGAGAAAAGAATGAAAATGAAGTCACATTTGTATGTTTTAATAACAACCTAAGAAATTTAATTAAGGGGGTAGTCTGTAACACCACTCAAATTTGATGTTAATTATTTATAATTAAAATTGCGATTAAAAATAATTTCTTTATACATTATTATTAAACATCAGAAATTTAATATTTTGACCCATAAATATGTATTAATAAAGCGATGAATACGTTTAATTATATGGGGAAATATTAGTTAAATAAAATCGAGTAAAGTTAATAATAGTCATAATAGTTTCGTTCTTAAACACGAACCAAACGAAGTTTCACTTTTAACTTTCGGGTTAAAATTTCTGGGCTTCGTGAATAGAATAACCTAAAGAATTTGTGGGTTAGGGTTTTAAATTTTGTAATATAAAAACCCCTTTTTGTTGAGTGAGCCGTCACCCACATTTTCATTCTCCATCTTTTGGTCTCTCTTTACTCCCTCACTTCACCATCTTCTTCACACTGCAATATCACCATTTTTTTACTGACTCACCACTACTCTTACAACCACCATACTTGCAATCAAGACCACACGTGACTAGGCAGCCCCAGTACCCAACACCACGCGCGACCAGGACTACCCAACACCACCCACGGCTGCTGCCTGCACACCTTGGGCTCCCCTTGTGCAGTTTCTTCACTCCCTCTTCCCCTCTTTGTGAGATATCTAAACTCCTTCTACTTAATGTTATTTTCTTTTTCTTATAATTTCTAGTTGTTATATGAATGTTGATGTTATTCTTAAATTTAATTGTTATTTTATGCTCTAAATTGATTTGGGTAGAGTTAGGAGTTTGAGTTTGAACATAAATAGGTTCGGGTTTTTTTTGGGATTGAATATTATGGTAGTGTGTAGTTGTTTGAGGCATTTTTGGGTGGAAATTTGTATTTGGACATCTTGTATGAACTTTATTTATATGTTTTTATTATTGAATGTTGGTAGTGTTGATGGTAGGAAATGGTAATGGTTGTTAGCCCTTATAAGTGGTGACTAATTATTGCTTATATGACATTATTTATGGTAATGTGAGTAGTATTGTTGATATCTATTGTTGTGGATAAAAGGATAGTGGTAGTTACTAAGTATAAAGATTAAGATTGCTAGTGTCACTAACGAAAGTAAAGATTAAGGTTGAATAGTGTTATTAAGTAAAGATTAAATGTGAGTTGTGAGCTTGGTTATGACCATTGTCAATGATTGTGGTGGGTTGTTTGTGTATAGTTGAGCTTGGTTGTCATATTGATGTGTCCAATTCTGTTGCTAAGTTATATGACTTTGACCCAAGTTATACGAGTCGTTAGTTCTTCAAGCTACTATTTGACTTGTTCATCATCTTACTCTAAAACCTTGGAAAGGTAATAAATCATTACTACCATGAGTAATATGATTGGTATTAAGTGTAACATTTTCGTATATTATGTGTTCTTAAACTTTCCCATGGATAGTTTGATTAGAACGCACAAGCGTAAAGTTGCGTCCTTTTCACTTGAACATATCTTGATATAAAATTGACTGGAATCTAATGTTATAGTTTGATTGAAATTGATGGCGTAGTTCATGTGTGAACATAGGTTGAATTTATCGCATGAGTACGTTTAGAGTGCGTATTAGCTTGAATCGAAGCCTGTTGGGTTAATAGTATAGTTTGTATGGAGTCAGTGCCTCTTAAATGATGTGAAGTAGGCTTATTAGTCTTACTTTAATCGTGCATAGGTGCCCGGTTCATAAGGGGGGCGTAAGACCTCTTTCTTGGCGATTTATCTGACTTGTTTTTAGGAGTGTAGTGGAGTTGCAGGTACGCACACGCAGTAACTAATTCTTGTTTGCATTTTTCGTTATGTACGCAGTGAGTAATATTGTTATATAGATTGTGCATGCCTTTGAATTGTCATTGAACACCTGTGGTTACGATACTTTCAAGTTAGTCTATGTAGCATTACTAGAGAATGAGATTGAGGGTCTTATGATTAGAGTGTTGGATAAGGTGAGATGGAACGGAAATGAGTCTCTTAGTTGGGAAGTAAGAAACTGGTTGATTGTAATGAAAATGAGTTCCTTGTTGAGGTAATAGCAGATTTGTTCGATTAAGCGCCGATATGACCCATCACCGCCCTTGGTTGAGGTGTTGCCATGGGCTCTTGCAAACCCCCAAATGGTGGCCTCTAGTCGCATGCATTATGTATGTTGGCTCCACTGGTTTGGTACCCCAATTGGTTTAGTTCCCGGACGTATGCATCATGTGTATATAGTCGCTGTACGGGGGTATGTTCATACTTTACTATTAGGCGTTGGTATGGCCCGTCACTGCCCTTGGTTGAGGTGTTGCCATGTGGGTCTTGCAAACCCCGAAATGGTGGCCTCTAGTCTCACAACTGACGTGTACATGTTTGATTTGTTTGAAATGGCTCTTTCTATGATGGCCCTTTGATGATACGTTTGATATTTCTGTCTTATGTTGAACAGCAAGGTGATCATAGGTGGACCTAACAGGTGATGATGATCTTTTGCATTGCATTTTGGGGGCGATGCGCGCGTATGTGGGATTGTGCAATGAACATATTTTGGACTTGATATGTAGTTTCAGTTCTCTTAGTCTGGCTATGTTTTGGGTTTGAGGCATTTGACCTCCTTTCGTATAACTTAATTTCCGCTGCAAACTTTCTAGTTGTATAATTTTTGCTTCATTGTTTTTGAAAACTCAAGTGTTTACATGGGAACCATAATCCATGTCTTGTAGATAGTTGGGAGAAACCGACGATGAGACGTTCCGCTGTGATATATTTTGCTAGGCCATTGATGCCTCTACGCTATTATGTATTATATATGTCGTTTGTCTTTCTACCTGGGCGCCCAGTTTCAGGTTAGATGATGCCGAAATTTCTAGTCATTTATTTATTTATTTATCCTTTTTCTTTATCTCTTTCTTTTTTGTAACACCCGAATTTCCTCCCGTACCTTGCGGTTTCGGTTTCGTATAGGGGGTCGAAAATTCACTGGTGTTAAAATCAATCTACTTTCATGGGGGAGATAAACCTCTACTAGCTCATATGCAGTTGGAGCCTTACATTGGGGAGGAGCTTCACGAATAGCATTGATTAATGGGTTCGTATATACTGAATTGACACACGAAAATGGTTGGTTTGTGTCAATGAACCAATTTCCAAATGCTCTCAAAAACTTTTTGTTTTGTTTTTTAAGCCATGGCGTATTAATCCTTTGTTGCTTTTTGGCTTTTGAATATTTTTCTTGGTCAATATTTCTATGGCCCTTAATCGAGAGGTTGGTATAGATGTTGGTTCAAAGGTGCAATTTTTTCGACTTCCCTAATTGTAGAAGACCTAATAAATTGAGGTGCTCGACTACTTCCACCTTCACGGAAACTAATTCTTCCACGCATTAAATTTCGATGCTAGTCAAATTGTTGCTGCATTTGGCTTTGTTGCCTTGTCATTTCCAGCTGAATGTCGTCGTCATCATCATCTTCATCTTCAAAACCACGATTATTAGCTCTAGTTAACTCATCTTCAAGTTCGCTTGTTCGGATGATCTTATCCTTTTTCTTATCTTTATATTCATCACAAAAGTTACATTTTAAAACTTTTCCATCATTTGTGACTTTGGTACAAAAACTCCATCCAATATCCTTAACCTTTGGATTTGATCGTGGGATGTTTAATAGTTAAATATTTGTAAAATCGAAACACAGATCAATACTTGTTAATAATTTAAAGTATCAAATGAATAATAATATATTTAGAATTATTTGTTTTATGTCTATTAATAATATTTTCTAATTATTTTAACCTGTAATATCTCAAATTATGTATAAGGAAAATTTTATTTAAAAGTAATTCATTAATTCTAATATCTATTACATTAGTTAAGATAACTAAATGAAAGCATGTAATTTTAATATCTATTACAAAAATCAATGTCTGTTAATAATTTAAAGTGACAAATGAATAATAATTTTTAAAATTAGTGGAGGGAAAGTAATATAATAAATAAATTAAATAATGTGGAGTAAACTACACGAAGAGACTGATCAGGCCACAACTGATAGGCCTAGGGTGTAGCTGTGTAGTATATAGGTAACATGTTGCCCCTTCGTGGAAAGAGTGTACTGTATTAGTACTGTAGGCTGTAATAAAAAAAAATGAAAACTACCTGCCCTTCTATACTGTATGTCTGTATTACTACTCTATTCCATAGATAACGTGTACTAGTAATAATAATATCCCATTCTAATGCTTAGTTTCTTACACAAAATAATTCTAATGGCAAATACGCTTTTACTGTTCTACTTCTTTACACCGCCATTTTTACTCTCAAGCTTTTTTCCTTGGTTTTTTTTGTCAATCTTTTTTATGATTTATTCCTCAAGCTTTTTTTTGTTCTATTTCTACACCGCCATTCATCCATCACCTAAAAACAAAAAAAAGCATACTCCCTCCGTCCCATTGAATTTGCATTGTTTTTCATTTTGGTCCTTCTCACTTCATTTGCATCATTTCTATTTTTGAACAATAACCCACCACTTTTTTTAATCTCATGTATACATTTTAACTCTCCTTTAATTTCATCCACACAAATCATTCTCTCTCCTCATTTATTACCACTTTCTTAAAAATACACCAATTCCTTTTTGATGCATTTCAAAGAGGACGGAGTAGTAAGTAAGAATTATTACCAGAGGATCAACCAATCAAGTAAAACAGCAATGGAGGTGAAGAAGAATGCTCAAATCTGGTACAATTTTTTTTTCTATTTAAACTTATTTTTATGGGTATGAGATTGAAAATTTTGATACGTTGATTTGCCCAAAATGTCGGATTTATATGAAGTATTGAAATCTATTGTTTGTTTGCTTGTGTTTTGTTTATTTAGGGTTTATATATTCGATTATACTTCTTCGAATCTAGTAAGAGAATCTAATTTATCTTAGTATATTTTTCAATTAAACGATCATAAATTCAAAACTGTGGGCAAAATAACGGTGTAACGACATTAAATTCGGCTGTTATCCATTACATAACGGATTTAACAGCGCTTTTGCTGTGATTTTTTTTACGCCTTTATATAACGACATATAAAGGTGTGGTGTCTCACATATCCATTATAAATCGGCCGTTATATAACGAAACGACCGAGTTTTAATTTGTGCTATAGAGCATTGAAGTCAGATGCAAACTTCAAAGATTCTTTTAATAAGTGTTCAATAGGGTGCATCAATTCAAGGGATTTCCAAGAATGTTGGAAAAATATGGTTGATAAATTCAAAATAAAAAGAAATAAGGATTACTATAGATGGTTCTTCTAAAAAAAAGGATTACTATAGATGGTTTGATGAGTGATTTGCCTAATTGGTGTTGAAAAGTAAAATAATTCCAACTTTGGTGTTCTTTTAAAAATAATTCCCAAAGTGGTGTTCATTAAGCTACATTTTTTTGGTTTGGTGATTCCAAACCTGCAAGAGGATAAATTGTTTTCTCAAGCAAATATACGCGTTAAACAAATTTAAAAAATCCCACAAGTCTTACAGAAAGAGTAAAATATCCCAAAAAAATACTTCAACATACAACCAAAAATCTCAATCAAGTCCAAAATTCAAAATCATTAATTAAAGATGTTTGTCGAAGATGGCGTATCTTTGTGATCTGTTGTTAGCCTCATCCTTGTGATCTAACATAGAAAAAATCAAGTGAGTTTTTAATGTAAAAAATAATACATTGAATATTGTAATACTTTAACATTATACATACCTTGAAGAACATGTTTTCTTGTTATGACCTTTTTTCTGACAAATGCTACAAGTGACTTTCCCTCATATTGAGTCATCCATCTCGTTCACCACCTATTTTATTAGAAAATTTACCCTCTGTAAAATTTGAAACTAATATTAATACCACTTAGAATAATTATTTGCAATGATAAAGTAAAATAATTTAGCTATAGTTTAGAGAATTACAAAGACTTTGTGAACAAGCAAAATAATGAGTGAACACAGAACAAGGAGTAAAATGGTAAAATAATTTTGCTATTATAAACATGATGATGGTCAAAAACATGATGGTTATGGAGATCATAAGCAAAATAATGAGTGAACAAGTAGTAAAATGGTTAAATAATACGCAAATCTCTAATTTTACAAAGACAACCATGAAATGAAGAACAATCAAAAATAGAGATGAAAATCTAAAAATTACCTCCATTGAACAATGAAAAAGAATCACAGTTAGAACAATGAAAATCTTCAAGTTTGCCTCATCAATTTTACAAAGTTTTAGTTTAGGGTTTTAAGAAAACTAATAGGTTTTTGGAATTGGAATTGAAATTAGTTTTGGTTTAAAATTAATAGGTTTGGAACTTCCCAAACCACAATTTCATAAATTTAGTTAATTTTTTTCTTAATCAACACTAGTTTGAGAAATAAATTTTAATGAGCACCATTTTGGGAATTTTTTTATTTTCCAACACTACTTAGGCAATTCATTCTGGTTTGATAGACTATACAATTTACAAATAAATATTTAATTCGCGATCAAGAAAAGCGACTAATCAAAAGTGGGTCGCCAAAGTCAACGACCAAATGGGTACAAAGGTTCTCTAGTCTTCTATAGCGACCCAACCTTTTCGTCCCCATTTAGTTGCCAACTGGCGACCAATAGCTTGTCCCCATTCAGTCGCCATGTATTCCAAAGCGGGAAAATTCAAATTTTAGAAACAATTGCAATAACATGGCGAGTAGTTCAGTATTGGTATCTGGTCGCTAATTTGAATTTCGAACTTTAAAAGTCAGCCTTTGGATTTCCGCCAGTTTTACTCTTCAAATATTTACTTTAGTCCCTTTAGTTGTTACTCTTATTCTCTCATTCTTTTTTCTTAGGAGTCGTTTGGTTGATGTAGGAATTAAATTCTTATGGGAAGTTGTAATTCATTGGAATTTACTTCCTTTGTCAATTTCCTAGGAAATACTTATTTTTGTTTGTTTGACAATAGGAATTTTTATTTCCATGGGAATTGTAAATAACCAAGGGGGGTATATGGTAATCTAATTCCTATGTCTCATAGGAATTAACTTCCCTTGGATTTTATAATTCCTAGGAATTTTAGTTTTTTTGGCAACCAAACAAATTACCATAATACTATTTCCTAGGAATTTAAAATTCCAAGGTTAATAGTGGGTAACCAAACAAGCCCTTAATCTTTCATCGGTTTCTTTTTTAATTTACTCCATCTCTTACTCTCATTTGTTTTACCATTTCTCTCATTTTTGGGAAACAAGCGGTATGGAGGACGATAAGAAGTTGCGGCAAGGCATAATCTTCGGGCAAGATTGATAGGTTCGTTATTTTTTTGGTTATTACCATTTCCATAATCTTACTCTTAAGTGTTATTTTTTTCCATTTTCATAATCTTACTCTTATTCTTATGTTATTACTTATGATATGTTATTTTTGGTTATTTTTTCAAGGAGCAAGTTTTATTTGTTCTGAATTGTGTTTCTATAATTAGTCAAGTTTTTTTCTTGTCCAAGTTTTTATGTGATAGATTGATAGGTTGGTTTTTCTTTCTACATTATAGTAATTTTTTTATATTTTGTAATGTTTTTTCGATATATATTTTTTTTCTTTTTTGTATTTCCTTTTTGTTATTTTATTTTGCTTTTCTATTTTTTTTAATTATTTTTTATGTTTTTTTTCCTTATTTTTATGTTATTAATAGTTATTTTTATGTTATTTACTTTTTACATTATAGTAATTATTCATGATTACACTATCCACGAACGCATATGAGAAAGAATTGCACGTCAAGAAGAGCAAATGAAAGAGGTGATGCGTCATATTTATGCGGCGCCCGGCTAAGCACCCAACATCAACATTTAGAATTTTTAATGTCATATATTTATTAATTTATTCTTTGTAATTATATGTAACATTTAATATAATTTAGGAAACATTACCTAGAATAATCCAAACTATTCATGATTTTCCTACAATAATCCCACTTATTGATTAACCATGAATAATCCCAACTTTGAGAGGCATTTTTCTAGAATAAACCCGGTGACCAGATGACTTGCTATAGCAACTTTTCTTTTTTTCTAAAAAAAGATAAATTAAAATAAAATGTCGAAAAAAATATTCATAAAAATTTATGATTTTTTTCATTATTTAGAATTTTTTATGTAAATTTTCAAAAATATTTTCTAACTTTAAATTAATATTTAATTTATTTTTTTTTGTGAATTACCTATTATAGCAGGTCATCGGGTTACCCAAGTTTACTCTAGGAAAATACCCCTCAAAGTTGGGATTATTCATGGTTAATCAATAGGTGGGATTATTTTAGGAAAATCATGAATAGTTTGGATTATTGTAAGTAATTTTTCCTATAATTTATAAATATATGTTTTTGGAATTTTTAATATCTTATTTTTATTGATACTTGTAATTTTTTCTATGATTTTAATATAGGAAAATTTGTTCAAAATAATCCCAACTATCACCCGTTGGCCAAAAATAATCCCAACTATCAATTATTTTTTAATAATCCCAACTATTCTCATAATTTGTTGAAAACATACCCACCTCCTTTTTAACCGGCTACAACATGTAACTTTTTCACTTTTTTCTGTCTTTTTTGATTAATAGATGAAGGGGAAGAGTTATTTTGAACAGTTAAGTAAAAAAGAAAAGAAAAGAAGTGAAAAGTTATATGTTCCAGCCGGTAACATGGGGGTCGGTATGTTTTTAACAAATTATTGGAATAGTTGGGATTATTAAAAAATAATTGATAGTTAAGATTATTTTTGGCCAGCGGGTGTTAGTTGAGATTATTTTGAGCAAATTTTCCTTTAATATATATTATATCAAATTATATAGTTTTTATTTTATAATTATAAAAATAAAATCATATATTATCTTCAATATACAAATTATATTGATAATAATATACGATTTTTTTAAAATTACTTTTGGATGAACTACCGACCACGCCTTGGTGGGGACTTAGTCGCCATTGCCGACACTATGGAGACTGAATATTCTAGCCGCCGTTGGCGACTCAATTGCAATCGAACTATTCTAGTCGCTACAGGTGACCTATTAGTGACAAACAACCAGTTGGCGACCAATTCTAACGCGACCTGAAGAGTTAGTCCCTATTGGGTCGCCAACGTTAATTTACCTACTATTAGGCGACTCAAATATTGGTCGCCGACTTACTGTTTTTTGTAAGGGATAAATGGTGCACTACAATAAGTAAGGATTTCTTTTCAACTGGAATATTATCTTCACAATGAAGTGAATCCATAAACAGTGCAATTGGATTTAAAGCAAAAAAATACAAGTCTATATGAATTCTTCAAATGTTCCAAAAAACTGATGAAAGATGGAGAGAAAGGGAACATCAAGTTTGTTTGAAACTTCTTCTCTATTCTTGTTTACATCGAATAATACCAATCTGGTGCAAATCAATCCCTTGTACTTCAATATCAAAGTTATGATCACCATAAATTGCTCCATAAACTAAGCAACATAAACACCACAATCATTAGCATTGTTTACAATCAAAGGCAGTTGCACAATGTTATGTTTGTAATTAAGTACTCCTTCAACACTTGCAAGGTCAAATGCATCAAGGAAATAAGAAAAACATAGAACAACAAACTTATGAAGCAATCTAGTGTCTTTAAAATTCTTTCTCCTCCTTATGTAGCCCAATAATGAATACTCTTCCATTAAGTGTCAACAACAGCCACCACATGGTGTTTTTGTTCGTGAAACTTTCTGGAAGCTGTTTTGGGACATGCTTGTTCAAGCACCTAAAGAGCTCATTGAAACAGAATGTTTGTTCGTGAAACTAGGCTATGTTTCATGAAGTAGAGTGTTGTTATGAATAAATGTTTTATATCATTAATTGATGTATGGTTTTGGATGAATCCATATGTCACTTCAACTCTGTAAATAAGAGTGAGTGCATGGAAATCATTTGATATCTTTAGAGAATTTATTTTCTGTTATCTTTCTCTTATTCTCTTGAAACATAAAGAAGAATGATCCACTTCTTTATTGTTTTCCTAATTTCGATCTCTACAAAAACAGAAAGTCGTTTAGTTCAATCGGTTCGTACTAATCGGTTGATGTGATTGATTGTATCTCTTTGTGAATTTCTGGTCTCATAACCCAAGTACATTTTGTGGGGGAAATATCACAAAAGGAAAGCTTGTAGACGCCTTCAATCTATATCAAGATTTTTGGTAATGCCCTCGTCGCAAACTAATCTTCATTACGGTGTTGTTCATTTCATGGTTTTTTCAAATTAAGGAGTCCATTTCCATATATAAAGGTTCGCATTATTATTTCTAACAATCTTTTGTGATATGTTCTTTAATCATGGCAAGCGTTAAGGATTTCACATCAAACTTCATGAAATTGGACAAGTTTTCGATATGGATTTTTTTGATGATGGCAAATGAAATATTTATTTTTATGAGTATATTTAATAAGAAGTATCATGGAAAACAAGTAAGTTCTCTTTCATGTGATTTATTTAATGATAAATTATGTTTGGTGTTTTTGTGTTTAATTGTGATAAAGTATAAACATACAATTAATTAAGTCTTCTCTTGGATGATCATATACATGTGTTTAAATTTATTTTTAATTTGAAGTAAAGCATGTGGGTAATAGTATTTACAAGGATATGATCTAGAGAACTGGGTATGTGTTATTATTTTTAATGATGGTTATTTATGATGAAAATCATAATGTGTTATTTTTCTTATTAATTTAATTAAGAAAAGAAAATAGAATTTATTCATGTGATCATCATGGTTAAATGGCAATGAATTTTTGTAGTATGGAATAAAATACTACAAGTTTACAATGTTAAGATTTATATATTATATATATAAATTAATATTGCAAAGTGTACATTAAGTATCGGATATTGATTGATTAAAGTATGATTATGTTCTATAGTTGATAGAATTTGTTGGGGATTACAAATCCTACATATTGGAAAATATCTAAAATGCCCTTGTTCAATGAGTCAGCGGGTCAAAGGTCGCAAATACAAGTCAATGTCAACATTTGTCAAACAACCTGTATGATTAAATAACGACAGTTAATCAGTCTCTTTCTAACTGAAGACACTTCCACTAATAACTGCTCACTATCCCTGAAAACCGCCACCACTATGTCACTTCCGCTATTCCACTCTTCAGAAGTTAATGGTACAGAAGTAACTACCCAACAGTTACAACTTCTAAGTGCATAATTCTTATAAATATGCCACCCTTCTACCGAGATGAGGTTACGCAATTCTACTCCGAAACACACATATATTCATACTACTTCCTTTCTGATCTGACTTACACATCGGAGGGCTTTTCCGAAACATCAGCCCCCGGTTTAGTCTTTCTTTGTGGCTGCAGATACTCCACTCGCGGCGATCAGATCACCTCACTTCCCTTAATTTGAAGGTACTTCCCTCTTAGAGTCTCCTTTTACAAATTCGACCGTTTCTTAGCAGAAACAGTTTGGCACCGTCTGTGGGGACGAGAAGTACTAACCTTGCAAAACACCCAAGATTCAACCCTGAACATTGTGATGGCACCGCGCAAAACTAACACCAAAGAAGCGTCCATGGCTAGAAGCACCGCTACTTCCACTTCCAATCGTGAAAATCAAGCTGTAACAAGGCAAGATCTTGAAACTCTTGCCAACAACCTCTCACAAACCCTTGCTGAGCAGTTACATAATGTTACAGCCCAAAACAACATACCACAAAATAATCCTGATCTGAATGCAGCTTTAACAGCCATGGCACAACAAATCCAAGATCTCCGAACCATGTTCACAGAGCGGAGTTCCTTCCGAACAAGGACATCGCGATGCGGAAGAGAGTCACCCTACCCATTCCAGAGAAAAAATTTTGAACAGGAATCAGAGGACGCCCTCAAGGAGAGAGGTGTCCTATATAAACATCTCCCGAAGGACAGATGGTAGGGACATGAGTTCTCATCTCAACCATCTCCGGCGAGAGAAAAGCAACGATGTCCAAAGTTTCATGGACAGGAGAAGGAGCTTAAGGTCCCAGGAAACTCGGGACCAAATAGTGCTGATCAAGTGGTAGACTCTCCCGTGGTTCAAGGTACATCTCAAGGAAATAAAGCGCCTATGCTGCTGAATTCACCCTTGTCCGCAGAAATCCTTGCCACTCCAAATCCTGCCAAAATCAACATCTCGGCTATCCCTCCATTTTCAGGTACCTAGTTCCCTGAGGAACACATGATAGCCTACAAGAACCTTATGGGTCCTGTACACTACGGACCCCACGCTCCTATGCAGGTTCTTCCCGATAACTTTAACAGGCCTAGTCTTGACATGGTATATTTCCCTTCCTAATAGAAGTATTAGCAGTTTTGCCGAACTCAAGGCCAAGTGCCTCCGTCACTTCATGGCATCCAGAAGACAAGAGAAATCTAACTTTCACCTTTTAAGTATTACTCAACAAGAAGGTGAATCTCTTTCCGCTTACCTTCAGTGGTTCCATGACGGAGTCCTGACAGTTACAAATTTGGAAGAATCCAATGCCGTCTCAGCCTTAATCAATGGCATGAAAACTCACAAGTTGAAATTCCAACTTTTGGAGAATCAGGTCAAAACCTACTGAGAAGCAATGAAGCAAGCCAGAAGCTTTGTCACCACTTCCATATATGCCATCAACTGGATCCCACTTCCAAGAAGAGGAAGAGTGACAAAATGGCTGAGACTAAGGAGAAGCCTCAAAGCTAAAACCCGGTTCCACGAAGAGGACCCAACCGACCCGAAGGAGAAAGGAAATACCCTCCACGAGAACTCAAAGATGACGACTTTGAGGCAAGGTTTAATCATAACAGAAGAGACATCTTCTTCGCTATCAGGGATGAGTTACCTCGTCCTACTGCAATTCCTACACCGCAATATTGCAGAAACATGGATTTATGGTGTGAATATCACAAAGAACACGACCATACTCTCCTAAATTGCCGTGAGCTCAAAAGAATTCTTGACCAATATGCGGAGGAAGGAATGTTGAATTGCTTCCTCTATCATGATTCAACAAGAAGGAGGTATAACTTGGATAATAGAGAGTACAAGAAGAATGAAGCGGAGAAGAAAACATAGTCTAAGGACCACTCTAGTGCCACTAACATGATAGTAGGAGGCTACTCAGAGGAATTTCCTACTCTTCGATCAGCAAGGGACAACATTCACACCTTAGTCAAGGGCCCTCCAAAAGAACATCCACCTTGCCCGGAGATAAAGTTCAATGAAAAACTAAGCATTCCCCTGCAGCAACCACACTTTGACCCGGTGGTGGTCACCCTGAAGATAGGCCAGATGAAAGTCCGCCGTGTCTTGGTGGATACTGGAAGCACAACTGATTTAATCACCATGGATTGCCTTCGCCTGATGACATATGAAGAGAAGCACCTTCAATCCATGGACAGAACTTTGATTGGGTTTGGAGGCGGAAGAGTCATCCCTCTGGGAACGATAGTCCTTCCGGTTTGGATTGGTGAGAAAAATAACGGGCGAAGTTTGGCAGTCCGCTTCACAGTTGTTGACATTAAATTCTCTTATAATGCTATCATGCTACTTCCATTAATCAACAAGATCAAGGCAGTCATCTCTACCCACCAATTGTTCTTACAATACAAACGAGACAACGCTTCCGTCGGGGTACTGAGGGGCGACCAAAAATCAGTAAGAGAATGTCTCATCAATGTCTTGAAAAATGAAGAGCCAATCCGAGAATGCGGACAAAAAAGAAAATTGGAAGAAACTTCCAATCTGAATATCCAAGCGCCTTCCCCTTGACCGGAACCCTCTGAAAAACACGAAGAGGTTGACGTGTGGGGGGAAAGGAGATGTGATCAAAATAGGAGCCAACCTGAATGCAGAGACAAAGAAAAAATTGCTGGCCATCATCGCAGAATTAAGAGACATCTTTGCCTTTAGTGTCTCGGAGATGCCCGGAATCCCAAAAGAAGTCATGTGTCATAAGCTGGAAATCCGGCCTGGATACAAACCAGTCAAACAAAAACTGAGACACCAAGGCAAAGAAAGGATTGAAGCAACCAAAGCTGAAGTTCAAAAACTTCTCAAGGCCAATTTCATCCGAGAATTCCAATACTCTGATTGGCTTTCAAATTTAGTCCTGGTGAAGAAGCCCAACGACAAATGGAGAATGTGTGTTGATTTCACAGACTTGAACAAAGCATGTCCCAAAGACGACTACCCATTGCCAAAAATAGATTGCCTAGATGATTCTACTGCTGGCCATGCCTTCTTGAGTTTCATGGACGCCAATGCAGGATACCATCAGATCCCCTTGGCGGAAGAAGATCAGCCACACACCGCCTTCATCACAAACTCCGGCGTTTATTGTTACAGAGTCATGCCCTTTGGACTCAAAAATGTCAGAGCAACATATTAGAGGATGGTAAACAAAGTGTTCAACGCCCAAATCGGAAGAAACTTGGAGGTGTACGTGGACGACATGATTATAAAGAGCAAAGAAGCAACAAATCATGCTGCAGATCTCCAAGAGACATTGCTAACCCTCAGAACCCATGTCATGCAACTGTACCCTGAAAAATGTGTATTTGGGGTAACTGGAAGAAAATGTCTAGGGTTCCTTGTAGATGAAAGAGGAATAGAGGCCAATATGGAAAAAAATTCAAGCTATACTTAATATGTAGTCACCTAAGTCCATCAAAGAAGTCCAAAAACTCACCGGATGCATAGCTTCGAATGGAGCCCAGAAGCAGAAGAAGTCTTCCAACAACTCAAGAAGTATTTGGCAAATCTCCCTAAATTGGTCTCTCTCATTGCGGGAGAAGTGTTGTTCCTCTATGTGGCCATATCAAACTATTCTCTTAGTGCTGTACTTGTGGCTAAAAGAGAGGGAAAGCCATTCCCTATATACTACATAAGTCACGCATATCGCGGATCAGAAGCCTGACCCCCTTTAGGGCTCCTAAAGAACCTATGTTCTCTAGAGCCTAAATTATTTTGTTTTTAGGGTGGTCCTAGACTTCTACAAGTCTGACCCTCCTTAAGGCTTCTAGAGAACCTATGTTCCTTAAAGCTTAAGTTATCTTACGTTTTCTAGTGGTCCAAGACATCTATAAGTCTGACCTCCCTTTTAGCGCTCTTATGAACCAATGATCTCCGAAGCTCAATATAACTTTATTTTTGGGGATCAGAGACTTCTACAAGTCAGACCCCTTTTTAAAGCCCCTTGAGAACCTACGTTCCTTTGAGCGTAAGTTACTTAGTGTTTTGGTGGTCCGAGACTTCTCTAATCCTGACCCTTTTTTTAGGTCTTCTAGAGAACCTATGTTCTCTAGAGCCTAAGTTATTTTTATGTTTTTTGGTGGTCCGAGACTTATATAAGTCGGACCCCCCTTCTATAAGACTCTCTGTGAACATAAGTTTTTCAGAACCTAAGTATATTTTGCTAGGCCGAGACTTTTATAAGCCTGGCCCAAGCTTCGCTTTTTTTTCTTAAGAACCTAGAAGTCCGAAACTTTATTCAGTCAGAGTCAACACATTCAAACGCATCAACAAAAGCAAGGAAAGAAGAAGAGATATATACATATACATACAAACAAAGGAGAAGACCCATCTCCAAATTAAAGTTTCACAAAAGGACACACAGGCCCACAAAAACAAGCTATAAATATTCAATTACAAAGGGCTCCGACCCACGAATCAATCAAAAAAAAGAATCATTCAGCTGCACCATTTGCTTCCGAGACTGGAGATGCTGCTTGAGGAGGAGGGGATGGAGGATCATAGCGTAGCGCTTCTTTGAAATCAAAGGTCAGGGGCTCTTTGGCATCCAGCTCCGAGGAAACCTCTACAAAGGCTTCTTTCTCCGTCATAAGGTTCTCGAAGAGTTCATTGCATCTTTGTTTAACTGGTGAGAAGGTAAACCTATCCGGGACCTCCGGGATAACGGGAATCTGAAAGGATAATGCTTCCCAATTTGTTTGGATCACCCGCTCCTCGAATTCAGGCCCGACCTTTTGAGTCCACTGCTTCAGGTCTTCTGCGTCCCAAACCGGATCGTTAAGTGCAGCAGACTCTTTGTCAAAAACGGCAGCTAGGTTCATAAGGTCCTGATCCCTTTTAGTCTGTGCCATAGAAGCCAATTTCTCAGCATCGACACCTGGCTCCTTTGCCACCAACTTGTGCGCTTCCGACTCAAGCAAGATGCCATTCTGAATCATCTCTCCGTAAAGTTTCGCAATGAAGGCCCCACATTCCTTGGAGGATAGCTAGTCCTTAGAAATCATGCCTCGTCTCTCATATTTCAGCTTGAATAACTTGCCAACCTCTGTGAGCTGCTCCACCTTCCCCAAAGTCTCTTTTGTAAAGTCAGAAAAACACTTAGTCTGGGCAGAGACCTAGTCCAGAACGCTTAAAACTTTCGCCACATTCGTAGCTATGTTCGAAGCCAGGGTGGCAGAGTTCTCCAATTTGTTACCGGTCTCTGCCAGTATCTCCTTTATCCGCACTCTCCACTGCTCCGCCAGACCAAGAAGATTAGACAGCCCCTAATACTTCTCCAGTTTGACTGAGAGGGCGGCTGATTTTTCGTTAAGTTCATCGATCTGAGACATCAGGGCTCGGATCATTTCTTGATCAACCTCATTATGTCGTATCTTTGAAGTTTCGAAGATCATCCTCAACAGCCCCTATAGAGAAGAAAAGTTAATCAGTGTTCAATTGAAAATAAAAAGAAAAATCTAACTATAAGTACCTCAGCCATAGATGACTGAGCCTTCTGCAAGGTTTCAGTTGGATCCATGGAATCCAAAAAATCCATGTCCGCTTGATTAATCAGACAGCGGCTTGCCCGATTGAATTACCCTGCCAGCTCGGAAGTACTCAAGTTTACAAAAGGAACACCTGACTTATGTGCCTTAATGTTCCTAGTATAAACTCGCTCTTTCTCCTTGAGAATTTGCTTCCCCTTATCCTTGGAAGCCTTCTTTAGAGAAGAAGCCGACACATCAACCTCGGGTTCCCTGATGGTTATGTCGGGAAACTTGGTCCTCAGAGGGACTGCATCAGAAATTTGCTCTACAGACTCCGAAGAGTCATCATCTTCATCTTCTACCACAACCAGAATGTTCGGGTTTAGCAGTTTTAGCCTTGGCCTTTGAAGAGGCACTCTTTCTTTTCTTCTTTGTCGGCCTTGACCTATCGTCCAAATCTTCAGGAGGAGGGATCTCCTTTCGCTTCTCTAATAAAGTCCAAGTCTCCTCATGGCTTGGAGCATCTTTTACACCCTCCATAACAGTAGCAGAATTATGGAACTAGAAGTGTTAACACAACTTGATAATAAGACAGATCATAAGGATATAAAAGAAAGGGTCGCAACTCACGTTTGGAGGTCGGGGAACCGGTGGTTGAGGATTAGAAGTCCTTAATGCCTCAGCAAACGCCTTCATAGCTGTGAATTTCGCCATTAATGCTTTGTATCGGTTGTGCAGCTCGGTCCTAGCAACTCCTATAAGAAGAAATGTGAGTCGAATATATTTAAGAACGAGAATGAGGCGAAGATTCGAGATACATACTCTTATTAACCTTCAGGCTAATATCATATGCAGACAAAAAAAGTTCCTTTTTCAAGTCCCCCGTCTTGGGTATCTAGTTCCTCTGCACAAAGATCGGCTTACGATCCGATTCCAGGTCATACTGGCATACCGTACTATGATAGCCTCTTCGTGGTTGCAGATGGGAACATTGTTATTGAAATCCTTTAACTTAGGATCTATGTCGAAACTTATCTTAAAGTCCCAACCTTGCCTACTGTATAAATATCAGAATCTTTTTCTGAAAAATTTGTTGCTATCTGGTAACTCTCGTACTAATTTGAAAGACGTACGATGGGGTAAGGTCACCCAGCCAGCCCCATTGGTCTTCGAGCTGCATAACCTAGCTCGGTAAATGTGATGACTTGTCACACACCGCTATGCATCTCCAGGCGTTAGGGTAGAACTCGGCAACTATTATATTTAGCCATTCTAAAACTGCCCGGTCGAAAGGGTGCAACGGAAACCTTAATCCCAACTCGAATGACTTGTCACACACCGCTATGCAACCAGCAGGAGGATAACGGGCAGTATCGTATAATCCGGGTTTTACTACATCATACCCATCAATTAAACCCCATCTCCTTGCCATGCTATGCCTATCATTGTCTAACAAATCCATCGTCTTCTTATCAACAAAATAATTAAGTGGTCCCTCTTGTGGAATATAGAATGGATGAGGATGTTTTTCTGCGTTGTTCCGGCTAGGCGAACATATTCTTTTTCCGCCATCTTCTCCATATCTACATGAACCATATCAAAAAGTTTAGGTTCAATTCTTAAGTATCCCGGTGCAAATGCTAAAGACACCTCCCAAGGGTAAGGCAATATGGTCTCCGATGGGTAAAGGGGCGAGGTATCAGACTCGTCATCACTTGAAATTGGTTCATAATGCGGAGTCACTTGATAAATCGGGCTACCATCATCCGACTCATCAGAACCAACTCTTGTCCTTGAAGGAGTGCCAAATTCTGAGTCCTTATTTAAGTTAAGTTGGGGTATTTCTCTACACTAGTCTTCTAAGTGTGGGGTATCCATTTCACAAACCACAAAATATGAACAAATGCACAATTACAAGATCAAAAGCAATCTAATCAAGAATAGGTTGAAGATCTTCAAGAACACTTTGAAGATCTAAGAAGATTTTGGAGTTTATTTGAAGATCAATTGAATTTTAAGAAATTATTCAACATAAAATCAAGAAATTTATGAGAAAAAGCATAAATTAGGGCATACCTTGTAACACCCTGATATTTTTCCGATATATTTAATTATTTACTAGTAATATTATTTTATATAAATATATTTTTATTTATTTATTTTGGGCTTGACCATGAACTTTCAGTCCTTTTTAACAATTTAGATTGTTTCGGACCCAAACCTTTAAATTTAAAAATAAAATAAAATGGGAGGGAAACCTAGGGTTGGCCGGCCCTATGGGTCTATTGGAATGGGATGTAACTCCCATTTGAGTATATGGAAGGTCACATAAATTAATCTTGTATTATTCTCCTTGATTATTTCCTTAATTACTCTCATTTCCTATTCTTTATTTCCTAAAACTTCAACCAAAAACTCTCTCAAAACCCTACTATTTCCACATGCCATTTTCCATTTGTCATCCATAACTTTGGTGTTCTTTCCTTGCAATTGTAAGTATAAATTCTTCATTATTTTTATTATTAAGTTTCAATTTAAATTATATGGTTTGTTGCATGTGTTAGTTGATCTATGGTTATTTTTCATGATTTAAAAATGAAGATATGAATTGTGATATATTTCTTTATCAAATTTTTGGTGTAGGGTGTTTTTAGGGTTTTATTGTGTATGAGTATGTGAAAGTTAAGATTTGTTGTTTAGGTGGGTGATTTTAAAAGAAATATATAAAAATTATGATTGTTCATGGAAAAGTGTGTTTATGGTGTAAGAAATTATTTTAGTGTAATATGTGAATTTTATAATGTGTTAGAGAAGGATTTAAGTGGAAAAAAATGTGTTTGTGCAAAATGAATTATCTTTGAATCATGAAATTTATTTTTAACTAGTATAGAAACTCGTGCACTGCAAAAATTTGTTTGTGCAATATATATATAAAAACAGTTTCAAATAATAATGTAAATAGTAACTATTGTATTAAATTTACCAAATACATGATTTTTAAATCAAAGCATAATTACTGACATTTATTTTAATGATTTATCTGATAACTTTTTTTTTCATTCAATTGAGATATTAAATTCGAAGTTAACTAAATAGAATTACTATAGTATATCTTATAAATACTTTACCTAATATAGCTTCAAACTTGAACAAAAAAATATTAGATTTTAAATTTGATAAATATTGCCACGCTTCTTTTAATGATGACACTTGGAATTTTCCAAGACTTTTATAGTATTGTATGATTCGAAGTTAACTAAATAGAATTACTATAGTATATCTTACAAATACTTTACCTAATATAGCTTCAAACTTAAACAAAAAAATATTAGATTTTAAATTTTATAAATATTGTCATGCCTCTTTAAACGATGACACTTGGAATTTTCCAAGACTTTTATAGTATTTTATGATTTATGATTATGATTATGATTCCAATACTTTTATAGTATTGTATGATTGTATGATATGTGGGCATGATATTATGGTTTTGGTAGTAAGGATTTAATAAGAAATTTAAGCATTGAAAATTTTGTGTATTTTTAATTAAAAGATGACAAATCCCATAGGTTAAGGAAAGTGATGAAACAAATGGTGTTTTGGAGTATTTTTGGCTTTAAAAATAGGTTAAAAATAATTATACTCTGTTATAAATCATGAAAGTTGGTACCCGGAGGTTTTGACGCCTTCCGGATGCAACGGTGACGTCGGAATTTCACTTTGACAGTGTTATCCCGCGTTTCTGGACAGATTGTGTATGCTGTCTCCTTTGTGTGTTTGCCATGTTATATTAATGTGTTGGATGATCATGATGTGTGTGGTATAGTGCTTTGGTGTTAATTGTATGTACGTGTTGTGATTGTGGCTTGAGGAAATGTAAATGTGTGCTTATTCCCGCGTACAATTGAACTTTGTAGGTAGTCAATTCGTGACAGGGAATTGATTTGTGCGCTTGAGATTTGCTTTGTCTTATCTAAGGTACGTACACGCAGCGAAGTTTTGCATAATGTGATATGTACCATATACTATTGGTAAATAAAAATAAAGTATATGGATATATAGTACGAAAGATATGTTTTCCGAATAAATAATTTCGATACATTATTTTGATAAGCAGAGGTAGTATGACCTCACTAACTTTAAAGTGGACGTAGTATGACGTCAATTAGTGGAAAGAATTACTCGCGGTATATGGGGGCATTATGAGCCACCGCGGGGCTATGCATACTTAACCATAGGCATCGAAGTAAGGCGAGTGTCTATGGTAGAGACTTGCTTAGGGGTTAGCTCCCCCTAATGTATTGTCTCACTCATGGAGATTGGAGTTGAACCGGCAGTATGGCTGGAAAAGTACAGCAGTATGGCTGACAAACATTTTTGAGAAAGTTATAATCTATTAAAGTGTAACAGAAACTTATTCCGGCATTTAATTGTAATTGAATTTTCTTTATATTTAATTAAATGATATGCAACGTTTTGCTGACGTGTACTTTTGGTCTTAACGATCCTGCGATGATGTTGTTTCCTTTCTGGGTAAATGACTAGCAGTAAGTTAAGTTGCAAGTATGGGGAGTGAGGTTGTCTTTTGGAGAAATAAACCGTTAGGGTACAGAAGTCTCGATATGAACTTTAAATTACGTTTTAAGAATATTTGGTTTTTATGAGGCGATTACGTTCTCAAGTTGTAATAAGTAGACTTGACTTTGCTTGGTTTCAAATCCGTTTTAAAACTACCTTTCTAATATTCTGGTTTGACTCGGACTATATTTAGTTCCTTCAAAAAGTCGTCTTCTCCTTTAAAACGATCCGAGTTTTTCCATGATGTTACTATGGTTTGAAAAATTGAATACCCAAGTATGAATGTTGTCAGAAATCGCCAAACTGTTAGAGCTTCTCTCAGTAGAATTTGAGTTGAATTTGCTTTGAAAAATTCTCTCTCTAGAAGATTTTAGGAACAATGCTCAAATGATTGGGTGGGTGAGTATTTATTACCATCATTAATGCGTTCTTCACTATTCATGCATCAGTGAAAACATACAATCATTCCAAATGTCGTCAAATGGTCCGAGACTTTTATAAGTCGGACCCCTCTATTGGCCCTGCAGAGTGTTAGGGCCAAGATTTGGCTAAGTATGCCACATATGTCCGGGACTTCTATAAGTCGGACCCCCCATTGGCCCTGCAGAGTGTTGGGGCCAAGATTTGGCAAAATATGCCACATATGTCCGAGACTTCTATAAATCGGACCCCCTTTGGCCCTGCGGAGTGTTGGGGCCAAGATTTGGCTAAGTATGCCACATATGTCCGAAACTTCTATAAGTCGAACCTCCCTATTGGCCCTGCAGAGTGTTGGGGCCAAGATTTGGCTAAATATGCCACATATGTCCGAGACTTCTATAAGTCGGACCCCCCCCTATTGGCCCTGCAGAATGCTGGGGGCAAGATCAGGCTAAGTATGCCACATATGTCCGAGACTTTTATAACTCGGACCCCCCTATTGGCCCTGCATAGTGTTGGGTCCAAGATTTGGCTAAGTATGCCACATATGTCCGAGACTTCTTTAAGTCGGACCCCCCTATTGGCCCTGCAGAGTGTTGGGGCCAAGATTTGTCTTAATATGCCATATATGTCCGGGACTTCTATATGTCGGATCTCCCTATTGGCCCTGTAGAGTATTGGGGCCAAGATTTTGCTTAAGTATGCCACATAGGTCTGAGACTTCTATAAGTCGGACCCCCCTATTGGCCCTAAAGAGTGTTAAGGCCAAGATTTGGCTAAGTAGGCCATAGAGGTCCGAAACTTCTATAAGTTGGACCCTCTATTGGGCCTGCAAAGTGTTGGGGCCAAGATTTGTCTAAGTATGCTATATAGGCCCGTGACTTCTATAAGTTGGGCCCTCATTTCCATTGGCCTGCACCAGGATTGAGGTCGTGTGGATATAAATCTGAGACTTATAACTCGGACTATGTAGCCTTTAAGAATTCATGCACCTTTGCGAAAGTTCATGGAAACTAGAAAAGTCTGATACATCAGAAATCCGAGACTTGTAACTCGGACAAATTGATCTTGAAAAATCTGAGGCATAAAGAATATTGATCAAACACTCTCGATTTTTAACTATGTTCTTCCGCATATAGACTAAGATCGACTTCTTGAAGAGGTATTCTCTCTTAACCTATATGCATGGGCCAATGTTGGGGATTACAAATCCTACATATTGGAAAATACCCAAAATGCCCTTGGTCAATGAGTCAACGGGTCAAAGGTCGCAAATACAAGTCAGCGTCAGCATTTGTCAAACAGCCTGTATGATTAAATAACAACAGTTAATCAGTCTCTTTCTAACTGAAGACACTTCCATAAATAACTGTCCAATATCCCGAAAAACCGCCACCACTATGTCACTTCCACTATTCCACTGTCCAGAAGTTAATGGTACAGAAGTAACTACCCAACAGTTACAACTTCCAAGTGCATAATTCTTATAAATATGACACCCTTATACCGAGATGAGGTTACGCAATTCTACTCCAAAACTCACATATATTCATACTACTTCCTTTCTGTTCTAACTTAAGCATCGGAGGGCTTTTCTGGGACATCAGCCCCAAATTTAGTCTTTCTTTGTGGTTGCAGGTACTCCACTCGCGGCGGTCAGATCATTTCATTTCCCTTAATTTGAAGCGACTTCTCTCTTAGAGTCTCTCTTTACAAATTCGACCGTTTCTTAGCAGAAACAGGATTAATTATTCATGAGGCATGTTTAAAGAAAGTAATTATTTATTTGTTGAGATTTGATGTATGTCATGTAACATCAAAACCGAAAATACATGATATTTTGATGGTATGTTTTTCATGGAATATGTTAAAGTTTTGGATTAATTAAATTTAATCAAAGATATTCGGTTATTGTTTCCTAGACATGCGTGCACTTTCATTAATTTTTTGCATTTAGAATTTTTTTTATCAATTGATGGTTATTACGTGTGCCGTAATCCAAGCAATTTGGATGACTTACGTTTTCATCTTTTATCATGTGTTAATTAGTTTTTTTATATATATAAATAAATAATTTCAAGTCTATGGAAGAACATTTATCTTTTTCGGTGGTCCGATTTCATATGAAGTAACTTTGTTCTTTAAGTTTATGGTATAAGATTAATAATGTTTTGTTTTACCATGTTATTAAAATCTAATCAATGTGCTTGATCTTTATGTATAACAGTATAAGTATCCTTGATATATAGTATGCTTATGTGCTAAGACATGGAATAAATTACATGATATATTGTTTATTACCTGATTTCATGGTAATGTTTTTTATGGCATAAATTATAAAATTGTATCAATTTTACTTAATGATGTAACTATATTTTGGTTGGTTATGGTAGTTATTAAAATAACTACTTATAAGTAAATGATAAATTTATTGATTTGTGTCAAGAATCTCATATGATGAGACAAGAAATAAAGTGACATACCTACATATTAATTATTTTTTAATAATCCCAACTTTTACCCATTGGCCAAAAATAATCGCAACTATTAATTATTTTTTAATAATCTCAACTATTCTGATAATTTGTTGAAAACATACCCACCTCCTTTTTAACCGGCTACAACATGTAACTTTTCCACTTTTTTCTTTCTTTTTTGAAAAATAGATGAAGGGGGAGTGTTATTTTGAACAGTTAAGTAAAAAAGAAAAGAAAAAAAAGTGAAAAAGTTACCTGTTCTAGCCGGCAACTAGGGGGTGAGTATGTTTTCAACTAATTATGAGAATAGTTGGAATTATTAAAAAATAATTGATAGTTGGGAATATTTTTGTCTAACGGGTTAGTTGGGATTATTTTGAAAAAATTTTCTTGTCTTTATTTATCCAAGTTTATTATAGAAAAATAAAAGGGGTAATGATTTATTTTGGCATACTTAAATGAGTTATGTTATTACCCAAGTAAATCTAGTTATATTATAACTAAGATTAAGGGGTAGGATATTTATGTCATGTGGATATACATATTTATGTATATGGAACATATTAAATTTAAGTTAATATGGTTGGACCATTATTTATAATAATAAAATTTAAATTATTATGTACAATTCAACAATGTTGAAATTATTATTAAGTGGTTGTTTTTGTCATTACTTATGAAAATAGTTATGAAATAAATGTTATTCTAAATAAGAGAATAAATTAATTTGCATAGATTTTGCAGGGAAGGAAGCGAAATAGTTAAGGGATTTCAATTTTGAGATACCAATATTACCAATGCCTATATCACCGGTGGCAATTCATACGGATTGCAGGATGGCATTAGCAAAGGCTTATAGTCAAGTCTATAATGGTAAATCTCGTCATATTGCTCTTAGGCATAGCCTAGTGCAAGGATATATCGTTAATGGGGTCATAACTCTTGATTATGTGAACACTAAGTTCAATTTGGTTGGTTTTTTTCACTAAAGCCATGAGTAGGGATTCAATTGAACAAGCGTCAATTGCAATCGGATTACGTTAACTAAAATTGAATAAGAAAGCCCAATTCACACACGATTAACGTTGTGTCTGAATTCAATGTGGTGAAATTCTTTTTGGATTTTGTAAGCAACAAGTTTTAATGACCCATCGTTGCTTTGGACCTTGAATAGCGAGGTAGTCGTCAATTAAAGTTCTCAAGGCCCGGAGTTGAAGAGCTCTTGGTGAATATCCATTTGCGGGGATATTTTATATGTAGTGAGAACCTACCTATATAAGTTTGAAGTTTGGCCGCTTCAAGTAGTCAAGATTAACGTATCCGCTATGATAAACTTATGAATAGATATGGACACGACCATTATAATGTGTCAAAGAAATGACAATGTGTATAACTTGTTCTATGTGGAATTCATCTTCAAATGGTCAAATGTGTTATATTCAAATCCGTAGGAATATCATTCTATCATGATCGTTTATCAAGTGTGTTGTACTAGGTGTTAATTCAATCTGCAGGGACATTAGCATTGACGCATAGAACGTGATTTTGAATCAGTTTTAGAGAAAGAGAAACAATGTCCTAAAGTCTCTAAATGGGGAGGATTGATGAGTATTTAGAGCATGTAGGACATATCAAAAGGCTTAAGGCATGTACATGTACAAAAAACATAAAACGGGCTTGCTCGGATGCTTGCTCGTTCGAGCACATGCTCATAGGTCAGCAAGTTTGGTTCAGAACCTTCTATTTGAGGAGCCGACGATGAATCATTTCATCGTGGTAATAGAATTTAAAAGCGATGATGCCTTGGATAAGTTTGGTTATTTTATTGTGTTTTATATTCCATCACACCATTGATTTTAGTCGAATTGTTGCCGAAATTGCTACTCACATTTATATGTTTTTATAATTATTTTATTTATTTTATTTTATACCCGAACTTCCTCATGTCCTTTGCGGTTCTAGTTCCGTATAAGGGGTCGGAAATTTAGGGGTATTAGAATAGTTTTAAAAAATAAATAATTAACAAAACAATTAACAAGTTAATTGTATCAATTTAATAATTATATACATCAAATGGATCTATATGCATCATCTATTAACTTAAATAAATCAATATGGAATAAATGTTTATAAAATAACTTAAATAACAACAAAATAATATTTTAGAAATTGTATCAATTTAAAAAATTTTATACGTTAAATGGATAAAGTACTTAGAAAATGCAAAACAAAACTGATTATTAAATAGACAACTTAGAAAAGGCAAAAGAAAACATACAATCCATTAGGAGTCAAAATAACGACTTATTTTATCAATCTATGTCTCCCGTGCTTCTGTTTTACTATGTCAAGCTTTTAAGTCTTTTTCTTAATATCCGCCTTTTTTTTCGTCTTTTTCGTAATGGATCTTTTAGAGACACCTGGTTCTTTAGGAATGACGACAATAGGTAAGCTCTCTTTAGTGCTTTTCTTCGAAGATTCAACCATTATAATCTATATAAACATAGAAAAGATGAAATGATATACAACAAACTACAAACTCAAAAGAAATATAAAGCCTTAACTATTTGAAAACGTAATGATCAATTGATTAGAGATAATTGAAACTAAAAGTAACCTTAAAAAAAGATTTAACCCTAGATAACCTAAAAAAATGAAAAAAAAAACAAAAAAAAACAAAAACAACTAGATAACAAAACAAAACCAAAACAAAATGACAACAGCCTTGAATTTTTTGTATTTTTTTTTTACAAACAACAGCCTTCAAATCACCAAACATGACATCCATACAGCCACTTCACTAGATCTGCTAAATGACCGTTGACAAGGGTAAATGACCTTTGACTTTCAATTAAATTCATTAATCTAACCTAATTTACCTAGTTACTCCAATCAAACCGTTCTTCCCCAACTTCTCTTTAACCCTTCCCAGACACCACCATTCTCCCACCGCAACACCACCACCACTACTATAGTATAGAAAAAACCCCAAAAACCTAATTGGTGCAGTGACACCTTATTAAATGTTTGTTGTAAGACTAATAATGAAACGCCAGCTTCATCATCATCTTAATTACTACTGACCGTGAAGCTCAGAAGCTTCTCGATTAGTCATCTTTAAATATCCAAAAATTCAATGGTGGATTTAACACT
Organism: Amaranthus cruentus; assembly: GCA_019425755.1. Taxonomy (NCBI): domain Eukaryota; kingdom Viridiplantae; phylum Streptophyta; class Magnoliopsida; order Caryophyllales; family Amaranthaceae; genus Amaranthus; species Amaranthus cruentus. The sequence continues at coordinate 2,537,707 of CM033465.1, read as the reverse complement.
ATTGCTGATCCTCTCCGCCATTTTCCAACTCACTTGGAACCCTAGGTAATCCAATCGGTACTATTCTTGATCAAATGCTTATTGGATTGAGTATAATTAAGGTTTTGATTAAATCAAATAAGGAGATTTTCACCTCTAATGAAGTTCCCACAATTGAATTGCTGAAAAGTATGGAATTTTCATATTCAATGTTTGATACGTTTTTATTGCTCAATTTTCCTGCTGGTTGCATGCTAATTGTGTATTGGAGATGAATAGTCCACCTACTAGTGTTCTTGTAGCTAGGAATTGCACCACTAAAAGATTATTATGGAATGTAGGTCATTTTTTATTAGCATTGTTTTGAAACCCTAAATTTCTATATTGAAGCTCTCTTGGTGTAAAAAGGGATTTTCATTGTTTCTCTATTTCGGGTTAGAGCTAAAGTGGGTATTGCTCGGTTTTAAGTGAAAGATTATTAAAAGAGGGGGGGGGGTGGTGGTGGTGGTGGTGGTGGTGGTGGTGGTGGTGGTGGTGGTGGTGGTGGGAGAATGGTGGGGATTGGGGAGGGTTAGAGAGAGATTGGGGAAGAAGGGTTTAATTAGAGGTGATTGGGTAAATTAGGTTAGCTTATGAATTAAATTAAAAGTCAAAGGTCATTTACCTTGGTTAACGGTCATTTAGCAGGTAAAAAAATAACTTTAAGTGATTTAAAGGCTGTTGTTTGTAAAAAAAAAACAACTTTGAGGCGGTTTATTCTAAAATGACTAAACTTCAAGGCTGTAGTTGGTAAATGATCCAAGAAAAAAAACAAAACAAAGATCAAACCCTAATAGATCGAAGAGTACCTTTAATTTCAGAAGTGAGAGAGACAAAGAGATTTGTAAATGAAAGAAGGTAAAAATGGCAAGAGTTAAGAAAGGAAAGACAATAGAGAAGGAAAGAAGAGGAAGTTATTATGGAAATCAGAAGTAAAATATTAAGTAAGAACGTCTTCAAGTCTCAAACATGTGTTCGTTTCAATGATAAAGCTTTTGGTTTAGGTCACGTCTAAATGAAATTGTGATGCAATAAAGACTAACCCATGTAATGCGTATGACACACATCTTCAAATTATTCTTAAAAAATAGCGTTTTATTACAAATATGTTACAAAACATAGTAGTGGGGCAATATGCAATGATACCAAAGTTCAAAATTTGCCAAAAAGGAAAAACACAAAACAAAAATAAGAAGAAAAAGATGAGTCGTCACTTTTAGGCGACGAGTCGCCGCTTGTGTTTTGTATTCTTAATATTAAAGCAGAATGATGAAAAGTTGAGTCGACTTTTGGGAAGTGACGACTCAGTGCTTTGGGCGATGACTCGTCGCCAATGCTCTGTCTTGAATTTTGCGGTTTTGTTAGTTTATTTCGTTGGTGATGATTGATTGAAATTATTGCAAATGATTGATAACCAACAAACGATGGTTATATCTGATAAAACATACTTTGTTTTCATTGATGAGCTTTGAGTGAAATAAGCACGTGTTTCATAGCTTAGATTTGGATAAACAACTTTGTTTCATAAATTGACATTAGTTGACACACACACCTTTATAAATAGGGTGTGTGTACACAAGAGAATTCCACCCCATCTTATATACATTTTCTAAATTCTGTTTTGAATATACATTATTCTTGCTTCTCTTTTACAAGAAGAGTGGTGAAGGAGTTATAAACTTTCGTTGCATATTTTTTTAAGTTCTTAATCCATCACAACCCATTGTCTTACGTTGCATTCTCTTTGTGCTAAAAGTTTCACTACAATATAATTTGCTTTTAGTGGGATCCATTTAGCGACATTTAATTTAAATGTCACCCCTTCAGATTTCTAATAGTATATATAGAGGGTATTGTGACATTTATTAGACTATTTAACAACATAATAAACGATCACACTAAATTTTTTTGCGACATAAGATCTAGTGACATTTCTCATAAATGTCACTAAAGGCTATTGTAACAATCACATATACCACTAAAGACCAAAGAAAGTATCGCTAAATCACTTTATAGTGGAACTAAAAATAAAAACCAATAGTTTTTACACTAAAAATATAAAGGGAAATTCTACATGGTAAGCACCAGGTTAAGGGAAACGCCTGTAATAATTAATCTTATTTTCTTTTCTACACGGTAAGCACCAACTATATCAAAACTAGCTGCCGTAACTATATTGCACAAAAAACGTTTAAAAACCGTTAAATATGGAAAGTACAATTTTACCCTTGTTTGATTCTTATAAAAGTCATCTTCTTCCTTTAGTTTTCTTCTTCCTTGTTATTGTATTCTTCTTTTAGTTTTCTTTTTCCATAACAATGGCAGCTTCCTGATTGTTACCTAACAAGCCAAAGCAACATCGAATCATGCTGTACCCATATCAAATAGAAGCTTGATCTCTCAAAAATTGAATGATTGAAAAACCTAACATACTCATATCCAACACTGTATCGCCTTGACACATTTGAAGAATCCAAGTTCCAAAAGATAAATAATCACAAACTATTAATTAAGGGAAAACAAGTCAAATAAACCCTTAATTGTAAACCCTTAGTTAAGCTAAAGTAAAGCAGGAAATTGAACACCAACAAAGCTAATCTCAACCAACATTTCATAAACCACCGACATATAATTTTCAACTAAAATTACAAGATAAATCAACCTAAGAATACAATAGAATAAAAATTAAAACTCAAATAAACAAACAAATAAAAATTACCGACACAAAGAAGAAAAAGCTAAGTGTGCGTTTGGATCTGAGAAGATGGGGTAAGGGTAATAGAAGAAGAGCAAAGCATCAAAGGAAGCTTGGTAGTAAAGTAAAGCAAAACAAACAAGGTGGTAAGTCAGAAGTAGTCGTAGCAGTAATACTAAGAGGAAGAATAACAAGGAAGAAGAAAACTAAAGGAAAAAGATGACTTTTATAAAGAATTAAAAAAGGGCAAAATTGTAATTTCTAGATTTAACGGTTTTCAAACGTTTTTTGTGCAATATAGTTACGGCAGCTAGTTTTGATACAGTTGGTGCTTACCATGTAGAAAAGAAAATAAGATTAGTTATTACAGGCGTTTCCCTTAACTTGGTGCTTACCAAGTAGAATTTCTCAAATATAAATTAGTGGTATTTTTTAATGCCATTAAATTCAATGTCGAGAAAAGTTAAATTTGTTGTAGTGTTTGTTGTAATCGATTGTATCTCATTGTGAATTTCATTATCATCCCAAGCACCCTTTTGAGAAAAATATCACAAAAGAAAATTTTCGAGCGACCTTTTGGTGATTAGAAGAGTTCTATAGCCAATTTTTAATGTTATTAGAAATATGTTTCAGCAACAAAGTATAAAATACAAAACTATTTATAATCCTAATAAGCACCTCTTAATACTTTTCTTATTGCCATCCAATGATGGGAACCCAGGTTGCTTATAAATCTACTTAGTTTGCCAACCGCAAATGCTATGTTCGGCGTAGTACATGTCATAGCATACATCAAAGATCATATGATCTTTGCATACTTCAATTTTCAAATTGGTTGTGCAGTAAGTTTAAAGAATTCCATACCTAGTTTTATAGTACTTTAGATTGGAGTCGCGTCTAGCATTCTAAACCTATTAAGCACTTTCTTAATGTAATGAGATTGACTTAGCTTAATCTGACTATCATCTTGTATGATCTTAATGCCTACTATCACATCCGCCCCTCCCATATCCTTCATTGGAAAGATTTAGACAAAAAGTCTTTTGTCTCTTGGAATTGTACTAAACTAGTACCAAAGATGAGCATGTCATCTACATATAGGCAAATGATAGGTCAATTTCCCCAATCATCAAAATTTCTATAAACGTAACTTATCGACTTGATTCAATTTGAATCCAAAGGACAATATAGTTGCGTCAAACATTTGATGCATTTCATCAATGCTTCTTTAAGTCCATACAACGAATTAAACAAGTTTATACACCTTGTTTTCTTATCCTTTCAAAACAAAACTTTCAGCTTGTTTCATATATATTTGCTTATCTAGTCCCCCATATAAAAATGCAATTTTAACATCCATTTGACTGATCTCTAACAGATAAATTATAGTTAAAGCTACAAACAACCTATTGGGGGTTGTCCGTGCAACAAGTGCATATGTATCGAAGTGATCGATACCCAACTGTTGTCTACGGCTTTGTGCCACTAGATGGGCCTTGAAAATATTTATAGTTCCATAAATCTTCATTTTCTTGCGAAAAATCCACATGCAACCGATTGGTTTACAAGTTGGAGGAAGATCCACTAATACCCAAGTATTAGTTCCAATGATGGATTGCATCTCATCATTTAAAGACTCTTTCCAAAAGACATTGTCTTGTGATGCCATTGCATTACTATAAGACAATGTGTCTCCCTCCACATGAAACAAATATGGAATACTAGAAGAGATTTGATTTCTAGTTCCTTCGACCAAATATACATGGAAATCCGGTCCAAATTTGGACCGGATTTCCATGTATTTGGTCGGAGGAATTAGAAATCAAATTTCTTCTAGTGTTCCATATTTGTTTAATGTGAAAGGAGACCCATTAACTTATAGTGATATAATGGCATCACAAGATACTGCCTTTTGGAAAGAAGCTATAAATGATGTTTAAAGCTTTTTGCTTTCCGTTGTCTTTTACTCCTTTTAGAAATAAATACAATGTTTTCTTCTTCATCTAATTGTTTGTTGTCATCAACATCTAAAGGGGTTTCTTGTTGATTATTATCAACACTTTCTTTGATACTTGTTTGTAGATATTTTTGTTACTCATTGATAATAATTTATTCTCATTAAAAAGGTATTTATTCACTCAATAATCGAGTGAATCAATATGTAGTCATTTTATTCCATTACATAGATCCTATAAGTCTTGCTGTGTGAAGCATACCTATAAAGATGCATTCAATTCCTCGTTCACTGAGTTCCTTTCTCTTGTTGCCAGGAAATCTTATAATGGCCCTATATTCCCATATCATAAAATAATTGAAGTTTGGCTTTCGTTTGTATTAATGTTTATAAGGAGTTTCCTTATTGGTTCTAGATGGGGCTTGTTTAAGAATGTGACTAGTCGTGTATATTGCTTCACCCCAATTTCCATCACTCAAACTAGACTCGGATAACATGAAAAACCCCATCTCTTTGTAGAGTAGGATTTTTCTTCTCCGCCACACCATTTGATTGTGGTGCGTATTCGACAGTTCTTTCATGAATCATACCCATGGATTGGAAACATAAGAAATCTTAGTATTCTCCTTTGTTTGTTCTAAGTCTTTTAGGATTGCTACCAATTTATATTTCTACTTCATTTTTGTAAATCTTAAAATAAGCAAGAGCCTCAGACTTTGTATGTAACAAATACACATAAGAAAGCTTGGAATAATCATCAATAAAAGTAATAACATATTATTGATTCTCAAAAGAAAGAAGTCACTATGTATGAAATCTAAAATTTCAAATCTTCGAACAACACTTTATTAGTTTAAATGGTGTTATAGTGATCTTGTTAAGCATGCATGTTTTACAATTATGTGATTGTTGAGAACAAAAGCAATTAAACCATGCTTTGACACATAGGAAATTTTACCAAAATTAACATGTCCTAACATTAAATGCCACAAATAATGCAAATCATCACATGGCATACTAAGAACATCAACATTACAAACATAGTTTTTTAGAATCACGAACTTAAATAGTTTTACATTGCAGGTATGCACGACCAATAAATAAGTTACTTCTAGAAATTATACACTTATCCACTTCAAATACTAATGGAAAATTATCAATGTACCCCTGTGTTATTGCACTTTATGTTTGGCATCCCTAAGTTTTTTCGAATTCCAATGTAAACATATCTTGCTAATTACAGACGTAACACTTTTTAAACATTTTCCGTTAAGTTTTCGTTTGTTTTTGAATTTGACCTAACCGTAGTTAGTTTCTTCTTCTTCCCTTTCCCTTTCCTCTTTGTTCTCTCCTTCCATGGCTGCTTTCTCAAAATATTCATCATTTTACGGTAAGGTTTATCCCATGGCCATGGCCCACCTCGAATTTCCTCTCTTAAAACTAATCGAAGGCTTAGAGTTCTCTGTCAGGCTACTATTGCCCCTTCTAAAGATGTTGCCGCGCTTGAATTATCCGCTAAAGTGGGTCAAGATCGTCTCTTAAAGGTAATGTTTTACTCTTTTTTATGGGTTTTAAGAATGTCTGGTTTCTTGAGGTTTAGGTATTTTGTGTTTTGTTTTGGTGAAAATTGCATCTGGTTGTTTGTTTTGGTGGGTGTATGTTAATGGTTTTGCTCATTTTTTTGGGATTGGGGTTGTTTAATTATGGCCCACAAAATGGTTGATTTTGTAGTAATTTTGAAAGTAGACTAAAGTTGAAGTTGGATGAATTAAAGTAGCAACAATAACAATAAATAAGTTGTGTCAATTTTATTTAGGTATAGGAAAGTTGGATAAGTAAAAGGTCCCAACTTTCATATACCTAACTAAGATGATGAATATCTTGAAGAATCAGCATGAAAGGAGAGAAGGAAGACGAAAGGGAAAAGAGAAAAAGAAGAAGAAACTAACCATGGTTAGGTCAAATTCAAAAATTAACGGAAACTTATCGAAAAAAACTTAAAAATTGTCACATTTGTAATTAGCAAGATATGTTGGGGGTACCATTGGAATTCGAAAAACCACAGGGGTACCAATGATAAAGTGCAATAACACAGGGGTACCATTAATATTTTCTCAATACTAATTTATTTTTAGCCCAATCATTTCAAAAGTGAACCCGAGACAAGGTTGCTACTAATATCGAGTGCGTAGTACACATCTTTCAACACTAAGAGATTTCCTGACATAAACATAAGTTCCACTTGTCCATTTGCATGGAGCTTGATACAAGTATTGTTTCGCAAGTAGAGAAATTCCCCACCATATGTCCCCGACATATAAAATCATCATTATCTCACTTCCTCTGCTTCCGACTTTGTTCCTAAGTTTCCTCATCTGCTTCCTTCGGCCTTTGAGTGCTTATGACATACGCACCATTGGAAGTGGTCAAAAAGATAAGCATTTTCTTTTTCTAGCTACGAAAATCCACGTCGACCAATTTGTCCAGCTTAGTGAAGTTTGAATTAAGTTCCTTTACACTAACCATGAATTATGCTATCACAAAATATTATTGGAAATATAATGTTATTACAAATATGTTACAATCAGAGCCGACGGTTTCTAATCCACCAGGGAAAAAAAAACAATTTGCGGCTTTGAAAAGAATGGTGTTTCAGCCGTATTAAAAATGGTTCACATGTGAGGGGGAATATTAGTAAATAACTCACATGTAATTCCACATGGAAAAATTAAAGAGGGTTTGACTAACATATATACTTGATGGGCTACTTGTTGAACATTTAGTGTCTTATAATCCTAAGTTAATAATCACTAAGTACTACTAAAGTAGTGGGACAATATGTATTAAATTACGTGGTCCAAAAAGGGGTTCAAAGTATAGGACAAAACCAAAGTTGGAAAACCGAGTCAGCAAGTAAAGCCGACTCGGCTGTCCATGGGTGGGAACCTAAAGCCGAGTCGGCTTTATGCTCTGGAAAGTCCTATTTGTCCAGCAGGAAAAGCCGACTCGACTGTCCTGGTGTTCGGGCAAAAGCCGAGTCGGCTTTTTCCTCTGTTATGACCGTTGGTCTTTTTCTCGTTTTCTTTGAGTAATTGCTTTGGATTCTTTCACTTATGGCTCTTCATTTCTGGAGTTATAAGGGAGCATTAAGGAGAATAATACTCATGAATGACATTGAATTGGATGATCATCATTATGATCGTTAAGGGTGATTATTATGCCATGATCCTTAGGTTATATTCTTGTAGTATAAATAGGGGCCTGTGGTGATGAGTTGAGTACACCTTTTTTGAATTCCTCTACTGTTATTCTCATTTGTTTGTGCTTTATCAAGAGAGTAATTAACTCTTGCTTAAAGCTTTCATTTCTTATAATTCTCAAACACATTGTTGTTAAGTGGTATACTCGTACTAAGAGTATATTGTGTTGTTTGTATCTCGTTGTGAATTTCCATTCATCAACCCAAGTACCTTTGTGGGGGAAATATCACAAAAGAAAAGTGATCACATGCCTACGACATGTATCAAGCTTTCGAGTAACGGTTGTTGTTACAAACTAATCGTCAAGTTTATTTTAGCATTGTTTATGTAATTTCTTTTTGTCATCAACAAAGGGATAAATACAAATTTCCGTTTGTAATTTGTATTTTGCATTATATATACTTAATAATCTTTTGTGATATCTTCTTCGGGATGGCAACCATGAAGGATTTTACATCTAACTTTGCTAAGTTAGAAAAGTTTGTCGGTGTCGATTTTCGACATTGGCAACAGAAGATGATGTTCGTCCTCACTACTTTGAGCGTCAATTACGTGATAAGTACCTCTAAGCCGGAGGAATCGGAAGATGAAACCCTTGAACAAACAAGGAAAAGGAGCAAGTGGGAAAATGATGATTTCATTTGCAGGGGTCATATTCTAAATGGAATGCAAGATTCGCTTTTTTATATCAATCAATACCATGAGTCTGCTAAGGAATTATGGGATGCTTTGGAAAACAAATATATGGCGGAGGATGCAAGTTCCAAAAAGTTTCTTGTAAGTAATTTTAACTCTTATAAGATGGTAGAAGATCGCCCTATAATTGATCAATTTCATGAATTGCAAAGAATGCATGCCAACCTTAAATTACATAAAATTGAAATAGATGATGTTTTTCTTGTTTCAAGCATTATAGACAAGTTGCCTCCCTCATGGAGAGATGTTAGACATGATTTAAAGCATAAAAGAGAGGAGATTACACTCTCCGATCTCGGACAACATATTGTTGTTGAGTCTAGCATACGGATTCATGAGAATCGGAAGGATGATAATCCTAATGTTGGAACCATAAACATGGTTGCGGAAGGGAGATCATCCCATTCCGGAGATAAAAGGAAGAAAGTTGATTCTTCAAAGGGGAAGACCGTTGCTTCTAATACCGAAAAGGTATGTTGAGAATGTGGCAAGCCCGAAAACCGAAGGAAAAATTGCTTTGTCAAGCTTCTACAAGCAAAGAACCTTCCACTCAAGGATGATTCTTTGTCTTGGTGGATCGATTCGGGGGCATCGAAACATGTATGTAATTCTACAAAATGGTTCAAATCCTTTCACAAGGTAGTTGATGGGGAGCATCTCTTCATGGGAAACAATGCACCTATCATGGTCATAGGCAAAGGACAAATTGAGCTATTGTTCACTTCGGGAAATCTCTTAGTTTTAAGGAATGTGTATTTTGACCCCGAAATTAGTAGAAATCTTGTCTCGGGTCCTATTTTGAATCGATTGGGCTACAAATTAGTATTTGAAGTCGATAGGTGTATTATCTCTAAAAATAACTTGTTTGTAGGACGTGCTTTTCTTTGAAATAATTTATTTAAATTATCTTTAGGTTTAAATAAGAACTGTATTTGTAATGCTTCAAACACAAATGATAAAGATGATTTGCATTACTTGTGGCATGTTAGACTAGGACATGTAAACTTTGATAAAATTTCTTTTATGTCTAAGCATGATTTAATTCTTATGTGTGTTAAAATGTCTAAAAATTGCAAAACGTGCATGTTAAATAAGATCACAAGAACACCTTTTAAAAGTGTTGAACAGAAATCCAAAATTTTGGAATTAATCCATAGTGATCTTTGTGACTTTCATAGTACACCATCATTGGGAAATAAGAAATATGTCATAACTTTTATTGATGATTTTTCCAAGTTTTGTTATGTATATCTTTTACATACACAAGATGAGGCTCTTGATCATTTTTAGATTTATAAAAATGAAGTAGAAATACAAATTAGAAGTAAACTTAAAAGGTTAAGAACCGATAAAGGAGGTGAATATTATGATCCAAACTATTTTAATTCAATGGGTATTATACATGAAACAACCGCCGGATACGCACCACAATCAAATGGTGTGGCGGAGAGGAAAAACCGTACTCTACAAGAGATGGTTAATTCCATGTTATCCTACTCGGGTTTGAGTGATGGATTTTGGGGTGAAGCAATATTGACGGCTTGTCACATTCTTAACTGAGTTCCAATGAGAACAAATAAGGAGACTCCTTATGAACTTTGGTACAAAACGAAACCAAACTTAAGCTATCTTAAGGTTTGGGGTTGTAGGGCTATTGTAAGATTGCCCGGTAACAAAAGGAAGAAACTCAGTGAACGAGGGATTGAATGCATTTTTATAGGTTATGCTATTCATAGCAAAACTTATAGGTTCTATGTTATAGAACAAAATGACTATATGTCGATTCATTCGATCAAAGAGTTAAGAGATGCAATTTTTGATGAAAATAGATTTTTATCATTGAGTAGACAAAGAAATCTACAAGTTTGTACCAATGATTATGTTGATGATAATCAACAAGGTTCACCTCTAGGTGTTGATGGAAATCAACAACCAGATGAACAAGAGTTAGTTGATCCTATTCCCAAAAGGAGTAAGAGACAACGGAAAGCTAAAAGCTTTGGACCGGACTTCCAAGTATACTTGGTTGAAGGTACTAAAAGTGAAGTATCTTCTAGTGTTCCATATTTGTTTAATGTGGAAGGTGACCCATTGACTTATAGCGATGCTATGGCCTCACATGATAGCGTATTTTGGAAAGAGGCTATTGATGATGAGATGCAATCCACCATGGGTAATAACACTTGGGTGTTAGTGGATCTTCCTCCTACTTGTAAACCAATAGGTTGCAAGTGGATTTTTCGAAAGAAAATGAAGATTGATGGTACTATTGACAAGTTCAACGCTCGTTTAGTGGCACAAGGCTTTAGACAAAAGCTTGGTATCGATCATTTCGATACATATGCACCGGTTGCAAGAATAACCACTATTCGGTTATTGGTAGCTTTAGCTACGGTCTATCATCTAGAAATACATCAAATGGATGTTAACACCGCATTTCTATATGGGGAATTAGATGAGGAGGTTTATATGAAACAACCCGAAGGGTTTGTTTTGAAAGGACAGGAGCAAAAGGTGTGTAAACTTGTTAAATCCTTATATGGACTTAAACAAGCACCTAAGCAATGGCATCAAAAATTTGATGAAACAATTTTGTCCTTTGGATTCAAACTGAATCAAGTCGATAAGTGCGTTTATAGCAAATTTTATAGCCATGGTAATGGTGTTATCATTTTTCTATATGTGGATGACATGCTCATCTTTGGTACTAGTATAGTACAAGTACAAGAGACAAAAGATATTTTGTCTAGATCCTTTAAGATGAAGGATATGGGGGACGCCGATGTGATCTTAGGTATTAAGATCATGAGACAAGGTAACCGTATTTAGTTATGTCAATCTCACTATGTTGAGAAGATACTTAAGCGGTTTAGTATGCTTGATAAAGCACCGGTCTCTACTCCCATGGAACCAGGTATGAAATTTGCCAAACATACCGATGTATGCCATGACCTGTACCAGGCCAGACATAGCTTTTGCGGTTGGTAAACTTAGTAGATTTACAAGCAACCCGGGTCCCTATCATTGGATGGAGATAAGGAGAGTATTAAGATACTTGTTGCGTACCAAGGATTATGGTATTGCGTATAGCGGTGAACCTCCTATTTTAGAAGGTTATTCCGATGCTAGTTGGATCACTAATGAAGAGGATAACTCTTCTACGAGTGGTTGGGTGTTTGTTTATAGGGGAGGTGCTATTTCATGGTCCTCTAAGAAACAAACATGTATAGATGATTCTACGATGTCAGCTGAGTTTATAGTTCTTGCTTCAGCATCTAGTGAAGTGGAGTGGTTGAGGAATCTCATGTTTAAGATACCTCTGTTACCTAAGCCAATTTCACCAGTGGCGATTCATGCGGATTGCATGACGGCTTTAGATAGAGCTTATAGTCAAGTGTATAATGGTAAGTCTCGTCATATTGCTCTTAGGCATAGCCTAGTGCAAGGACTTATCATTAACGGGGTCATAACTCTTGACTATGTGAACACTAAGTTTAATGTGGCGGATTCGTTTATGAAAGCCATGAGTAGGGATTCAATTGAACAAGCTTGAGTTGAAATCGGTTTATGTTAATAAAATCATTTGGGAAAGCCCAATTCACGCATGAGTAACATCGTGTCTGAATTCAATGTGGTAAAGTCCTTTTGATTTTTGTAAGCAACAAGTTTAATGACCCATCGTTGCTTTGGACCGTGATGAACAAGGTAGTCATCCTTTGAAAGTTCTCAAGATCAAGGGTTGAAGAGCTCTTGGTGTTGTATCCGGATCATGGGGATGTGTTTTATACGTATTGAGAACCTACCTATATAACTTTGAAGTGTGGCCGCTTCAAGTAGTCAAGATTGGCATACTGACTATGATAAACTTATGAATAAGATACGGACACGGCCTTATAATGTTTCAGGTTAATAACTTTGTGTTATTTGTTTTATGTGTACTTCATCTTTAAGTGGTTGGAAGGGTCATTTGATTCAAATCCGTATGGAAATCAATTCTGGCTCGATCACTTGTGAAGTGTGTTGTACTAGGCGTTGATTCAATCCGAAGGGATATTAGCGTTGATGCATGAAATGTATTATAAGTTTTGTTTTGTAAATGAGAGGCTTATTATACCCAAAATGGGGGAGGATTGTTGAACATTTAGTGTCTAATAATCCTAAGTTAATAATCACTAAGTACTACTAAAGTAGTGGGACAATATATATTAAATTACGTGGTCCAAAAAGGGGTTCAAAGTATAGGACAAAACAAAAGTTGGAAAACCGAGTCAGCAAGTAAAGCCGACTCGGCTGTCCATGGGTGGGAACCTAAAGCCGAGTCGGCTTTATGCTCTGGAAAGTCCCATTTGTCCAGCAGGAAAAGCCGACTCGGCTTTCCTGGTGTTGGGGCAAAAGCCGAGTCGGCTTTTTCCTCTATTATGACCGTTGGTCTTTTTCCCGTTTTCTTTGAGTAATTGATTTGGATTCTTTCACTTATGGCTCTTGATTTCTGGAGTTATACGGGAGTATTAAGGAGAATAATACTCATGAATGGCATTGAATTGGATGATCATCAATATGATCATTAAGGGTGATTATTGTGTCATAACCCTTAGGTTATATTCTTGTAGTATAAATAGGGGCCTTTGGTGATGAGTTGAGTACAATTTTTTTGAATTCCTCTACTCTTATTCTCATTTGCTTGTGCTTTGTCAAGAGAGTAATTAACTCTTGCTTAAAGCTTTCATTTCTTATAATTCTCAAACACATTGTTGTTGAGTGGTATACTCTAAGTACTAAGAGTATATTGTATTGTTTGTATCTCGTTGTGAATTTTCATTCATCAACCCAAGTACCTTTGTGGGGGAAATATCACAAAAGGAAATTGATCACACGCCTACAACAAGTTTCAAGTTTCCAGGTAACAGTTGTCGTTACAAACTAATCTTCAAATTTATTTCAGCATTAATTGTTTATGTAATTTCTTTTTGTCATCAACAAAGTGATAAATACAAATTCCCGTTTATAATTTGTATTTTGCATTATATATACTTAATACTACTCCTCATATACCAATTGGTATGAGAATGAAACTTTATCGGGTTATTGTGTAAAACCCCTAATTAATCATGGTTATGGCGGCCTGCTGCCTATCTCCTTTTATTCTTCTTCGTGTGATTTCTTTCTCCCCCTTCTTTACTCACCTTTTAACACAACAATAAAATACAAAGGTATACATATTTTATTATATTTTTTTGATTATAATCAATATAATTGAGAAAAACTTGCTTAGTTCATGTGCAATTTTTACTGTTTTGAAATTGCAATTGATGTTTATTAATAAAAGTGATCATAAAAATAAACTTTTAATTATTATATACCACTATATAAATAGAATAAAATTGCATGTAGTCAACCCTCCAATCTCATCTATATATATAAGCTACTTGTTGAGATTTTTGATTATCAATATAATTCTATATGAAAATTCAAAATATATTTTTAACTTCTCCAACACTATAATATATTACAACCCATATATACAAATTGAAATACACTATACGTGTCTACCTTACAACATTGAAGTATATAATCATCAATAACAAGCTATTCCAGTTGCATATATAATAACAATAATGTATTAATTAATAACCTCTTACCAATCCCTAAATTTCCCTATAGGCTATAATAATTAATTTAGCTACAAACATACCAAGAATAATATTCGTAAAAATATATCCTAAGTATATAAATTTCCTATACCAAATCCCCTTTGTTAAATCTTTTTTTTCTGCAATAACAATCATTTTCATTCTTGTATACCTAAGAAAAATTAAAAGATATATCATTATGAGGACTTAGATAGCTAGGTTCATTATGCTTCAAATTTTTTCTTTGTTTTTGTAATATACCTTCTGCTCCTCAGAGTTTGCTAAAATATGATTTTGTACGTGAAAACTTTTTTGTTATCATGATATATGTAGCAAACTCAAAAAGAACAGATGAATAATTTGTATAGTTGTCAAGCAACGAAATCATAAAGCTGATGAGCAGCGAACCTCTTAGGGTTTTGTATGTCAATACTTTCATACCCATTATTAGGGTGTGAAGGTTGAGCCATGCTAATCCCACAAAAATCAGTCTCGGTTCCTCCAACGTCGAGTCGCCTTCCCAATTGAATCCCTTGATTTGGAAGAAAATTTTGTTGATGATTTCCAAGAGATAGGTTTTCGCAATGTGGAAGACCTAAAGTCAGAGAGACCGCGTTCCCATGATATGGGTGCGCGGTCATCTGATCAGGGTTAAATCTTCCTGCAATATCATTAATTAGGTAAGGATTAAATCCTGTTGCTGATGCATCCCCATGATTAGACATCAAAAAAGAGTGTCTTTGATGGTGATCAATTGGTTTCATTTCCATGTCCATCGAGAGGATACTACTAGGAGAATTTTGCATGTCAGAATTGCTTCTTTGTTTCTTGGGGCTTCTTGCTATGAGTGAGTCCATATCGGAAGATGAACCAATAAGAGTGAAGCCTTGTGTTGACGTGGTGGACATTGCTGATAAATTAGATATCATGTCGTTGGTTGTATGGTTGCCGCCTTGTTGAATTATGCCGGTGTTTCCATGATCTTGGTGGTGGTGGTGGTCATGTGGGACCGGTTCCTTGGTTGTGGAGGTGTCGTGTTTCAAGGTGGTGTTTTTATTGTTGTTGTTGGTGGTGGTGGTGTTCTCCTCCGAATTGGTACTGTTTTGCTCTTGAGTCTTGAGTTCCTCTAAGTACATTTCCTCCACCATTGGCTTCCATAGACGAACTCGAGCATTGATAAACCAATTCGATACCTATAATATTATTTGGAAATATGTAAATCATTGTTGGAAATAATCAAATTCGTTAATAAGTTCTTGTAGCTATTTGTATTAACCGATCATTTATACATTGATAGTTATTTAACTTTCTAATTAGTTATCTGTGAAAATTAAGAAAATAATAAAATTTTTATTTATACAATTTAATACTATTTGTCTTTAATTAAAAATACCGTAAAACATAACTTAAAAACAAAAATACCGTAAAACATGAAAAAAATTATATCCGTACAATAAAATTAACAAAAGGTTATATATAATGAGTTCTTGTGATAATCAATGAGTTATGGAATTAAGTCGGCAAAATGTCACACACAAAACAGTATACTCTATAATTGAGGGGGCCAATTATCCTATTCCTAGTCATCCCTCCCTAGGTTCTTTAGAAATTGCTAGTCTAATAGTATGTCACAAATATATAATGTAACTAGAATATCTAGCCTTAGGTTAATGTACTTGTTCAATTAGACCTATTATTATTAATTTAATAACAATAACTATTCATACAAATGCACACTAATAACCAATCATTACGATATGTTCATTTAATTGAGAAGTACTTCATATTTTCTTAATTCTTCAAATACACTTAATTATTGAACATATAAAGTATTAACAATTAAGGCAAGAGGCCGTAAATTAATACTTCTTGTTAATTACTACTCTGTTCTCATTGAATTGAATTAAAGAGTAATAGGTGTATTTTTAAGAAAGTAGTAATAAATGAATAGAGAATGAATTTTGTAGATAAAATTAAATGAGAGTTAAAATGTATGAATGAGATTAAAAGAAAGTGGTGGACTATTGTCTAAAAATAAAAATAATGCAAATTAAGTAGGACGAATCAAAATAAAAAATGATGCAAATTCAATGAGACGGAGTATGTACATGTTATTTTGTCCTAATTTAGGATGACAAAAAATAAAAAATGTTAGATATACTAATGGATTAAAGTGGAGAACATAGATTAAAAGTGATAAGGTCATATCTCAAAATAAAAAATTGACGGAGCATGCATGCATTCTTAATAAATCACTAAAATAAAATATAGGAAGTCATTATGAAGCTCATGAGAGTATAAAATGCAAGTACCTGGCTTCTTGTAAGCCCTGTCTGTTTAGCAAGCATGTGTTTATCCGAATCCTTGGGATATCTGTTCATACAAAACCAAAACATGATCATCCATCAAACACACAGAAACAATAATAATGTACAATTTACATTCCCTTTTTTTCACACTTAATTAATGCACTATTTCAATTATTATTATTTTTAAATCAAAATGTGTATAATTTAAAATTTTAAAAAACTAATTTGAATACAATTTTTATTATAACTAATCAAATAAGATTTCATTTCATTATATTCTATTTATAGATTACAATAAAATAAAAATTAACAATAATCTATGGATATTAGTGAAATTGAGGAGTCAACAAATTCTCAGACTTCAATCAACCAAAAGATTAAGCTTATGATTGAGCTCCGGATATCTTATATACTTTAACACGTCCCCTCACACAATAGCCCATTGGGTTGAAAGTGTGGATGCACATAGGCGCTGAATATTCCACTTTAAATGAGGGATCGGGTAGTGGTTGAGATTCGAACCCGTGACCTCTTGTCACGTTGGCTTCTGATTCCATGTCAAGTCAAAGAACCAACTCAACCAAAAGCTTAAGCTTATGGTTGAGGTACTAGGATATGTTATATAGGCTAACAGATAGAAAAAGTAGCGAGTAGTACGTACGGGTGAAGGAAGTGTTCAAAGAGCCAAGCACGAAGAACGGAAACAGCACGTTCAGGTAAACCACGCTGGGGTCGCCAGGCGTTATGCTGCATCATGCCGAGCTGCTGTAACATCCGCTGCTGTCGAAGCTGGTGATCCACGAACTTCAATCTGGAACCAGTACTGCCTTCCAGTTTTACACCTGTTGTATTACTATTACTGTCTTCTTCCCCTAAACTCTTGCTTGTTGCTTTGATTTGTGACATGATTGCATCTTTTAGGCATCTAAATTGCTTTGAAATTGTCTTCAATGCTAGGGATGTGTACAGTTTTGCTGAACCTATGCCTGCTGCTTGTTCGAATGATGACACTACTACTTGCATCTGTGTGTTGTATTGCCTGTATCTTTGTTCCACCTACAAACATATTAAATTCATCATATGTTATAAATTAGAGATTTATTTGAGTGGGTTTATTTTATTTTTTTTTTTACTTTTGTTTAAAGTAGAAAATAATGTGTATGACACTCCCTCCAATTCACTATTAATGTCTTATTTACTTTATACGCTTTATTCAATGTGTTTATTCGACCCTGAATATCGATAATTGTCCACAATTAAAAATATAAAAAGTTGATATAAATAATCGTTGTATTTAGACAAATCAAATAAAATTTCACTTGACTATATTTTAACTTATAGATTATAAATAAAATACAAATTAAAAGTAAGAGATAAATAGTATCCAAAAAGCAAAGCAGACATTAATAGTGAATTGAAGGGACTAGAAAGTAATAATTGAAGAGTTGGAATAGTAGAGCAGAAGACCCAATTTTAAAAAGCAGAGTTGTCTTTTGCATGGTGGAATACAAGTCAAATGTGTAAGGTGAAAACAAAGAAAATTAACATCACTTGTCTAATCAACTTCATCAACATAACTAGTTAACTTATAATCTATGTATTGATTAATCAAAACTAATTAATAAAGGAATTTTGATATTAATAATTTAAAATATAGCTAATAAACCCAAGATTATGTTTTAGGTTTGTATTCTAAAAATGAACTACAAGTACAATTTGCTTGTTTAATGAAAAGTCATTCAATTTTTATTCATTATGAAAATACAATTATTTTGTGTTACTTTATAGTTCAAAATAGTTTGAGCTAGCGAATAAAGAACAATTTGGTCTATTATATCAAATTTTTGTTAAATAAATAATTCATGTCTATGCAACAATGACAATTTCAATTTACTTGTTTAATATAAAAAGTTTATTATATTATAGAATAAATTAATAGATTGAGTTTCCTTTCAAAAAAATAATTACTAGATTGAATCATATATCTCATAGATTATTTTCTTAGAATAGATTTATCATATATGAAGTGAAATAAAAGTGGAACTAGCTAGTAAATGAAGTAATAATAGCAATAAATTTAGTACATACCTCATCAAGCATGTTGAGCAGTTTGGCCTTCTTCATTTGAAGTTCTTGTCTTTGAGCAGTACTTAACTCTGCTGATGATAATGCCTTCTTATTCCCAGCACTACTACTCTCTCCACCACCACCACCACTACCGCCATGGCTTGTCCCCTCGCCGTCACCAACGCTCGATTGCTCTCGAGGTGTGGCAAGGGTGACCACGGCTTTCGACTTCTCCTTGTGGACCCCACTCAGCTCACCAATTGGGTTTTCCCCATTATTATTATTAGTACTAGTGAAATCATTTCCATTCCCAGTACCACCCTTTTTATTACCTCTAACACTCACCACTTCCTCCAACAACTCTTGGGCTGGTTTCAAGTACTTGGATCCGAGTATAACTCCATCAGACCCACCCGCTACTGCCACCTGACTCTGGTTCTGATGTTGTTGTTGTTGTTGTCCGGGTGATAAACTTAAGGATAAGCCTTGCGCAGTTACTGGCCTACGGAGGCCCATCTGATCAGCCATATCTTGATGACCGGACCCAGAAGATGATATTGGGCCGGTTTGAGAAGGACTCGGATTCCCAACGGGGCTCCAAAGATTTGGATGGACTCTGGAAACGGATAACCCATGCAAAGCAGCAGCAGGGACGATCTGATTATGGTTGTGATGATATTGAAGTGAACCTGATGAACTTGGAGATGGACGGCTGTGATCTTCAGATGGATGAGGATGGGGTCCACTTAGAGGAATTCCAATGAATTGCTGCTGTTGAGGTGGTGGAGGAGGAGGCGCGTGAAGATTAGGTTGTGGAAGCGCGTTGGCAGGGTTGAGAAAGAGCATGTTAGAAGGTGTTTGGGATTCAGAATAAGCAGCAATCAAGTTAGGGTTCATAAGGTAGAGTGTCTGTAGGTTATTATCTCCTCCTCCTCCTCCTCCTCCTCCTCTTGCTGCTTGGATTTCTGAACCTCCATGAAAGTATGTTGCCATCATTGAATTTTGATTATTAATATTATTATTATTATATTTTTGTAAATCTTATATTTATAATCACTCCCACAAGTTATTTTATTTTATTAAATCAACAAAGTGTAAACAGGAAAAGGGTGGTATAACTTATTATTCCCATGGCATTTGATGGGGAATTTGATGCTGAAACCAAATATTCTGGCCCCTTTTTTCTTTCTGATCTCTATCCTGTAAAAGTTGAGAGAAAAAAAACAAGTTTAAATTTTAAAAAAAAAAAAAAAACAAATATTCCTTGAAGGTAGTAATCTAAGGCAAGCAAACATAGATTTAGTTTGTAACAAAGTGAATAAAAAAAATATATACTTCACAATATGATTTGCATGACTATATTTAATCCATGAAAATCAAATCAAAATAAGAACAGTATAAGTTTCAAGAAATTAAAATCATTGAACATAATCAATAGATGGATCGTAAAACTGTATAACAAAAAGAGCTTAAATTGATGGTTGAAATCATACGAAATCAGAAGTAAACAAGAAACTCAATAATTTGAGATATATGTATCTATCTATTTATAAAATAATATGAAGAATAGATGATGATGTATTATGTGGTGTGAAAAGAAGATGAAGAATAGAAATAGAAGATATTACTATAAGAAGGAAGGGAGGGATTAGGGAATAAGATGGATAGACTGACATGCCTTTTATGTAACTGGAGATTTATGTTGATTCTGTCAGAAAAATTGATATCTGCAACTGCAACTTCTCCAACTGAATTGGGAAAAAATACTAAACAAGTAGTAGTAGATGAGAGAGATAGTTAGAGAGAGAAGGACAGATAAAGAGAGATATGGAGTTTCTGACAAGAGCTGCCTTATTTGTATGCCACATCTATTTTATTCAAAACACTCGGGATAAACTTCTTTGTCGGTTCTATAATACTTGCTACTGAGTATAACATATTGTGTAGAAAAATGTCACTATCAATAGCAAGTATTATAAAACGGAGGATACATTCACATACCAAAGCTTTTACTTGTTAGTTTTTGCTTTTCAAAAATAATTCTTTTGCTTGGACGTTATTTTTTATGTAAAACGGTGCTTTGGGGAAAGTCTTGTATGAACTTTGTTTATTTGACAACTAAAATCAAGGATAATTATTGGAAAATAATAAAGGCTAAGTCTATATAAAATGTTTAGGGTGTCTGGTTTAAGAAAAAAATTGATTAGTTAATTTTTATTATTATTGTTTGTTTGGCACTTGGTGTGAAATGCGATATGACAATGAAAAACTAATTTTATGACTTACTTTAGTAGTTTGATGATTAATTTTTTGATAAAAATACATAAAAGAAAATTAATTTTTGTTTAGATTTTCGATTAGAAAGTATTCATTCTGTTTTCATTTGTTATTCCTATTCACTTTTTAAGTTTATCTCAAGGCAAACTTAAAACCAAAATAATAAAAAAAATTTAAAATGTTGATATTTAAAAATACATATTGAGACGAATCTATCAAGCTCCCATATATATGAAAATTTGACACGAAAATTCGTAAATTCTACTTTCTCCGTTCTACTATACTTGCTATATACATTTGACTTTTAACGCAATCCAATTAATACGTTATTTTGATCATTTATATATTGAATTATACATGTCTACAAATTATAAAAAAATTAATATTATGAAAGTATGCGATTAGACGATTCAAACAAGATCCCACTTGACTATATTTCTTCTTATACATTAGTCGCAATATATTAAATAAGCTTGAACGATGAGTAGTATCAATAACGAAAATGTAGCGAGTATTTCAGAACAGATGAAGCATTTGAGAAAAACATATGAAACTAAAGAGAGTTTTTTTTTTTGAAAAGGAAAAAGATTTCATTCCAAACAAAGCTAAGAAAAAATACATCAAGACCAAGGAAACAACCCAACTATATTTTGCATCAGTATGGAGAAAGTACCCACCTTCTAGGAAGGGTTGTACAAACCCACTCTTCATGTGCAATAGTTGGGAAGAACCTCAGAGAGACCAAAGCCAATGGGCTACCACCTAAGATCTCTAAACCACAGGTTGGTTTGAGATTTTACCGGATACAATGCAGTGAATCTAGACAAAATTTCCTGACGGATACTATCAAAAGGTTCATGTACATGAGCTATTTGGTTGTGTTCCTGGTGCGCCAAATGTAGTAGCATAAGCTGCAAATACTAGATATAATCACTTTCTTCATAAAGTTATCCCCTTTCCATTGCACTAAGGGTGGTAGGAAGAGACAGTAATTTATGAGAATTATTTTTTGATATGTGGAGCAACCACTATTTACAAAAATCTTGAAATTTAATTGTCAACTTTTTAAAATGCAAATGAGTTTAGATGCTCATATATACTACTTTGTCCCAAACAAATGTATGGAGAATTGTTTTATTGTATTGGGAAGTTCCACGTGGTAGCATTCAGTTTTGATGAAATGTCAATGGTAGCACTTTATTAAGAAAATTTCACATGGTAGCATCCAGTTTATGCACTATCTAATTGTCGTAGTATTTTCCGTTAAGTTCTTGTTAAATTCCGTTAAATTCATCATTTTGTAAGTTTTTTTCCACATGGTAGCATCCAGTTTTTGTTAATTTACCATTTTAACTTTCAATTCACCATTTTAATGTTTAATTCACCGTTTAGTTCATTAACGCTCATAAATGTTTAATAATTTTATTGAAAAATTATAAGAAACTATCTAATCGGATCGAGACAAGTACTTATTTGCCTATTTTTCGATACGTAAACCGAAAAAGATATTTGGCGTCATTTTTACCTGTCATAACGATTTTTTTCAAAAAACGGACGTTGCAAATACCCTTATGGGGTAACTCTTTCGAAAAACCGGTCAAACAAGTACTTATACGCCTATTTTCTGATACGTAAACCGAAAATGATATTTGATGTCATTTTTACCCATAATAACGATTTTTTTGAAACAACGGACGTTGCTACTATCCTTATCGGATAACTCTTTAGAAAATTCGATCGAAACAAGTACTTACTCGAAAGAGTACTTGTTTCGACCGATAAATTAAACATTAAAATGGTGAATTAAATGTTAAAATTATTTTTCAGTAAAATTGGAAATTCTCTATTGTATTTAGTGAAATAACTATAGTATTAATTATTAAATGTAAAGATAGATTGAGTTGGGTGAACTGTATATTAAAAGAGATTTTAAATATGTCATACGATAAAAAGTTGTTAGTTTCTAATTCGTTTAAAATTAGAAATTAAATAATATAATATAAGTAGAGCAATTCAAAATAGAAAAAACATAAATTAAATAGAACAAATTAATTATTAAATTTCCTATCTGTTTATTGCTTATGTAAAGTAAAACTAGATACATCACTCATATATCACTTTAAAAATTGAAATAGATAATGAAAGTTATGTGTCTAAGCTATGCTAGGTACCCTGAGATGGATTTTTTAAAAGAAAAAAAAATAATAACGTTTTCTTTTCAAATCATTTGATGAAGGCACGTTTGCAGAGATATATTAAAAAAAAAAGAATATATTTTATTTTTCTTTCATAAAAAAAAATATTAGTGATTTTTATAAAATGATTGTGTGGAGAGAAAATGAAAGAGATTGGCGAGAGTGGGGCAGGGAAGAAGCCAACAGCTGACAACCGAGGAAACGTCTACTTCCAACAAAGCCCCTCCTTAATCACAAATTAGAAAGGTTAGGAAAAGAAAAGGAAACATTAATTACTCTCATCTTATACACACTGTTTAAGTTTAGTTTAATTTTTTCAAAATATAATGATATTGGGGTGTTTGGCATACTCTAAGCTAGATTTGAATGATTTAGTTCGAGTCAAAATATTACTCCTTTTGAGATTCTTCAAAGTTGTTCTCATAATAAATAATAATCATGACAATTAAAAAAAATTGAATACTTTACATATCAAAAATTACTGTGAATAATATAATATTTTGTTAATTTTCCTACTATAATGTAGTATCAATTATTAATTAACCATGAATAATACCAATTTAGGGGTATTTTTTTTCCTAGACTAAAACCAATTTTAGTTTATTAACTAATTTACCCATTTTTTTTGTCATATAATCTATTACAGTTTGATTTTTAACATTTTAGGTATATTCAAAGGAAACACCCCACAAAGTTGGTATTATTAATGGTTAATCAAAAGTTGTATTTATTGTAGGAAAATAGGCAAAAGGTTATATTATTCCTGGTAATTTATCTTATTTTACATGGTAGATATAGGACTTTCTTTGAGTTTCAATAATTGCTATATTTTTATTTTTCACGTTATTCAATATATAATTTTAATCTTTAATATTTATAATTTTATATGACAAAAAATTCTAAAAAGTTACTATTATGAAAATATGCATTAAGACGAATCAAACAAGATCTCACTAGACTATATTTTGCATTATACATAGAAAAATATATGCCAAATAAGATTAGTTGATGAATAGCAGTTGCTACAGAAACTGTAACAACTATAAAAATCCAGAGGAAGTATTTTATTGGATAATAAATTCATCGAAGAAAAATGGAAACATTAAACATTAAGAAAATATCAAAATAAAATTCGATGAAGAAATATGGGGATTACAACTATTAAAAAATTTAAATAAAGTTAGTGAAAAACATGTGGGAACCATAAGTAAAATAAAAATATTTTTAAGTATTAATAAAATATTTAAATGAGGATGAATAATGTTAATTATATCCACAATTTGTCATAAACTAAAAAGAATTTTTAAGAGAATAACAAACAAAACTATACAAAATGACAAATAAAAACAAATTTAAAGAATGAAAGGGGTATTAATTATGTGGGTTTTTATATCACTTAATTCATTTCATTATATATAATATTTTTGCACAAATTTTAAGAAAATATTTCCTGTATAGATTGCATTAAAGAGAAAAATGGTATTTTTTTAAGAAAAAGGTGGATAATAGTAATAAATGAAGAGAGATAATGAATTGTGTAGGTGAAATTAAAAAAGAATGTGTGGATGAGATTAAAAGGAAGTGGTGGACCATTATACAAAAATAGAAATGATGTAAATTAAGTGGGACGAACCAAAATACAAAATACTGCAAATTTAATAGGAGGGAGGAAGTATATGTTCCTCGATAAAAAAATTAAGATTATGAATTTGAATGAACAATAAACATAACCGTTAAATTGGCAGGTTTCGGATCAATTGGGTTTGATCCAACTAATCATGCATTTGTTATTACCTGTTTTCTCCGTTTCAATTTACTTGCAACATTATCTCCTTTAATTTGTGATTAAATTATAATTCATAAGTTAAAACATAGTCAAATGAGATCTTGTTTGAATCGTCTCGATGCAAAGATTATTAATATCAAATATTTATCATTTTTTATTTTACATAATTATAGATAATAAAAATTGAATAAGTGCATTGGAGTGCGTGAAAAAGCAAATATTGCAAATAGTTTAGAACGGAGGAAGTATGCTTTTATATATGCACCAAAAAAAGTTGCATATAAATTAAAGCCGTCTTAAAAAATTTTGAATTCTTGTGCAAAATTTTATTTTACGTCTTATTTATAATTAATATATATTTTTATTAATAAACTTAATATATGTTTTTATTAACTTTTTCATATACGGAATAAAGAGGAGACCATATACGATTAATCACCTCGTACACCATCAAACACTCTCTCAAATCTTTAATTTAACCCTTTTAATATATGTGATGGTGAATGAAAGAGTTAGATATCTAAATAGTTAAAGATAATGAAAAAGATGAGTGAAAAGGTTTGGAATCACATTATAAAAGTAGGTTTATTATATTTGTAGTAGAAAGTCTATTGAGGATAAAGAAATAAATGAATGTGTTTTATTTTATCAAACAAATTCGATAAGGGTGTAAGTATTTATGACACCCTTGAGTTACCGACTCGTTATACGAAACCAAAACCGTAAAGCATGGAGAAAATTGGGGTGTTACATAAAAAAACGAAAAGAATTTAGATAAACGTTAAAGATTAACTTTAAAGAGGTGAGTGGAAATTTCGGCAGCATCTGTACTAACTCCTCTACCACATGTTTGAGATTTAGCAGAGAAGAAGGATGGGAGAAAATTCGGATGTTATAATTTATTTGAAAATGCAAAAAAGGGAAAAAGGTACAAGTGAAAAATAAAGAGAAAATATTATTTAATTATTCTTGGTATAAAATAGCTAAATGTAGGGTGTGATATTTTATGTTAAAATTTTAAAAATATATTTTTGTTGTATAGACCAAAAGTAGTTTTACATGTCTAAATTATGGAAGATTGACCCAAAAAATAAAAATTTATGAAAAAGTAATAGGCTGTAGATCAAAAATATAGATGTAATACTCAAAAGCTCCCATTATTCTAAAACAAATGTACACGTTAAGTCAATTGAATCTCAATCGGGTGAATTTCTAAGTTGGAACAAAACTTAACAAAGCTTAAACATACGAATTACCTTCTACATAAGAAATATGACACTTGTAATGATATTGTTATTTTTATTTTATTTTTTTTGGAGAAAATGCAATATATTATAGCAACATGAAAAAGTTAGAGTACATTATAAGAAAATAGAACGGTCTCATGCTCCTCTAACACAGGGGGAGTCGGAGAGACAAGAGGAAGGAATAAGGAGTCAAAATAAAAGATAATAGCATCGTTTACAAAGGATGACGGCCTAGACAGCTTAAATAATTTGTACTGATGGGGGATTTCCGTACGACCTTAGTGCGAGAGCCAATCAGCATAGTGAACTCCCTGTCTGGGGACATGACGCACTTTCTTCTTGAGGTTCCAGCTTAGGAGCGCCCTGCAAAAGGTACAAAGTTACGAATATTTGTCCCTAATAGGAGTGATGTTTGACAAACCTTCCACTGCTACTTTAGAATCCGAAATAATAGAAAAGTCAGTCCAAAAGAGGAGATCGGCAACAAAAAAACCCATAATAATAGCCAAAAGCTCTGCCTTGTTTACTTCTAGGGCCCTAGCAGAGAGGATAAAGACAGAATGCCAACAATCAGGTTGGGAATAACAGACCACACCAATGGTGCAAAGGTTAAAGGATGGGAGGAAAGAGGCATCTACTTGGATTAGGAAATGTTGAGGGGGATCAAGGGAAGGGGGACCAATCATGCTTTGGGCAGGCTGACTATGATGTGGCTGAGAGAAGAAAAAATCAAGAGCGGTAGATAATGTAAAATTGAAGGAAAGGTTGGTTGAGGGGTTTGGTTTGGAGAAGATCTTGTTATTCCGTCTAGTCCACAAGGTCCATAGAGCAAAGCTGAACCAAGTTGCCCACGGAATAGAGCAACAGGAGGAAACATAACCAAGATTTAAGGATAACCAGGCAAATGGCTCAAGGTTGAAAAAGTTCTTAGGTAGATCAGAAAAACAAAGCCATAATTCTTTGGCTACAAAACAGTCCCAAAGGCAGTGTATAGCAGATTTCGTTGGGGAAGGGCAAAAGGGACAGTCGGAGAATTGGACAATAGATCGATGGTAAAAAGTGTACCTCGTTGGGAGAGCATCCCAAGCAAGTTGCCAAAGAAAGATGGATATTTTAGGAGGACAAGACGTATCCCAGATGAGGTTCCAATTAAAGGGAGGCGGTGGAAGGTTAAAGGCGTGGTGGAGAGAAGAGTACAAGTCACGGGAGTTGAAGAACTTCCCTTTGGATAGATTGCAAACCATCAGGTTAGAGCCTGATTTGGAAAAAGGTATAGAGGATATATGATTGGAAAGCCAGGTAAGGAGAGGGTATGAAATGCAAGATAAATTCCACTGATTGTCAGCTAAGAGGTCTTGGAGAGTGAGGGAGAGGTCTTGGAGACGCAGATGTCCAACTAGAATGGATCTAAGAGTACCTATCTGAGTCCAATTATCGAACCAAAGAGAGAGGTTAGAAGATAAGCTAAGGTTCCAAGTTGCAGAGTCTTCGAAGAGCCCCCAAACCTTGCCCATGTTTTGCCAGATATGAGACCCTCGATTGAATGGGGGGAAAGAGGAGTCCTTTTTTTGATATTTGGCTCGGATGAAGGAAGAAGCTAAGGTCCCCCCAGAGTGAAGTTCCAACAAAGCTTAAGTTGAGCAATTTGATTGGCCAGACCATTTTGTCTAATTCCCCATCCCCCAGCATCTTTAGGGGCTGAGATATATTTCCAAGCCACCAAGTGAGGTTTCCTAGATGAAGAGAAAAAGGAGCCCTAAAAGAAATTTCGAATGATTTCGTCGATCTTAGAGCTCAAGGCTTTGGGGAATCTAATACAAGAAGAGGAGTAGGAAGGGATGGTATTGAGGACAAAGTTGATAAGCACAAGGCGATCTGCTTTGGAAAGGAGATTTGATTTTCAAGAGGCCAGCCTCTTGGATATCTTGTTGGTGATGTCATAGAGGACAGAAAGAGAAGGGCGCTTGTCAAGGAGAGGAAAACCTAGGTAGGATCCAAGACAAGCAGAGACAGGGATAGAAAGGAGACTTGAGAGAGTCTGTTGGGTTGCAGATTAACCCGGAGAAAAGTAACATTAGCTACTCTAAGAATGATATTGTTTTGGACATTAAAATAAAACACTTATTATGAAATGGAGGAGTACCTTTTTGAATATTAAAAACCCGATTTTTAAAATTCGTCACCCTTTTCATTTTATCGCCACCCCTAATTTAAAATAAAGAATTAAAATGACAAAAATGCCCTTGGACTTAAAACGACTATAAAACACTCGAATCGAACTCTATAACACTTTTATCACTCTAAAACTCACTAAATTCTCACAAAAATTGGACAAATCTAAGCATTGGACTTCGAATCGTTATCGCAAAACCGAGGTAATTCCTAACTTAATCTCGTTTCAAAATTCAGAAAAAAAATTAAAAAAAAATTAAAATGCACGAATCGCATGAACTGTGCGTGTGAACCATGGGGGAATCACACTTTTTGTACGATTGTACCATGGAGGAATCGCATGAAATGTGCGATTGGATCATGGTACAATCGCACAAAACGTGCGATTTTACCATGGCCCAATCGCACATTTCATGCGAATCCACCATGGTACAATCGCACACTTTATGCGATTTTTCCTTTTTTTAAAAAATTTTTTTTGTTTTTTTTAATTAATTATTATATTGTTATTATTTAATTATAAAATTTATTAATATATTATATTTATTTAATTTATTAAATAATATAATAATAATAATTATAATTTAATATTGTTATGATAATAATTTTATTTTCATTAATTTAATAAATGTTATTATTATTTGTTTATAAATATTATTATTTACTTGTTTAAATGTTAATATTATTTATTTGTGTAATTAGTAGTGATTAATTATTGTTTAATAAAGCTGTAGTTATTTTATTTTTGTTGTTAATGTTTAATTAATTTAAGTATGTTATAATAATTCATTAAATTATAAAAATTGTAGTAAATGGCTGGAAACCATGGTAGAGGCAAAGGTTTTTATAGAGGCCTATTGAGGGGCAATAGCTCTAGACCGACTTTATTAAGGGGGGTTCCCCATGAGAGAGGGGTTACGGGCTCAGCTAGGAGGGCTAGGCAGGAACAGGCGGCCAGACATAGTCAGGCCCAATGTTCGAGTACGCCGGACCAAGTTCGTACTCACTTTGACCAGCAGACGAGCCTGCGTAGTGATAAGTTTGGCTCAGGGGACGATGATACTGACTACGACGAGTCTGTTGGTGAGGAAGAGTCTGTTGGGGAGCCTGTTGATTGGAATCCGGTCAGGGGGGCTGCTGGTCAGTTTAAGCGTAGAGCTCATAGCTCGGTTGGACCTTTTGATCAGGTGGGAGGCAGCAGTCAGGTTGAGGATGCGGCTCCACGGAGGCAGAGACGCTCACAGTCTTCTGATGCGGAGTGGCTGATTACACCACCCCAGCCCGGGGGCCCCGTCGATACTCGTCTGATTCCCAGCTACGGAGGGCACATAGCGCGGGTTATTTTCGAGGGGTTGGAGCGTGAGCCTCCAATTATAGAGTGTCGGCTTAGGAAGAAGACGGTGGACTCTATCATCAAACTGTAGGACATGTCTGATGAGCTGTACCCGGTTTTACCTACCACTGAACTGGGCCGTCTGTCGTACCTCATGCACCAGCACATCGATAGTGCTCTTATAGCGGCCTTTGTGGAGAGGTGGCAGTCGTATACTAACACCCTCCACATGCCGTGGGGGGAGATGACGATTATGTTGTACGACGTGCAACGCATTCTAGGACTTGGTATTGATGGTGCTCTTCCTGCTGATCCTTATGACGCCGAGTGGTAGTTGGGCCTGGCCAGTCTATTTGGGGACCCGATGTCTGAGCTGCGGAGAAAGGGGTTCTTCGTAAACGGCAGCATAAACGTCAGTGAATTATTAGAGTTGTGCCATCGTTCTTAGTCTTTGGAGACGCAGACTACTGCCTACTATATGGCTATAGTGGGTTCGACACTGCTGGTCGATAAGACCAGAATTGGGATGCGACCGCACCCTGTTGTTGCTGTTACCGCTGATCAGGGTGAGATCGCTTGGGGTGCTGTTACGCTTGCGTACCTATATCGCCAGCTGGGTATGGCGTCGAGGGCCGGCTGCCGGACTATTGCGGGTTGTCTGACGCTTTTACAGACATAGATATACGAGTACTTCCCGTCCTTCCGCCCCCATCCTCGCCTAGCGGATATCCGTAACAAGACCAGGGCGGAGATGTGGTCCCCGCAGAAGCCAACTAGGGAGCTAAGCAGGCTGAGAGAGTGTAGGAGCATACTGGACTCTCTGACGGAGACACAGGTTTCGTACATGACCTCACACATCTTTTTATTGTCATTTTATATTATGTTGTTTATGTTGCTTTTGTCTTATGTAGGTAGAGTGGACTCCATACAGTAATGACCCAAGGGTTTTACTGAATGAGCACCCACGCACCACGTTCATCCCCTATCACCTGTTTTGATATTGTCGAGGAGTATTTGCCTGAGAGGACAGTCTGGTGATGTGCTCGATTTAGAGCACATTTATCTCCCCATTTATGTGTCGATTCTCGCGTTTTATATTGGCTTTTTGCATACTTTACGCATGATTTCACTTCGATCTTGTCCCCATGTGCTTTGTAGTGTTTTTAGGTGTTTTCGGGAGATTTTGAGGTGTTTCCGTTGCGTACGAGATTTCGGCACTTGAATCGAAGAGAAATTCACGCGTTCCGAGGCTCTCACAAATGTTTCGGGTCATTCCCGAAGATATCAAGAAGATCGGAGCTCATTTCGAGGTGATTCGGGTTGAGTTTAAGGCTTAAACGTCAAAGTCGAAGAAGTGGCACGCATTTCGAGACTCCCACAAGTGTTTCGGGTCACCCCCGAAAGTATCGCAAAGTTCGGAGTTCGTTTGATGATGAGTTGAAGCCTCAAAGTGGCCAAAAGGCTCACATTCGGTCGAATGTGAGGAGCCTTCGGTCGAAGCCATGTGCAGCAGCCCAAGTCAAATGTCCAAAGCCTCTGGAAATGGCGAATGAAGCCAATTCGGGCGAATCTAGGGCAATTCGGTCGAACCTGGGTCGAAGCAAGGTCGAACCCAGGTCGAATCTCCAAACTGCAGCTCAATCAAAAGACCAAGACATTTCAATTCGGGCGAATCTGACCCAGATTCGGTCGAATCTGGGCCCATTCGGGCGAATCTTGGGCTGCCTTCGGGCGAATGCGACACAGTTCTTCGCGATTTCGATTTCTCTTCGAAGCTTGCCACGTAGGATATTTTTAGGGCTTTTGTTCCCACTTCTTGTAGCCTATATAAGGGCACTCTTATGAACTAAAACCCTATGACTTGATTGGGAGTAACCCTCCCATTCTTGTTCATCAACATTTAATGCTTTTCTTCTTCATTTTTGCCCTAGATTAGTTTTATGCTTTCCTTTATGTTTTGTTCTTCATTTCTACACTCTCATTTATGTAAGTTCTCTTTATTTAATGCTTTCCTTTCTTTAATGCTTTCTTTAATGCTTTCATTTATTGCTTTTGTAGTGTAGATTTAATGTTTTTTTTATCTTTCAATTCCTTTATGCTTTCTTTCTTGCTTTCATGTCTTTCATTTCATTTATGCTTTCTAGAATAGTTTTGTTGCTTTTCTCTCTTCTTGCTTTTGCTTTTAATATGCTAGAGTAGTCTTTTAGGGTTTTGGGTTGGAGAAATCCTAGGGTTTTGGTCTTGTGTTTAATGTTTAGGAAGATGGTTGAGATTGATGTTGGTTTGATTGATTGATATTCGATGCATATCTTGTCCTGCCACTCCCTTGTGAGACATAGGGCGATTATGGGTCGTTCGTATTGACTATAGGTCATCAACTTCCCCATGCCATCTAGAGTGTCTCGATTGACCTTCGTTCGATCTCCTTCGACCTAGCCTATCTCTATTTTCAATAGACCTACCTAGGGTGGACCTAGCCTAAGCCCGCTTTCTTTCATTGTTTGTTTTCATCCCAGTTTAGTTCACCCATCCTCTTACCTACCAACCATCAACCTTTCCCATACCAACTCTTTAGTCTAACATCCCTTGTTTCTTGTGGTTCGACCCCCGACTTACCGCTACACTCGTTGTAGTATTATTTTGGGTGATTATAAATGTGTTTGATTAACCAAGGTTCTTAGCGTTAAACGACGCGTTAAAAACCCGTTATCAAAATGGCGCCGTTGCCGGGGAACAAGGCGTTTGTTAGATTTTATGAATAGTTTTGGTGTGTTTTATGAATAGTTTTTGTTTTTGTTATTTTTGTTTTTGTATTCATGGATTGCCACATTTATCAACTCGAGCATGAACCTTTTTGGAGCTTCTTTCTTAGGTACGAGACTTTCTTCCTCCGCATGTATAATGTTAAAATGTGGCAAATTTGTCATCATCTTTACGGAGGTTTGAATAGAGAGACTAGGGAACTCGTAGATGAGTATCACGATAACATGTTTCTTGACCAAACCCCTGTGATTTGTTTGCACTTCTTTAAACAGATGGCGAAACATTTCTATAGGAAAGAGTACCCTTGTCTCCCGCTCCTTGAGATTCCACCGACTTTCCCTTCTAGTGACCCTTTGGTTAAAGTAGGGACCGAGTTGGAGAGAATATGGAGCGTTAATGTTTATAGAAAGGTCTTTGAGGCTAGACTAGAGTCCCACTACCATGATCTAGACTCCCCTCAACCTATCATTAGCTCCCTTTCTCCTCTAGATGATCAATGTCCTTGTGTCGATGCACCACTCACCGATGAGGTTCATGATGAGGTTCCTTGCGCACCTCAATATGATGCACCCCTCACATATGTGCACGATCATCTAGCTAGTGGAACCGATGACCTAGAGGTAGACTTGCCCCTTATTGAGGAGTCTCAAGTGCATACCCTTGTTGTGCCTTCTGTTGAGTCTCACCTTACACCTCTTTGTCATCATGAGAAGCTCCCGATCGTTCATGTTCATGCTTGCTTTGATGCTTGTGTTGCTATGCCCCTTGCTTCCCTTCCCCCTCCCTCCATGCATTCTTCCCCCGACTTTTCATCATGTTATGAAAAGTCGGTTTTTGTTGTGTTTCTTCTTTCCCCCTTTCTTCTCTCCCTCTTCCACTCCCCAACCTCTGTTGTTGCGGGGAGTGAGTTTGATAAACTCCTACGGAGTTTGACTCGCTACCCCGTAGTGAGTCAGGTCTAGCTAAAGACCTAAAAGAAGCGCTTGTTGGGAGGCAACCCAACTGTAGATATTGTTTTTGTTTCATTTTTGTTTTTCATTCATTGCATTGCATTTTTGCTAGTCATTGCTCACGTTTGGTTTGTAGTGTTGTTTGTTAGTATTCGCAAACCCAAACAACCTTTAGAATTGACCCTCCACAAGTTTGCTTGTGTTTTGATCGATGATTTTGAGAGGGTCAATGCTAACGGTCCCGCAAGGGTGAGTAAGAGAAAGAAGGCTCAAAAGTGCGTATGAGCCAAACATGAAGACTATAGCTTCACCCTAGCTTGGGGGTGGCGCTTACTCAAGCTTTGTGCTTCATGCCTCCTCTTCTCTCAAGGAGCGGAGTGTCGATTAGACCACTCCATGGTGGCTATGGTAATGCTAGGAGTGAATGCCCTCCTAGCCTAGGTATGACCTTCTTCTCTCTTTATTATGGCTAGCATATGTTTGTGTTGGGTGTTTCGACAATCTTGTTGACCATGGTTTTTAATGTTTTATCTCTCTCCTCTCCTTCTTTGCTAGAGGCTAGCAAAGTTTTAGCTTGGGGGAGGGATGGTCAACTCCATTGTCACCTCGCCCATTTGTTTGTGCATTTAGTTTCTTATAGCTATAGTTTAGTTCATTGCATATATTATTTTGTATATTTTTCGCATATTCATCTTGCATTCATATATAGTGTATATATTCCATGTTCATGTTTAGTTTTCAATAAGATGGTTGAGTTGGGAAACTGGCATGCTTGCTTCTGGTGTGTACTTCTGTGCCCTGACCTTATGCAAACTCGTATTTCCTTAGCCCTGTGCATGTTTTGGGACCTAGAGTCTGACCTATTTTCCACATAGCTTGGGGGAATCGGGGTTCGCTTGGTTGGTGGCTTGGATGACTACCTTTAGAGGCGCATTTCGACTAGCCTGTGAGTATTGAGCCTTCTTGGACTCCTTGTGAGTTCCAGTCATTTTGTGTGCTAGTTAGGGGATCTAAGTATTGTGTCGGTTCTTCTCCAGTATAGTCGACTTTTCTTGAGACCAGGGATGATAACACGTTCGCTAGAATTGAGCTACATAGCCAAATAGCCTACCTTGAACGCAATTGACTTTAGGATGAGCCAAGTTTTTGCCTTTTCCTTTTCTTTTGTAGCCACACTATTTAAACTTCACATGAGCCAAATTGTTCCCTCTTCTTACCTAGAGGATAGCTTTGTGATGGTGGGGTTGTTATGTGCTACATTGATGAGTAGGTTATTGGTTATGTTTTTGGTTGTTGGTTTTCATGACTCCACTCATTTCATTTCCAGCTCATACTATCTCTCTCCTATTTCCTCTAGTGCTTTCATTGTTATTATTCATACACATTCTATGTTTTGAGGAGACCTTTCTCTTGTTTTTCATTGAGTTTTTATACACATACACATTCATGTGAGTGAGAAGGTCGTTATATTATCGAGAGATGAGCTTGGAAACACTTGTGTTTATGAGATTTTACATGTTTTGATAGTGTTTGAGGATGGAGATCATTGCGCTTCACGTTATTGGGTTTTTGATGATTGTTGGATATAGTTTTCATCGGTTTGTCATGAGATGTTTGTGGGTGTTTTGTTTTGGGTCACTTGCTATCCTCTACTTAGCTCCACACTCCCAAATGTATCCCACCTTAACCCTAAGCCAACGTTACAACCCTTGTGCTAACCTGTTCGACTTGGTCCGATTAGTTTGTACTGTGCTGGAGTTAGATATGACACAATCCCCATGATTCTCCCCTATTAGGTGTTTGATTCCCGACTCATCTTTAGTCGGAAGATTTTGAGCGAAACACGAACCAAAATCAAACACATGAGCGTAATTGCATATTTCTCACATCTTTTGAGAAACTACCCGGGGAGTGTAGACTTGTGACCTCTTTAGGTAGTGGGTGGCATAGCCTGTGATGTAGCTTACCCTAGTGATCCCAAGTTTGTGGAATTGGTCATTCTCTTCGGTATTGCGCTCTTTGAGACCATTAATCTTGCACGCCTATGGCTCGGGAAGAGTTTTGCTTGTACACAGCTCGCGTTGCTTTGATTTCCGCTCACCTTGCATCGCATCATATTAGATTTTGCATTGTAGTTTTTAGTTTCATATAGTTTGCATCCTTACATTTGCATTGCATTGGATTTGTGGGTCTCCTTCTGAAAACCCTCACGAGACCTCACTCGTCCTCTTTGGGAGACCTTGAGGTTTAAAGGGCTTGTCGTACGTGCTAAGTGCGACCGTGATTCCTACGACAGTGAGTATTAGGTTTTATTGCTTTTATAGTTTAGTTTCATTTTGTTTTTGTAAGTTAGTTGTTTTGGGATGCCCATGTGCTTTCATGTTGTTCCTACCTAGTCTCTTTGCTAGGGACTAGCAAAGGTTAAGCTTGGGGGTGTTGATGTGCTCGATTTAGAGCACATTTATCTCCCCATTTATGTGTCGATTCTCGCGTTTTATATTGGCTTTTTGCATACTTTACGCATGATTTCACTTCGATCTTGTCCCCATGTGCTTTGTAGTGTTTTTAGGTGTTTTCGGGAGATTTTGAGGTGTTTCCGTTGCGTACGAGATTTCGGCACTTGAATCGAAGAGAAATTCACGCGTTCCGAGGCTCTCACAAATGTTTCGGGTCATTCCCGAAGATATCAAGAAGATCGGAGCTCATTTCGAGGTGATTCGGGTTGAGTTTAAGGCTTAAACGTCAAAGTCGAAGAAGTGGCACGCATTTCGAGACTCCCACAAGTGTTTCGGGTCACCCCCGAAAGTATCGCAAAGTTCGGAGTTCGTTTGATGATGAGTTGAAGCCTCAAAGTGGCCAAAAGGCTCACATTCGGTCGAATGTGAGGAGCCTTCGGTCCAGCTCGGGCGCGCCAAGTCAAATGTCCAAAGCCTCGGAAATGGCTTGAATGAGCCAATTCGAGCGAATCTAGGAATTCTTGAACCGCGGTGAGCAGGTCGAACCAGTCGAATCTCCAAACCGCAGCTCAATCAAAAGACCAAGACATTTCAATTCGGCGACTCGACCCGGATTCGTCGAATCTGGCTCATTCGGCGAATCTTGGCGCCTGCATACGCACCGCTTCTTGCGATTTCGATTTCTCTTGAAGCTTCACGTAGGATATTTTAGGCTTTTGTTCCCACTTCGAGCCTATATAAGGGCACTCTTATGAACTAAAACCCTATGACTTGATTGGGAGTAACCCTCCCATTCTTGTTCATCAACGCCCTAGATTAGTTTTATGCTTTCCTTTATGTTTTGTTCTTCATTTCTACACTCTCATTTATGTAAGTTCTCTTTATTTAATGCTTTCCTTTCTTTAATGCTTTCTTTAATGCTTTCATTTATTGCTTTTGTAGTGTAGATTTAATGCTTTTTGGTCTTGTGTTTAATGTTTAGGAAGATGGTCGAGATTGATGTTGGTTTGATTGATTGATATTGATGCATATCTTGTCCCGCCACTCCCTTGTGAGACATGAGGCATTATGGGTCGCTCGATTGACTATAGGTCATCAACTTCCCATGCCATCTAGAGTGTCTCGATGACCTTCGTCGATCTCCTTCGACCTAGCCTATCTCTATTTTCAATAGACCTACCTAGGGTGGACCTAGCCTAAGCCCGCTTTCTTTCATTGTTTGTTTTCATCCCAGTTTAGTTCACCCATCCTCTTACCTACCAACCATCAACCTTTCCCATACCAACTCTTTAGTCTAACATCCCTTGTTTCTTGTGGTTCGACCCCCGACTTACCGCTACACTCGTTGTAGTATTATTTTGGGTGATTATAAATGTGTTTGATTAACCAAGGTTCTTAGCGTTAAACGCAGCGTAAAACCCGCTATCATCCGCGCTTGGTTTTATACGCCTATTCCCTCCCTCCGAGACCCACCGTGCTCACCGACCAGCTAAGGGAGGCTACTCACTGTCTTTCGCTCCTTCGACCATGTACACGGAGACATGGAGTAGGTTCCCTGCTTGTGCCAAAGTTGATCATGAGAGTCAGTGTAGCAACTTATCCATCGAGCGCATCGAGTACATTGACGTTTAGGGTGTCTTCCCCGCATTTATCATCCCTGGACGACTAGCAGTGCTTATGATATAGCGGATAACAAGGGGTGCTATGTTAGTGCTTCTACTTAGTTTTTCCCTTTAAATGTGTC
Organism: Amaranthus cruentus; assembly: GCA_019425755.1. NCBI lineage: Eukaryota > Viridiplantae > Streptophyta > Magnoliopsida > Caryophyllales > Amaranthaceae > Amaranthus > Amaranthus cruentus. The sequence goes on along the minus strand of CM033465.1, from coordinate 2,500,155 downwards.
ATTATATTCAAATGGTTGTCTAATATTTTTTTTTTGTTTACAGTTTGCATCTGAAGCCATGGCCCGCATCACTCCACTGATCAGGATGAGAAACGTTAAGGATTGGCAGCCTTGGGAGCAACATGCTACTAATTTGTATTTAGATGGATTACGAGATTTAGTTGCCGAGTGGAAAATTTATAAGGGGCAAGGGCCGCATTAGATTTATGTTTATTTGTTGAACATTATGTTAATTTGTTGAACATTATGTTTATTTGTTGAACATTATGTTTATTTCTACTTGGATGAACTAATTTATTTATGATGCTAATTGGACGTTAAGTTGAATACATTTGTATGTGTATATTTGTTTGTATCTGTATGAAATCCAATTACATACACTAAAACAAATCTAATTGAATACAATAAAAGAATATGGACTTAAATACAATAAAATAATATGGACTTAAATACAATAACAGAATATGGACTTAAATACAATAAAATAACTATGGACTACCTAAGTTGATTGCATCTTCAGCTGTATTATTTCGTTGTTGCCTCTGTCCCCCAATCATCCTATTCCAAAGTGATATCCTACTCTGATAATGTCGCTCTAACTCTAAACATGTAATGCCAGCTGCTCCTCTCCAATTAACCTGAACTGGCGGTAGTGGAGATGTATCATCGTTCATTAAAAGTTGAACAAAATGATTACTGTTCACCCAAAGAAATACAAGTTTATTTACGCCACGAGTTCCCCCCATTCTTCTAAGTGGAAGAATTAAAAAATTATAATGAGGATTACAGTCGGCAGACACATAATATACACACATATACTTGGCAAATAAATCGACATTAACGTATCAATATAACATGTTTACCTGGGTAGACATCACGAATAGCTACAGACAAACCCTCGTCTCTGTCGGTAACGATAACATCAGGCACCTGTACTGTACCGTATATATCCCTCAGCCTCTGCAACACCCAAGAATAAGACATGGCCGCCTCATCTCGCATCAAACAGAACGCAACCAAGAAGTTGTGATTGGTTTGCGTCATTCCTATTATTTCGCAAAGGGGTCACTTTGCCTTATTCGTCTTGTACGTTGTGTCTATCAACACAACATGGGGCCACGTACGTATCATCTGGATAGATATGGGGTTAGCAATTAATAACCTGGTCAACTGCCCGTCACTATCCAAATCTGTCCAAACAACATAATTCTTTTCTGTGGCCAAATAGAGACAATGTTGAAGAGGAGTCCTACCATCCATCTCTTCCCTCCTTAATGCGTGTCTTATGTTGTAGATCTGACTCATGCTAGCATAAAAACAAGGAAAGTTCTCCCTAATTGACGTCATTATAAACGCTAGTTGCATGCCAGTGGCAGTGAGATTCCGTATATGCTGCCTAATATCTACATTCATCCTATTTACCCGTACTTGCCCTTCTCTATATACGAAGAGCGGGTGATTATGTCTACCTTTTTCGCCGGGACACACTCTTACCGTCCAAGGCCTTTCACCTAGATTACGACTAGTTCCTATTATCATAAATTTACAACCACAAGCACTACTTCTAGAACCAGGTCTAGCAGCATTATCTAAGTTATGTACATCACCCCTAATATTACCATATCTATGACACCTTAAGTACAAACTAACTCTTGAACGTCCTTTCTTACGTTTATATGAAGCACGTGTAAATTGAAAACCAATTTCTATTGCTATCTCATCAGCCTAGCTATGTAATTCATCTACAGAATCAAATTCTCTATCCGTAACAAATCTGTCAGAGTAATCTACGTTATCACCTAAGTTTTCAAAGTCCTCCAAATATAAAAACAAAATAAATATATTAAAAAAAAAAAAAAAAAAAAAAAAATTTTAAAAAAAAAAAATTATACGATATACAAAACCACATTTTATGCATTGACGAAAAGCACAAAATGTGCGATTTCCTTTTTTTTTTAATTTTTTTTAATTCAATTTCAAAACGATTAATTTAACTTACCGAATTGTATTCTTGCTCGTTTTGGTTCGCCATTGTTGTTCGATTACTAATTTTAGCTTGTTTTAGTTCAGAGAGTTTTTTTAGAGATTTTTAGAGATATGTTAGAGTTTCTGAGTTTGAAAATTATGCAGGGGCAATTATGTAAATTCATTATATATAGGGTAACGATAAAATAAAAAGGGTGGTGAACTATAATAATACCCTATTAAAAATGACTAAGATACTAAAATAATAATAATAATAATAATAATAATAATAATAATAATAATAATAATAATAATAATTGTAATAAATAAAGTGTGGATCCATTAATAAAAATTATATGATGCATTTAATACGTTATATTTGAAGATTAAATACATAAATAAGATAAAAAGTTTACTACTTATAAAATAAAAAATTGTAATTAATTGAAATAACATGAATGAAAATAATAAATAGTTATATGTAGTAAGTAATTTAATAGAAAAGGCGGGTATATTGTTTGGTGGAATATTAGAGAGATAGACATGGAAGATAGAAGAAAAAATAAAAGACTAAAAGATAAAAAGGCAAAGTTGGAGAAAGGAGGGTCCCATGAGCAATAAATTGAAAATATCTTGTTGTCTTTTTTGTTAATATATTTTTGGCATGGATCCTTTTTGTGTGGTGTTGATAGGAGGAAGGTGTAATGAGATAAAGTGAATGATTGAAAGGCTAAGAAAGACTAATGAGGGTGGGAATACTACCTTCTATTCGGCTTAAATGTCTCATATTTTTTTGACACTATTCATAAATCACTCTCAATTTATATTTTACTCTTAATTTATAAGTCAAAACATAGTCATGTGAGATCTTGTTTGATTCGTCTCAATATAAGGATTATTAATATAAAATTTTTATAATTTTTAATTAAGAATAATTTGAAATATTAAAGGTTAAAATGTTGCCTCAACAAGTGTGAAAAACAAAATAAGACATTTAAGTTGAATAGGAGGGAGTTGTATATTTTGGAGAAACCACCAACCACCATCAGACAAATTTACTCTCTTTATGTAATCACACTGTGTCATTTATACATACATGATGCTACATAATATAATTACTAGTGGAATCATAATTTGTACTATATTTACTTAGAGATGAATCAATTTTGGGGTTATTCATCCATTCTAACACAAGATATTTATATTAATTTATGTGTATTTCATAATTAATTTGCTTATTGGTTCACTTGTATAAGAATCGTTAATGAAACTATATATGAGTAGTTTATATTTACAGAAACACAACTGAATAGAGTATGATAAAATTTGATTACTTATTTATTTATGATTTTGAGTTAAAAAAATATAATAGCGGAATTTAAAGTAGACAAGACAAAGTTATGAAATTAATTTTAAACAAGTTTTGAACATAATTAAGTTATTGTTTAAAAAATTGCAAAAGAAATAACATGTGTATTCTAAATAACTTAAAAACTTATGTCTCAATTCTAAATACGAACATTCATGTGGATTTTCCTCTAGCATCCTTAACCTATTGGTAATCTACAATTGTAGGTCAACTTGCCAAAAAAGAAAAATACAAAAAAAAGACTAAAAATGCAATAAAAAAAAGTAAGAAAATTAATTCCTCACCTTTTTGGGTGGATTTTTATTGCATTTTTTTTCTTACTTTTTTTCTTACATTTTTTTTGTATTTTCCTTTTTTTTTGTTAAGTTGACCTACAATTGTAGGTTACCAACAGGTTAAGGATGCTAGAGGGAAATCCACATCAAAGTTGGTATTATTAATTCAGGATTAATCGAAAGTTCGTATTATTGTAGGAAAATCAGTAAAACTTCGTATTATTCACGGTAATTTTTTCATTCAAAATCATGTCAAAGAACAATGTAGAGGCATTTTTACTTAAATGACATAAAACAAATAAGGAAATACTTTGATGGCCCGTTTCATAGATATTAATAAATGTATTAATAGGAATGAAAAACTGGTGTAATTTTAGTTGAAAAATATCTTGGCTACATTGATGGTCATGCTTGTCCAACTCCAATCATCTCATTTTTCTTCATAAAATTCATTGAAATAGCAAAAAAAAAAAATTTGATCAAAGTTTCATTACCATGAGAATAATATGAAACATTTGATGAAAATTTACACTATAAATTATTTTCATTACCACCATTTAGTATTACTAATCAAACGGGCTATAAGAGTTCGCACTATAAAATTTTAAATTTTTTAATGGTGAAAACTAAAAAGGAAGGAGGAATACATGACAAAACAAAATAACTTTTACAACACTAGGAATTATTAGACCAAAGAAACTGATGTTCTGCCTCTCTTTCCTAAAGGGGAAATAAATTCTGAGTGCTTTCACTATTAAATTCACAAAACATATGACATTTTCCCTATTTTTACATCTTTCCTTTACAACAGTTTCATTTTGAAAACCATCCTCCTTATTTACTTCCTTTCCTATCAAGTAAATTTGACAAACTGAAAGCAAGTCTCACCTGCTAATAATACAAATTACTCCATTTTACGAGTAACTGTTTTTTAAAATATTTTTTTTCTACTAAGGCAGCTATCATCATTCTATATACTAAAACAAAGATCACCTAATGACAAGTGTCAGTCTATGGTAAAAAAATTTCCCGCTCAAATAAACTTCTCACATACACTTTCTTATAACTTTATTGTAGCTTTCAGGACAAGATTACTATATATTAATGAATGCTATTGCAATTCTATATAATTATTAATTTTGTCTATTTAAGATTAAGGAGATTTATATCTTTATACCAATTGGAATAATATATGTGATTTTAGTAAGATTGAAAATAAATTTTCTTCCCTTTATATGTTTTGGAATATTATATGTGATCATTCTATATACTAAAACAAATACCACCTAATGACACGTGTCAGCCTCTGGTAAAAAATTTTTCCGCTCAAATTAGCTTCTCACATACACTTTCTTATAACTTTAATTAGCTATCGGGACAAGATTACTATACATTAATGCATGCTATTACAATTCTATATAACTATTAATTTTGCCTATTTAAGATTAAGGTTATTTATATCTTTATACCAATTGGAATAATATATGTGATTTTAGTAAGAATGAAAATAAATTTTCTTCCCTTTATATGTTTTGGAATATTATATGTGATTTTATTAAGATTGAAAATAAAATTTTCTATTTAAGATTTATCTTCTATATTTTAATACAAATTACTGTGATATTTTCTACCTCTAAATTGAGCATGTCTTTTTATTTATACTAGTGTAATACCCGTGCAATGCATGAGATTTTTAAAAATTTTAAATGTATAGTAATTTAACTATTTTGATAATTTTTTCTTAGCATAATTATTAATTATCTAGTTATGAAAAAGGTATTTCATAATTATATTTAAAAAAATTACATACTTGATCAAATTAGATAATTCAAAATTAGTCCCACATGAATTATATGTAAATATAATAAAGAGTGCGCGTTTCTCTTCCTTTTCTAAATGCTAATTGGATTATTAAGCCCATGTAAAAACACATTTCACAATGAAACTGTCTTATAGAACAATTTTTATTATTCCTACGACGACCTTTAATATGTTTGTAAATGTCGAGCAACGTGCTATACCTTATAAATTTGTTACGCTAACATAATTTTTTAAAAAATATTTTATATGGTAAGCACCAATTATGACAAAATGCGAGTAATAGCAATTCTTTAAATTTTTTCACAAAATAGCACTCAAATCTGGAAAATTAACTACAGTAACAATATGGAGGTAAGGACGTTTAATTTCCATTAAGTTTTGGTAAAATTAATAAATGCTCCTAAAAATCCTAAATTTTTTCCACAAAATAGCACTTAACTCTTGGAATATTAAATACAATAACAACATTTCCGTCAAGCATTTTCGTTAAGTTGGATTTTAAATTTGGGATTTATTAGGGGCATTTATAACTTTGACTAAAACTTAATGTAAATTAAACGTTTTTACCTCCATAATGTTACTTTAGTTAACTTTACAAGAGTAAAGTGCTATTTTATAGAAAATTTTTTAAAAATTACTACCACTCCCCTTTTGTAATAGTTGATGCTTATCATATAAAATATTCTTTTTAAAATATGAGGCTGAGGAGCTTATGCGCTCCAACACCCATCAAGTTTCAAAATTGTCTATATATATTACGATTGTTTAGTTGGTTTTCAATTTATTTTAGATTTGTTATTAAAAAAATTGTTAAATTAATAATTTGTAAGATCCATATTTGAAATATTACAAAAAAAATAACTTTTTCTGTTTCTTTTTATATGTCTCATTTGCTTTTAGATTACTAGTCATCAACCACTCTTAATTTGTCTTATGTGCTTAATCCATATATTAAAATATAATCAAATGAGATCTTGTTTGATTCGTTTTAATATAACATTTATTAATAGTTTTTAGATGTTTTAATTATATATAACTATTGCTATAATTATATATAATTATTGCTATTAAATATTAAATTAGTACACTGATAAATGTGTATAAAATAAAGGGACTATAAAAAATGTAGACAGATATGTTAACACAGTATTTGCCTTTTAATAGTCATGTGTCACTTTGATGCCTAATTTTCATGGGTCAATAAGAACTCCTGATTATTAATTGACTGGATACACGAACATCATGATGAAATATTATAAGTCATGACTAATTGCTTTTGTGTGCAAGTTACCTAGAGGATGAACAAATATATTTACTCATTAAAGTATGTTTTCTCTTAATTATTTGTATTCATTTAAGCATAAACTTTATTTTAAAGGCAAAAGCTATCATATGTCCAATGGCAGACCTAGCTCAGGTGATAGGGTTGCATATGCAACCCCATTAAAAAAGTCAAGAAAGTAATATGTATGTCTTGAACCCATGACCTATTGCCAAATATAGATAATTAATCACACTTCCATACCACTAGGTTACAAAACATTCACATTTGTTAGTTTAAAACTTTAACATAATTAATACTTTATAAGAGCAATTACCTTAATGACTATTAAAGGAAGGAAATTAAATTAATGACTATTACTTTCCATAATTCTCCCATTTTAAACTCTTCTTCCTCCCAATCTTTGTTTCAATAGTCTCAAGCTGTCAAGCACTATTGTCGTCGGCTTGTTGCTTGCTCGTAGCCGGCCCACAGCCACTGTTGCCGCCACTGCACCGTTGTTGCCCATTGTCCACATCCCAACAATCCAATCCCCAATAATTATATTGGGTCAATTATTAAAATTGAATTAGAGTTATATTTTTTTAGAATTTATTAACTATTGTATGTTGAATTTGAGTATGATTTGATTTTGGTTTAATTTTAATTTACTTTAAATTATGTTAAAATTAGTTTTATTTGTGTATGATTTAGGTATTATTTGTTTATAAATCATAATTTTTGCAGAACGTTTATAAATCATATGTTTAATTTGCTTTAAGTTAGATAATTTCAATTCAGAATTAAAATTTGTATTTGTATTTGTGATTTCATTCATTGTCATTCATGAATAATATCAAAAATTATCATTTTAATTAACTTATAAAGTATCAGATTTGTGTTGAGTTTCTTATTTATGTTGTATTATTTTTTAAGTTATGTTTTACTTGTTGATGAAAATAAGACGCCTTTATTAAACTCGCAACCCAGTGTTTCAGATCCTAGGTCCGCCACTGCGTTTGTTTAAGGGGTGATTAATGGCTAAAAATCTAAGGACCTCACATATTAAATAATCCTTACAATAACAATAATTTGGAATAGATTAATGGCTAAAAAGTTTGCTTCTTTAATTTATCCTATTTATCTTCCATGAGTTTGCTATTAGATCTTAACAAAATTACGTACATGGCCTTGAAAATTTTTATCAATTTTTGCTCGCTTTTGCCTGGATATTCGATAGTGATAAAACTAAAGTATATATTTAAAGATAAATAATAAAACTTGAAATTAATATAATACATTTTACTCATAATTTGATGGTAAAATTCAAATTATAGTGATGTGAATAATGCTTATATGATTTAAATTTAAAATACTTTATAATTTACTATTTAAAATTGATTTATATTCTCATTAACTAACGCCTATTAGGGATGGGCATGAGTCGGATCTAGGTCGGGGTCCAGCTAGACCCAAATTCAGACCCTAATTTTTTTATTAGACCCAGACCCATATCCAGATTCGCAAGATCTGAAAATCTTGGACCCAGATCCAGACCCTTAACGTTTGGCGAGTCTAGGGTCTGGATCTGGGTCCAAGACAATTTTATTTTTTTCGTGAAATTTTTTTAAAAATATATTATAAAGTACAGTTTCGACCATTCGCATAAAATTATTTAAACATTTTCGACTAACGAGGATCTTCTAATACTTTATACTTATTGAGCGAATAAATATATAAAGTTTTCCAACATTCAAGTTCTCATAACGAAATATTTATCAGGTCTTTACTTTTTCAAGTATTAATACAATGATCACATTTTAAATTACAGGAACCGAGAAAGTTCAAAATCATGTAATGTTTAGAAATAAAACAAATTTTCAAATTAAATAGTTAAATACACATGATAACTAATATATACTTTTTAAAAAAAAAATGTAAATGGGTCAATGAGTCGGATCTGGGTCAAATATGGGTCTCAAAAGTGTAGACCCGGATCCGGATCTGAACCCTAAGATCATGCACCCAGATCCGACCCGACGACCCCGATCTATAGGGTCCAAAAATAAGTGGACCCAAACCCTTAAAATTAGGGTCGGGTCGAATCTAGACCTTTAGGGTCCAAGACCAATGTCTATCCGTACGCCCTATACATGTTCGTTAAACAACATATTTTCTAAATTACAAAAACTGTTCAAATGATGCTCTAAAACAATGTAAAGGAAATTTAATTATGTCATAATTACTTTACTTAGACTATAAAATCGCATAATTTGTATTTTTTTGTTTTGAATGGAATAGGTTATAAAATCTCTACGTTTAAACAAACAATTTAAACTTCTTTTGTAAATAATGAAAATCGAATCCCATTTATAAGAGTGAAAAAGAAAAGGAAACATTCTAATTATAGGCAAAGCTACATGTGATTCTTTGTATTTTTGGCTTTGCACCCCCCTCCACCTACTACAATGATATATAGTTTAAAGAGTATAAAAATATCACAAAAATCACTATAGTTCAATGTTTGGAGTAATACATTTGTAATTTAAATTTAAGAGATCAAATCATAATTTTGTAGGAAAATGAAAAGTAGAATAAAATAATGATATTATTTCAGAATATTATTTATATTTTAAGAAATGAAGATATTGTTATTGTTTTTAGTTTCTATATCTTAGCTTTTGATCTCTTCTGTATTAATAGAGGTATTTTCCTCTATATTGACAATAAGAAAAACTAATTATTCAAGCTTTAACCCTAAACCTAAAATCCAAATAATTATTTATTCACGGTATCAGAGCTATAAGGTGTATTTCGGGATCGACGACACCTTTTTTCGGTAATCATCAATCATCACTTTACCAACAATGGAAGACCAAGAAACTCACAATAACCAACAAATGATATCATGAACTCAAATGGAACAAATAGTCCAACAAATCTTCAAACAAATGAATACAAATACCCATACCAATACCACACCTACTGAAACCGTAGAAGTGAGGATGGTCGAGAAAATAACATATCATAACTATACAACATGGTGTAGACTCATTTATATAGAAATTGAATCTCGATGACAACTTCACCACATTAGAGCCGCATCCCCCAAGTCTGACTGAACTTTCATACATACAATGGAAACAAAGAGATTCTCTTGTCTTTTCATGGCTTATTTCTAATATTAACTCAGATTTAGTACAACAATTCCTTGATTACAATACATCTTGGGACTTATGGAAAGACATTATAACACTTTTGAGCGGTGGAAGAGATGAACTTCAGATCTTTGATCTAAGTCCTAAAGCAGCATTTCAAACAGAACCAAGAACCCATAGAAATTTACTATACAAAACTCAATACATTATGGAAGGAAATTAACCGTGGCATGCCTAATCCAGTGAAACATGATGATGACATAACCAATTTAATGCTTTTATGCAAAGGCAACGAGTTTATCGATTTTTAATCGGAATAATTGATAACATTGATAAAGAACGTCAAAATCTTCTCAACCAAGATCCCTTACCCGTACTTGACAAGACCTATGCAACCATTAACCGGGAAATTAATCGGCATGATATCATGACCGATGCTTCACATTGGAAACAAGTCCCTCAGTAATAAGGAGTGGGCTTATAACCAGTCTGATTATACTTCATTCTAGTGAGAAATAATAGACAAATCTCACCAGACAAGTTACCATTGTGGTGGCTCTCAGCAAACTAAAGAAGAATGTTTTAAACTCATTGGCTACTCATATTGGTGGAATGAGTTAAAGCAATAAAAGGCCTCCACAAAGGCACCTGTTACTCAGACTGGCGGCCAAGCACAACTCGTCACAACCTTCCCACAACCCATAGCAACAATAGAACCAAAGGATGCACATGGCAAATGGGGTAAGACACATCATCTTGGGCATTTACGGGTGTTTCATAGTAGTTTTTACCACCACCCCAAACAAACCCTGTTACTCGCAACAACCCACTCCTCTCAAACGCACAACCACAAACCCTCAAATACAAGTCAATAAATCAGATCCCCAAGTCTACACAAGAACCCAGTAAAAGTCTAAAAAGAAAAAAAATCACTAAACAAAGCCATGAATCAAACAACAAATGGTCATCAACAAAATCGACCCAGAAATCACAATACAAAGAGAAAAAACCCCGCACCAACACTAGTTGACCACCATCAAGGTGTTGGTAAATCGGACTGGTCGCGTGGCAAACTCAGCTGGGTGTAATGGAAAACACAGAGTAGGGAGGATAGAAATCTGAAAATGGAGAAGGGGGAATTGTGCACCTTCCATAAATAAAACCTATTTATAGAGAGGCAACAAATAAAAACGCTCTAAATGTAAACCAACAACCCCAACCCTCGTGCCCCTAACTGGGTGACCCAAAGGTACGCGTACCTAGATCCTTCTTATCCAATCACCCATTTTCATACCCCAATCACGATTAAATTTAGTCCAATGTCCGATTTCAAAGCGTTAACCAAAATAACAATTTTTCAAACTCTTGAATTTTTTTATTACTGGTCAACCCATACTATGATGTTTGACTCTCGTGATATTTTATCTGTTGATCCCACTACCACACATTAGAATTGCCAATAGTGATCGTGTCCGTGTGGATCGTGAAGGCCCAATTGTTATTTCATCATGTCACAATTTTAAAAACGGCTTTATGGCCGTATAAATTATTATCCATTAACACACTCAAAAAGAAACTTAATTGTATTGTTCTCATAATCGCCAATGGTTGTGTTTTGTAGAATGCGCAGACCTTAAAGATCATTTGACACTATTTCTATGTTTTAGGAAAGTAAGGTATTGTTATTATTTTAGTTTCTATATTTAGCTTCTCTCTTTTGTATTAATAGGGGTGTTTTCTTCTACTTTGATAATTAGAAAAACCAATCATTCAAGCTTTAACCCTAAATCTAATCCAAATAATTGATTTTTTAAAATTTAAACTATTATTTTTATAGACTAATAAATTTATATTATAATGTTATTACTCGTTATCTTTCATAATTTCACATTCATCTTTTTTAGTTTGTGTTTATATATTTGCTATCTTAATTTTAATAGTGTTTTTTTGGAGACTTACTAGACAAGTATATGTTAGAATGTAAGAGAGAATTCTTATTCATTGGTAAAAGTAAGTACAAAATAGGGATTATAGCACCTATATATATACAGATACAAGGCAAAAACCAAAGAAGAATAAAATAACAAAGTTAGTTATACAACTGTAACAAACTAATTCTAATCCTAATAATATTTAATCAGGACCGTTGACGTATGATGAATATCCACCCTTGATCTTCAAGCACACGGATAGACTAAAGATGTTAGTCTATTAAAGTTTCCAACTGCTGCACATGCTGCCTTCTTCTTTATATGGAGTGTGCCATCTGTATTCTTCAATGGAGCTAACGTGGATGAAATATGAGAGCTAGTCACAAGATTATGTATTCCAACACCCTCCCCCCCCCCCCCCCCTCAAACTTGTGGTTGCAAACACCTACTTTGTGTAAAAGATTTCGAAAATGAACAGAAGGAAGAATTTTTGTAAACAAATCTGCAAGCTGCTGTGTAGTAGGAAGATATGATAGTTTGAGCACGCCTTCCAACATTTTTTCTCGTGTAAAATGACAATCTATGTCAATGTTTCGTCCTCTCATGAAAAACAGGATTCTTAGCTATATAAATAGCTGATTGATTATCACAAAAAAGTGTAATTGGTTTGCTAATGACAACATTTAGTTCTTGGAGTAATCTTACTAACCAAGTGACTTCGGAAGCAGCACTAGACATAGCCCTATATTCGGCTTCTGAGCTGGATTTAGACACAGTTTGCTGTTTTTTACTTTTCCAGCTAATAGGAGAATTCCTTAGCATCATGACATAGCCTGTGATAGACTTTCTTGTATCAACACAAGAGCCCCAGTCTGAATCTGAATAAGCTTGTAGAATAAGCTTGTCCTGCCCTTGTAGTTTAATGCCTTGTCCACAAGTTGAATGTACATAATTCAACTTATGAAGTAAAGCATGCCAATGGGAAGTTCTTGGATTTTGCATGAATTGACTCAGACTTTGTACAATATAAGCTAAGTCTGGTCTTGTGTTTGTTAGAAAATTGAGTTTACCAATTAAACTCCTATATAAAGTAGGATCCTTAATGAGATCCCCTTCATCATGAGTTAGCTTAGTATTAAGAGGCAAAGGGGTAACAACATGTTTAAAATCTTGTACTTCACTAGCATACAATAATTCCTTGCTAAATTTTTGTTGAGTTAATATTATCCCATCTTTTTGATAACTAACTTCAATACCAAGGAAATAGTGCAAATCTCCTAAGTCTTTTATGGTAAAGACTTGATCTAAATGTCTTTTAAGAAATGTGATCTCGGTATTATCATCCCCTGTCACTATGATGTCATCGACATATACGACAACAATAGTAATTTTTTGTCCTTGTTTTTTCAAATATAGGGAATAGTCGTTTTTGGACTGAACATATCCTAAGGTTTTTAATTCATCAAGTAATTTGATGTGCCATTGTCGAGAAGCTTGTTTAAGGCCATAAAGAGATTTCTTAAGAAGACAAACTTGATTTGGCTTGCTTGCTAAGCCTTCAGGGATTTTCATGTAAACTTCCTCATGTAAATCGCAATGAAGGAACGCATTGTTGATATCAAGTTGATGAACTTTCCATTTTGAGCTTGCTGCGATGGCTAAAATACATCTTATTGTGGACATTTTGACCACTGGGGAAAAAGTTTCCTTATAATCTATAGCATACTATTGGTTATACCCTTTGGTAACCAATCGTGCTTTGAATCTTTCTAAGCTTCCATCAGATCGTAGTTTAACTTTGTAAACCCATTTGCTTCCAATGGCCTTTTTTCCTTTAGGCAACTCAACAATATCCCAGGTTTTGTTTTGGGTTAGAGCATCTATTTCTTTTTTCATGGCTAAAACCCATTCAGGGTTTAGGGAAGCTTCTTTATAGCTATTAGGTTCAACATAATTGTTTTGTAGAAGAGCAATCTTTTGGTGTTCTATAGGTAAGGCATCATTTGCAACAATATTACACCAAGATTGTCCTTTGCTTGTATGAGCATAATCTTGCAAATATCTTGGTTTGTTAGTATTCCTTATTGGTCTTTTTGGCATGATTGGGACATTTGTGTTTCTCTTGTGTTCATGTTCTTCATTTCTACCAACAAAGGAATTATATTCATCAACATCTTTAGGGACATTATTTTCCTCATTTTTTTCTCCATCATATGGTAAGAAAAAATTTTTGATAAGTTCATCATTGCTTTTCAAATAATGAAAAGGGAAAAAATTCTCATGAAATTTCACATCCCTTGATGTGTAAATCGACTTGGTTTTCAAACAATATAACTTGTATGCTTTTTGTGTTTGAGAATATCCAATAAAGACACTAGGTTGAGCCTTTGGTTCAAATTTAGTTCTTCCTTGTTTGAGTGTGGAAGCATAGCATAAGCATCCAAATGCTTTCATTATACCATAAAATGGTTTCTTATTATGTAACCTTTCATAAGGAGAAATGTTATTTAAGATACTCAAAGGCATCTTGTTTATAATATGGACTGCAGTTTCAACACAATCACCCCAAAAACCAATTGGAACATTGGATTGAAAGAATATTGCTCTTGACACTTCAAGTAGGTGTCTATGTTTTCTTTCAACCACTCCATTTTGTTGGGGTGTATTTGTGCAACTGGATTGATGGCAAATGTCCATTTCATTATAGAAGCATAAGGTTTCCCCTTGGGACAACTCTTTTGCATTATCAGTTCGTACTATTTTAATTCTTTTGCCAAACTGTGTATGAGCATAAGAGTAAAAGGTTTTAAAACAACACAGGAAATCAGATTTGTGTTTTATCAAAAATATCCAAGTATATCTGCTGTAATCATCTACCAATGTAACAAACATATTACATTTATTTCTAGTTGGAGACCTTAATGGTCCCCAAACATCTACATGGATCAATTGAAAAGGAGTATCAGTTTTTATGGAGCTGTTATTAAAAACAGTTCTAGTTTGCCTTGCTAATGGGCAGATTGTACATATGATCTTAGACTCAATCTTTTGTGTGCTGAATTGAGGAAAGATAATCTTCAGCTTGTTAAAAGGTAGATGGCCAAGCCTTAAATGCCATGCTTTGGCTTCTTTGATATCAGCAGCAGCTGTTCTGTGTTGAGATACAAGAGCTTCATTGTGTGTAGCTCTATCACTTTCAATGTCTGTGGGTTGCAGGTAGTACAGACCACTTCTGTTCTTACCAAGAAGCAAGTGCTTCCTCAATGGCCCCTGAATGTAACATTCATTAGCCTTAAAAATAACATCACACTTCATGTCACATATTAGTTTATGCACAGAAATTAAATTGTAATGAAACTCAGGCACAAACAAAACCTCTTTAAGGCATATACCATTGGGCAATGTAATATCTCCACTATATAAGACCCTAATCCTCCTTCCATCAAGAACAAGGACATTATGGTGTTTATTAACTAGAGGTCTCACACAATCAAACAAATTAAGTTGGTAACTCATATGATCTGTAACTCCTGAATCAACAATCCAACTAGACTTAAGAGTAAGTGACTGGTTACCTGTTAGTTGTGCTGAATTTGATGTGTGACTAATCTCTTGAACATCACATATGGCAGATTGTTTGCTAAGCAATGACATGAGTTGAGAGTATTGTTCTTGAGTAATGTTCTTATCATTACTCTTGTTTTCTTGAATTCCAGTATCAACGGAACTTGTATTAGCCTTGCTTGTTTGTGCTTCTTCCTTCCTCCAAGTATTATTTTTAGAGTTTGTAGGATAACCATGAATTTTCCAGCACTTCTCCATTGTATGACCTTGTATTTTACAATGATCACAAAAAAATGAAGATCTTTTGCTTCCAGAATTCTTGTTTCTTGAATCATAGGACTTTCTTTTTTCTACCATATGTGCCATGACAGTATCTTGCACACCAAGGTCTTCATATTTTCCAATGTCAAGATGAACCTGTTCTTGAATAAGGATCCCATAAACTTCAGAAAGTGTAGGTAGCTCCTTCATCATTATCAAGCTACTTCTTGTTTGTTTGTACTTAGGGTCCAATTTCATAAGAAATTGAATGATACGGTTTCTTTGTTGACTCTTGATAGTCTTTTGTGTTAGTTGACACTCACAACCATTGCATATACAAGTGGCTATAGGATCAAGGGCATCCAATTCATCCCATAAACCCTTGATTTTGGTGAAAAAATCCTCAATGGTCATATCATGAGTTTGAATAGTCTTGTTGGGAGCTTCTTGTATAGTAAAGAATTGGGCACTTGAAGATTGCCCAAATCTTTGTTCTAGCTCTTCCCAAATTTCTTTGGCTGTGTTCAACCACAAGATAGTCTTGGCAATCTTTTCATCAACCGCATTTAGGAGCCATCCTATAATGACATCATTTACTCTATCCCATGCTCTTGCAAGATCTTGGTTGTGTATGGATCTTTTCACTGTACCATTCACAAAACCAAGCTTATTTTTTCCTGATAAAGCTATGGTTACTGCCCTTTTCCACCCTTTGAACCCTACCCCATTAAAGATGTTTGTCACTATCTTCAATCTAGTGTCTGTAGGGTGAAGATAGTACGGGCTTGCGGGATTCATGATGGGGTCTTGTTGCTGCTGCTTATCACTTTTGGTGACCATTCTTTGATTGAGATAAAGGCACAGAAGAAAAAAAAATCAGAACAAAACCTGTAATGTTCTGTTCTTGTACCAGGATCAGAGAAAAAATTAGTGATAACACCTGTCTGATACCATGTTAGAATGTAAGAGAGAATTCTTATTCATTGGTAAAAGTAAGTACAAAATAGGGATTATAGCACCTATATATATACAGATACAAGGCAAAAACCAAAGAAGAATAAAATAACAAAGTTAGTTATACAGTTGTAACAAACTAATTCTAATCCTAATAATATATAATCAGGACCGTTGACGTATGATGAATATCCACCCTTGATCTTCAAGCACACGGATAGACTGAAGATGTTAGTCTATTAAAGTTGCCAACTGCTGCACATGCTGCCTTCTTCTTTGTATGGAGTGTGCCATCTGTATTCTTCAATGGAGCTAACGTGGATGAAATATGAGAGCTAGTCACAAGATTATGTATTCCAACAGTATATGGAGTCAAAAAGACTCACTTTATTTTTCAAAAGGGATAATTTTGGGGAAGCTTCGACTCCATATGTTAAATATATTTTTTCATATGATTCAAGTTTATTTCAGTGTATATGTTTTAAAATTTTTATAATTTTACTATTTTTTTAATATATTCAAAAATCTATTATTATATCGATAATTTAGCGCATTCTAATTCAAAATCTTGATTCTAGTACAAGGTTAATGAAAGATTGTTGCACAACTTGTGAAGCACTTTCTCTGTTATGTTTTGCTTGCTACAAATACATAGGCACACATATTAAGGAATTATACTGCAATTATTAGGTGCATGTGGGGGTTTCTTTTTAGGATTTTTTTAATATTGTTTGATGAAAAATAAAAAAGGAAAATAGGTTTTTTTAGATGATTGGGAATATTATTAAAATTAAATAATGGTAGGTATAGTCAAAGTTGTTAAAATCGTGATTTTACTTAGAATCGTTTAGAGAGGTAGAATCGAATCGTAGAATCGTACGATTCTACAAATAAACTTAAAAATATCACAAATATATAGTTTCTTATCACTTTTATCCAATTCAAAAGTTTAAATTTATGAATTAAAGTTTCTTTGACTTTATTTTTAAGAATATAACAAAAACTTTTCAATAATTAGTTTAAATTTTTATACCGATTAAGAAATTTATTTTTTTAAAGTATTCATGATGGACAATTATTTGAAATTTACGTGTATATGTAAAAGAGATTAGTAAAATATGGTAGATAAGAAAAATAAAAAATAATTCATACTATGTAAGTAGAATCAGATCGTTAAATCGTAGAATCGTAGAATCGTGTTATGATTCTACCTCTAAAAATTTTATTCCAACTAGAATCGTAAGATTCTATAACTTTAAGATTCTATCTACGATTCAAATCGCTCGCTTGTTTTTAGATCGTAAAATCGTAGAATCGTATATTAGAATCACGATTTTAATAACCATGGGTATAGTTAATGAGGTATAGAGTAGGATAAAAATAAGATTAGGTGGAATTTTAAATGATTGGTTTTTTACTGAAAATAAAAATGTAGCAAGTAATATGAAACTTTTCAAAATAGAAAATGTAGCGAGTATTATATAGCCGAGGAAGTATGAGTAACTATCAACAACAGGCGGCCAAACTTTAATAATTGCCTTCGATATCCAAGACCCATCAAGTCAATCTGAATTATAGTTACATTAGGCGGATTTCATTCTCACATATCAAATGAGACAAAATTTTATATTTTGATTTCTATTTTTTATTTGGCTATGAATTTCTTATTTTCTAATCATACATATAATAAAAAGCTTGGAAAATTCTATGTGTTAATTTTTAAGAAAATTTGTCAAAATTCACTTATTGACTAAAGACTAATTATATGACATTTATTTGAACAATATATCTACTATTAAAGTATCTTTTGACTAATATTTATTTATAGTTAATTTGAGTAAATTTAAGTTTATAATATACTGCTTAATTTATTGTTGAAAATTTTTAAAATTACAAAGTTAATTCATACATATAATTGTCAAATTAAAATTGAGTGTTTCTACTACATAATATTTCTAACTTTTTTAATATCATATGTTTATATATGTGTCGATGTTAAAAAAAATCGTGCATTGCACGGAGTTCTACACTAGTTTTCTTTAAAACAACGTAATAGTTGGATAATTAAATCAAAAATGATTTCAATTAATACTCGTTAGCTCAAATAAACTTCATAATTTAACTGCTCCGAATAAATCAATTTATTATAGTATCAATTTATTATAGTATCATTCTCATAATATTACCAAGTATATGTTTTGGTATATCTTTTGAAGATCAATAAAACTTCTTTATATTTTGCGAAACTTATTCTAATGGAATGGTATATATTGAGTTAAATAAATAATAGATACTATCTCCTATGCAGTTCAAATGAGACATTTGACTTTTCTCGAATTTTAAGGTGAGTCGAAATGGGCCCCATTGAGTAGGAGAGAGAGTGATATTATGGGTTTTTAATGAGTTGATTAGAGATTTAATGATTCCCTCCAATTTTGAAAATATTTGTTGCAATATTTAAATGTAAAATATTTTTGACCTTCAGAAGTGCATAAATATTTTTATAATAGCCGAAAATTACATTGTTCGGGTCTAATTAGCTAAATTACAATGTTCCTACAATTACATTACACACTTAACCCGAAAAAAAAAAGTTACATAGAATAAATTACTTAATCTCTGAAAGCCTTCTCAATTCTTCAACGAGGTCGGTGTAGTTCAAATCTTTCTTGATCATGTGGGTACAAATTTTTTTTCTGATCGGCGATTTCAAAATAACCAAGTCAACAAAAAAATCGATGCATTTAAATTCTCAAATATTGCCACGGTATGTTAAACAACAAAAATTTTATTTTTGTAAAAAAATTCATCATTGTACCATCCCAAATAAAAAACCAAATTAAATGTCCAAAAAAACAAACACAGATCAGGCGCAAAAAAAAAATTAGAATTTTCAAATGTTAAACATAAGCTCTCTTCACGCAACAAAACAAACAAGATCAGACGCCAATGTGAAATCTTTAAACCAACAGAAGCGAGCCAAAAATGTTGGCGCCATTAATGCTAAAATTCAAAAGTGATTGCAATAAATATAGCAGCACTCTTCAACATTTAATAGACCCACAAAAAACAAAAAGCGGTTGAAACCAAAAATCTGTCCAGTCAACAAAAAACACAAATAATGCAAAAATTGTTGTGCAAATTAAACAAAAAGGAAAACCAATGCAAGGTACAATTAATGAGCTTGCAATTGAGTATGAAATCAGCGGGAAAACGATCACAAGACTATGGCAAGAAGTTCAGAAACAAATGGATAATAACAACACAACCATAAATTTGAACAACAAGAGGATTGGGAGACAAACACATAAACAATTTCAATTTGATGAGGAGAAATTCACCGGTGTGTAGATGAAAGAAGGATAAAATAATTAGAAAACACACAAACGCAATCAAACTGACTTTGAATGACAACAACAAATTACACAGGTGAAGTTTTGCATTATCTAAGTTGCAATATGATGAACACAACGATTCATTTCAATTTAAACCACATAATAACATTGTTCACATTGATGAAAAGCACTTTTACCTAACACAAGAATCACAGACTTACTACCTAGCACAGGGTGAGGTAGAAACACATCGTGAATGTCAATCCAAATGATTCATCCCCAAAATTCTTTCATGTGTGCAGTTGCAAATCCAATTTATTTATCTAATGGTGATGTGTTTTTTGATGGTAAGATAGGGATTTGACCATTTATTACTCAAGAACTTGCCAAAAGGAGTTCAAAGAACAGAAAGAGGAGGGGAGTTGGAGACCAAACCAATACAATCAATCACTAAATTGCACATGAGAGCAATGCTTATCACTAATGTCCTACCCACCATAAGAGCTAAGTGGCCACACGGGATGTCAAAGCACATTTTTATTCAACAAGATAATGCAAAGCCACACCTAGCACACAATGACAGTGGATTTATGGAGGAAGCAATAAAAGACGATTTTCCAATGCAACTTGTACAACAACCACCAAATTCACCTAACATGAATGTACTAGACCTAGGTTTTTTAGGTCATTCCAGGCTTTGCAATATCAAAGCAGCCTATAATGTACCACAATTACTAAGTGTTGTGAACAATGCATTTGAAAATTTAAGTCACAAGTGTTTGAGATTTGTGTTCATTACCCTACAAGCTTGCATGATTGAAACTATGAAAAGGCAAGGGGGTATTGACTATCATATCTCACACATGAACAAAACAAAGAATGTTAGGGAGGGGACATTGTCGGACTACCTTAGTATAGACAAACAACTAGTGGTGGACTCTCTTCAACATTTATTCACAAGAATAAGTTCACAAACAATGAACCGACTGGTTGACATGATAGGCTATCAAGGGGGTCTTGATGAAACGCAAAACAATGCACAGAACATGTTAAACCAAAATAATGTGAATAGCACAACCCAACAACAACAACAACATGACCAAGACAATGTGAACAACACAACCGAGCAGCAAGATGAACAACACCAACATCAAGAGCACATATCAACATCAACAACCCAAAACAATGATGCAATTATCCAACAAAACGACCAAGTACAACAATTATGGTGAAAAAAAGACCAACAATCAGCATGTACAGGGACCAACAAAGATCAATGAACAATATTTTTGGGAAACGAAGGGAAATAACAAGTACAAAAAAATACACATTCAGAAAACCAATTACAAGTTATACACAAAAAGACGAATCATTTTTTGGACAAATTTTTGGAGATCTTGAAAATGAGATGTTTCAGATCTAAACAACAAGTGTAAAAAAATTTGTTGTTGTTTAAAATGAAACGTTTGTACTCATGTTTACAGTAATGGAAAAATTGGTTGTTTATTTGAAAAACTCTCAGAGTATTTAACTCATTCAAATCATTGAGAAAAATGAACATTTTTGCGCTTTAGTTTTGGGAAACAATGCAAACCCTAATTACGAGTTCGCTTTTTTGGGGTGTCAATTAAAAGTGCTCTCAAAAAAAAATCATTGAGCAACAAAAAAATGCATCTAAAAAACCCTAAATCAACCAAACATCATCATTTGCCATAACGCACCCACAAGAACAGAAACGTACTCGAAAATGGCCCAAGCTTATCATGCCAATCTTCCTCCTCGCAATCAGTGTTAGAGAAAAGAGCATCAGTAGAAGAGTACTCACGATCCGGGTAAAGTTCAGGCTCAAGAGTATAGATGGGTTCTCCTTCAAAGTCTAGGTCTATACCCCACTTTGGATCTGTCTCAATTGAAGAGTCATCATCCTCATACGAGTCAAAAAAACTCATCATCGTAGTATAATTAGGGTTTGAGAGAGGTGATTTGGGGATTTTGAGAGGCGAAACTTCAGGTGAGGAGAGCTTATGGCCAGGAGAGTTAATGGCGGTTTTAGGTTTCGTAAGTGGTGAGAATTTGGGAGTTTTAGGGTTTTTGTCCATGGTAGAGAAGATAAGGACAAGCACGAAGGTCAGAAATGGTAGGAAGCATTAGAGAGGGGAATCAAACTTACCCAGAAAAACGAGGAAGAAGCAAAGGAAACCCAGATCTAGTGTTTGAAGAACAATGGAGGAGGTTTTAGAGAGAAGGTGACGCTGAAAAGGCAAGGCGGAAGATTGGGGTGGGTTTTTAATTCCGGGGTGGATAGGGATGGGTTTTAATTTGGAGGGAGTAATTAAGATGGTTTTAGATTAGGATAGTTAATTTGATTGTTTATGGAGAAAATAGAATAAATTAGATGAGTTTAATAAAGGTATAAAAGCAAATAGGTAAGGTCAAGTAAGGATATAAGGGTAAAAAATCCATCCCAAAAATGGAAATGGGACATTTAGGGTGACTTGACCTAAAATAGAAATGAGACATTTAAGTTGAATAGGAGGAAATATTATTTTTAGCGAATGAGTTATAATTGATAGTTTTTGGAATAAATTTTCTTATTTATATTTTGTACAACATTTGTATATAATTAAAAATTAAGTACAAATTAAATTATTTTAAC
Source organism: Amaranthus cruentus (assembly GCA_019425755.1). Lineage (NCBI taxonomy): Eukaryota > Viridiplantae > Streptophyta > Magnoliopsida > Caryophyllales > Amaranthaceae > Amaranthus > Amaranthus cruentus. Next base: position 2,477,605 of record CM033465.1, on the reverse strand, counting down.
TATAATAATTAATATGACATCTTTATAACTATTACTAAAACAAAACACGATGACATAATCACTAACTAATAGTGCTTATGTGTCACAACCTCAACAAAAAATTTCCCCCAAAAACTCAATGATGACATCATCACTAATTAATATATTTGACTTAATTGTTTTCTAACTATAACTATAATGTTATTCATATTGATGTTATACTTTGTAAGTCACATCATTTAATGTATTAAAGATCTATAAATTTTAATTTTATTTTTTTTCAATTATTTATAAAATCTTATCTATTTTATTTATTAAATAAGTATTATTTAAGTGTATTGGATATTTGAAGTTGGTTAAAAGATAATATACTTTTATGAGGATTTTTTATTTATACTAATGAAATTGGTTATTTAAATGCAATGCATAAGTTTAATATGATTTAGGTTGTGGCTACATTTATGCAAGTCACTTATATTTTTATGACAAATAATTTTTTTTAATTTTATAAAATAATTTTACATAAATATTTATGTTAAATCTATACTAAGTTTTCACAATCATCTACACACAATGGAAAGTATGATACAAATCAAACAAGGTATGTAATGCATACAACTATTCAAAACGAAATGAGATGTAACTATAATGTAAAATTTATTTCTTAAAATTTTAATTTCTTAAATGATATGTGAGTAAATTTAATAAAGTCGTGCATCGCACGGGCACTATCTAGTATTTATTAAATACAAACTCATCACGTCTAATAAAAAAAAACTGTACATCAAATAATTTTTGTAAAGATGTTCTACACATTTCTAACTAAAAAAAATGTTTTGAATAATCCAATATATTGTCCATTCTTTGCTAATTAATAATTCCACCTTCTGAAAATTTTCAAATAATCCAACCTTTGCATATATTTTGTTGCGGATGGACCTTTGTTGCAAAGAACTGGTTACAATCAACCGATTGTAACCGGTTCTTTCCAACAAAGGTCCATTCGCAAACAAAATATATGCAAAGGATGGATTATTTAAATATTTTCAAAATGTGTGATTATTAGCAAAGAATGGACAATTAATTAGATTATTCAGAAGTCAGAACCAATTTTCTTTTCAAATACAAAAAGTCTCCTGAGAGACCGTCTAGGGTAAAGACGGCTCTCCCAACCGCCCAACTCAATGATTTTAAATTTAAAAATAAGGTTAATGACTAATCAGTTAGTTATTTTGCAAAATGAGTTGGCCCATGTTTACCCGTCTATGCTATAGACGATCTGTAGCAAGAATTTGTGTTTCAAATATCATTTGTTCTTTCAAAAAATTTCCTTATAAAAGTAAGAATTTATTTCTAGTTTTTTTTCAGATCCGTTCGATTCTATTATATATCGTATATTATATTTACTTAAATTTATGGTCTGAAAACTAGACGTAAATTTTTTTAATCTAAAATCACATCAAAAAATCAAAACTTAACACCAATTCTAGTCGATTCAATAAATTTTTTAAAAACTGTATTGTACTTACACTATAAGTTTTTATAATTTTTTAGATTTTGAAGGCCCTAAGCAAGAAGTAAATTTTGGACTTCTTAATTCTATTTGTAAAAAAAGATTTAATTTCAGTATGTATAATAAAGGAAATATAATTTGCAGGACTATTTAAATATTTTTTGTGAAATTGAATATATTTAGTAGCTCTACTTTCTTCAATTTTGAAATTTTTCTCTCAAAATTACAATAGTGACAGTAATAAATTTTAACAATAGTAAATGTATGTTCAAAAATCCTAACAAAAAAGTATTTATTTGTCAATAATTTATTTTTCTTTAAATTATAGGATTTTTAAAATAATTTTTTCAAAACTAATCGACAATATACAAGCTATCATGTCAATGGGTATGTTGGGAAAATACGTACAATAGATGGGATTATTAAAATTGATCAAAGGTAGAACATTTATTTTGGGGTTTGATTAATGGTGTTCAATATTTCTATAATGAATCATTGATAATAATGTGAATATACACAAGAATTTCTAGGGTTGCCTAAAATAACAAATACACAAAATATGCTATTGCCCTAATTACAAATATTCTAATTATATTATTTTCATATTCCAACACTCCCCCTCAAGTTGGGTCGTAGGGTCGCCAACACCCAACTTGCATAGAACTTCTTCGAAGCATTGCGTTCCAACAGCTTTTATGAGAATACCAACCAACCGATCCTTTGACTTTACATGTGGAAGTTTGATCACCTGTGCCTCTAACTTCTCCTTTATGAAATGTTTGTCAATTTCGACGTGTTTCGTGCGATGCTGTTGAACAGGATTCTCTGAAATGTTGATTGGAACTTGGTTATCACAATATAGCACGACTTTAGGTGGGAGAGAACCCAAGCTCAGTTAATAACTTTCTAAACCATAAGACTTCTGTGATTCTCTTTGCTACTCCTCTTAATTCAGCCCATGCACTAGACATATCAACCACTTTTTGTTTCTTGTTTCTCCATGTGACTAAGTTAACCCCCACAAGAGTAAAGTATCCTAAACTTGACTTTCTCTCATGCCTATCACCTGCCCAGTCTGCGTCTATGTAGGCAAAAAGTTCAAGATGCCCATTCTTCTGATATAAGACCCCCCCTTCCTGGGGATCCTTTGAGATACCTCAGAATTCGAAAAACTACTTCCATATGTTGAGTCTGTGGCTTATGCATAAAACGACTAATCACTCCCAAAACGTATGCAATATCTGGTCGTGTGTGAGCTAAGTATATCGGCTTTCCTACCAGTCTCTGGTTTTACATTCGATCAGATGATTCCCCCTCTTCAAGAATCTGTAGTCCGTGATTCATCATCATTGGTGTTTCGATCGGTTTACAATCAAGCATTCTCGTCTCAGCTAGAAAATCCAACACATACTTCCTTTGGGATATGAAAATTCCCCTGTTTGATCTAAGAACTTTAATTCCCAAAAAATATTTCAATCTCCCAAGGTCTTTCATCTCAAAGTCTTTGAACAGCTTGCGCTTCAGATTTTTGATTTCTTCCTTATCATCCCCTGTATTGATCGTGTCGTCGACATAGATTAAAAGGCATGTGATTTTCTTTCCTCTCCGCCTAAGGAACAAGGTATGATCGGAGTTGCTTTGTTTGTACCCAAATCTCCTCATAGTAGATGTAAATCTCCCAAACCAAGCCCTAGGAGATTGTTTCAAGCCATACATAGCCTTTTTCAATCTGCAACCTTCATTTTCTGAGAACCCTGATGTGAACCCTAGTGGAGCCTCCATATACACCTCGTCTTGTAACTCTCCGTGAAGAAAGGAATTCTTTACATCGAACTGATGAAGGGGCCAGTTCAAGTTTGTTGCTATACTAAACAAGACACGAATCGTATCAAGTTTGGTTACTGAAGAGAAGGTTTCTGAGTAGTCAACCCCATATATATGAGTGTATCCCTTTGCAACTAATCGAGCTTTGTATTTTTCGATCGTGCCATTTGACTTATACTTGATTGTGAAAACCCATTTACATCCGACAACTTTCTTCTTATTCGGTAAGGAGCACTTTACCCAAGTGCCATTTCGATTGAGAACACTGATTTCTTCCTCCATAGCGTTTCTCCAATGATCACTGGCTAAAGCTTCTTCTACTATGGTTGGGATCTTAATTGCATATAAGGGTGCTTTGAATGCTAAGGCACTTTGTGACATATTTCCTCCGGTTGGTTCAACGGGATACCTCGATTGTCTAGCCTTATAATTTGGATCATATCTCCTAGGAAGAATCCCTCGTGTAGATCGAGGTGGGAACACATATGATGCTCTGTCATCACCTTGTCTATTATCATCCTGACTGGCCTGGTTCCCTAAATCTATATTATCTGCAACAACTTCCTCATTTACAGTATCAACATCATTATCATCAGTAGTACCTTCAGAGTTACTCACTTGATGATTAGACAGGATTGGTTGAGGTAGAGGAGTGGACTGAACAGCCTGGTGGGTTGACTCTGTGGCATCGCCTACTTGATCTTTTGGGTCTAGGTTGGACAACCAAGGACCAGTTAAGCATCCGAGATCGTCATCTTGCTTCTCCCCCAAACATCGAAGATAGTGATACTGAAAGTCTGTCTCAATGAAATCACAATCCATGGCGGTGTTAATCTTTAGAGTTAGAGGATCATAACACCTATAGCCTTTTTGATTCCGTCCATATCCAATAAGAACACACTTCACTGCTCTTGGCTCAAGTTTTTGACGTACCCGCTTCGGACAATGAACAAAGACCGCGCACCCAAATATTTTTGGAGGTAAGGTATGTGAGGAGGGTATCAGATGGTGAGTTTTGAGGGTTTCTAAAGGTGTGTTATAATGAAGGCTTTTTGTGGGAAGTCGATTGGTAAGGTAGTTGGCAGTGGCAATAGCTTCAGGCCAAAGATAGGTGGGGAAATGGATTCAAGCATGATGGCCCGGGTCATCTCAAGTAAGGTTCTATTTTTCCGTTTTGCCACGCCATTTTGTTGTGGTGTATCGGGACAAGATGTTTGATGAATTAGGCCCTTAGTTTTAAAGAATTGTTGCATGTCAGAATTAATGTACTCTCTACCATTATCAGTCCTAAACATGAGAGGTTGGGTTTGAAATTGGGTGCAGATCATATTATAGAAATCAACAAAGACGTGAAACACTTCAGACTTGTGTTTAAGAAATAAATCCAGCTCATCTGGGTACAATCATCAATAAAAATAATAAAGTATGAAAAACCATGTATTCCTACTACAAGAGCAGGACCCCACACATCAGAATGAATAAGCATAAAAGGAACATCCACTTTATTCAAACTACCAAAATACGAGTGTTTGTGGCTTTTTGCCAAAATACAAGTTTCACACTTAAAATCTGAGTTAAGCCCTACAAAATTAGGAAACGTTTCTCCAGATACCCTATAGATGGATGTCCAAGTCGTCGATGCCATGTCCATAGTTGTCTTTCCTCTGACCCACGAACAAAAAAACTACTTTGTCGTTTTGAATCTCCTCTTCCAAGTAGTACAGTCCACCTCTCTCAATACCACGCCTAATAATTTGTCATGTCTGAGCATCCTACACAATACAACAATTGGGTTTCATGAGAACGGTACAGTTAAGATCCCTAGTAATTTGACTCACTAATAATAATTCATGAGAAAGATGGGGAACAATTAAACAATTTTTTAAAGCAAGTTTTTTTGTAAAGGAGATAGTCCCGGCTCCGCTCACTTTGATTCCTTCCCCATTAGCAGTTTTAATGATATTTTTCATAGGTGTGTCATGCGTCAAAAAATCATTAGGATCATATGGCATTGTATCGGTAGTCCCGCAATAAAAAATCCAACTCCCTTCAAAATAAGATGAAGCGTTAAATAAAGAAGAAAAATTCTGCTGATTTAAATATGGGACACGTGACCCCTCCCTCCTTTTAAAGGGTTGAGGCCATTTGCTTTTGTACCCCATTTCTTCTAACCCTATCTCCTGTACGTTGTTTGTGAGGGAGTTCTCTTCTCTCTCTTTGATACCTGTCATGTTCATGGCAGCTCCTTAGTTTTCTCCTTCCTCCATGGAAGCTTTTCTGTGCTCCAAACCACTGCTGCTCTTCCGGTCCAGTTATGATAAGAGAAGCGAGCCGACCCCTTTTCTCCCTTTTTCTTCGCATCCGACCATCATTAAGGGTAGCCCACGATTTTAAAACACTCGTTTTTTGTGTGCCTTGTACCACCACAGTTGGTACATTTCAGGTGAGATTTGTCATCCTCACGCCGGTAAGTCCTCCCTTCAGCAACAAAGACTCCTCCAATGCCCAATGAGTCTGGATTTGACGAGGGCTCTTTCTTCATTATACCACGTCTTATTATCTCTCTCCTTATTCTGACATAGGTCTCCTCTACCATGGGTAGAGGATCTAGAAGGAGGAGATCTCTCCTATCTTTATCAAAAGTCTCATCAATTCCTGCTAAAAATAGATACAACCTGTTTTGTTGAATTAACTGGTTTCAAGTGATGATGTCGTGTGGGTCCTTCATGGGTTCGGTTGTCTCTGTGATATATATATATATATATATATATATATATATATATATATATATATATATATATATATATATATATATATATATATATATATATATATATATATATATATATATATATATATATATATATATATATATATATATATATATATATATATATATATATATATATATATATATATATATATATATGTTATTTTTATATTTTGATGTTCGAAAATTGAAATCAAAATTTTAATGCTTTAGTCTTTAATCTTAATCTGAATTTTTATGTTCTTGAATTTTGATAGAATGTTAGTATGTTATTTCTTGATTTTTATGCTCTTGAAAATTTGTTAGAATGTTATATATTTAGAATGTTAATGTGTTGTCATTTGTCAATGTGTATGTGTTTGTTAATTATTAATGTTAATGTGTTTGTTGATTGATTTTAATTTTGTTTATTGAGTAAGTTTAATTTTATTTGTTATGTTTGAGTTTTGGAATCATGAAATTCATTGAGGGGTTTGATTTATACTTCAACATCACAATCTTATCGTTTGTTATTTTATAAAATGTTTTTTGAAAAAAAAAGGTGGGAAGTCTTAGATGTGATTCATTGTTGTTTGGCTTTGTTTACTTGTTTGAGTGATGGGGCTATTTGTTTTAGGTTAATTTGGTGGTTTGCTAAGTTAAAATAGCTAGAGTACGTATTTTTTGGGAATTCAATCATGTGAAATTCATAGTCGTGTTTTGAGAAATGAAGTAAAATAAAAATAAGGGATTTATAATTTCATAGAAGATCTTGGTTTAAGCTTTGTGTTATTTATGAGAAAAGTTCTAACATTCGCCCATTTATTGGTGTCCCAGATGACTTTAAACCTCGAATCCGTCGTTGCTTTTATAAGTGGACCCTAGACATTAGTCTAGCTCGCCCTTGTCAATGTTTGACCCTAGGTGTATTAGGAACATATAATCTAACATTAATTGAACCCAATAACAAGAATTTATAAGGATGTTTATATTTTATAGCCTTATGAAGTATTTATTCTATCCCTCTCATTAAGCACTCATTTTTTTTAGTTTGTCCTATTAGTTTTGCATTATTTTTTAATTCGGTAGGTCTTATTTTCTTTCTTTTAAATTCAACTACAAACTTATACTCCATTTTAACAATTTATTTTTATCATTTACTTATTTTGTCACATTTTCTAACTTAATTTCTTTTTTACTCATTTTACAATTTGTATATTATAAAATGAAAAGGACATGAAATGACAACAAGTCTTAAGGAAATGAAAGGAAAATATATGATTAATAGATGTACACAATGACTACTAGAAGGGGATCAATATGATCAATGATATCCCACTTTGTAGCACGATGTATAGTGCTACTTTATAAGATCGAGTAAATAATTAAGGAAATAAATATAGTTATATTTATGGGTTAATGCATGTTTTGTCTTAATATGAGAAATAAGATCATAATATTATTTAAACTATTCCCTCTATTTTATTTGTTTTTCCATTTACTTTTTTTGCAATTCCAATGCAAACTTAAAAGCCAAATAACTTTCATATATTGTGGGTTTTTAAAAGTTCTAAAAAGTTGATATTAAAAATATGTATATTAAGACAAATCTATCAAGGTCCCACATGCGTATGAATTTATGTATTCGGTAAACAATTAAAAAATGTCAGTTTACATGTTTTGATCTAAAAATGTCATATATTTGGAAGATTTAATAACGACATTATATAGCTGAAATATTATTCGAAACTATTCTATAAATATATAGCTTCCATGCATACAAATAAATTTGTATATATTATATCATCGATATATGTCTTAAAAATCTTAATCAAATTTCTCTCTGCAAAATAGAATATTCTAAACGGAAAGAACATTCGAAAACAGAGGAAATAATCAATTTGTGTATTACACAAGTTTTAATACTAGTTTTATATAATTGGCTAATGTATATATTTTAATATTAAAAATAAACAGATATAAAAATAAATGTAATAAAGTTATTGTTCCTGTCGGATTTTATCGAACAATTAATTAAGAATAATCCCCTTAATTTATGAAGTGATTAAGAAGATTATGCTAGTGAGGGTCTTGATCTTTAATCCTTTGCCGGTTATACAATAAGATCTTATTGACTTCGGATGACACCTAGCCTAAAAATGTCAACACAAGGGTTAGAAAGGCCTAGAAGGTGTTCCTCCAGGGACCTTCTCCAACGCCCAAGTCAGTATCAAGACAAATGATGATTTGCCTAACCAGTCCTTCAAGATGCACAGTGGCAGTCAAGTGGATTATGGCTTAGGGCTTGTTTACGACGTGAAGTCTGTGTAAAATAATAATGACAAGAATTGATGTAAAAGATGCTATATCAATAAAGTATTATTATCTGGCTTACAATGTTGTATTCAGTCTTACTCTTTACATAAGATTTTTCGTACCTCATTTATTGTATATCTCTTAGTATTTATATCTAATCATTGAGACGTATACATTCCTTAAAAAGAGTCCCACATTCCTTGCATGCTACAAACGATCTCTTTCTACGTGTCATTCTTAGAACTTAACTAAGCACTTATTTTACCTTTAGTGGTTTCCATTACTGGCGTGTGTCCCACTATTCGCTTGTTCTTTGAGATGTTTATCAAGTGTCTTTAATACTCACGTGAGTTCCTCGTGCCTAAGATATTTAAGTTCTCTGATATCTTCTTTATAATCCGGCAGATAAATGTTCCCAGATGACGACCTTCCCATGATCTCTGTTGCCAGATACTGATGGATACGAGTTCATAACCTTCGCCTTCTGGTTTACTCATCCTTAAAAGATATTTTCCCTTAATTAACCTCCATTATTTTAGGATGATATTTGTTGTCCTTGTTTAATATTTTTTACCCATACAATCTGCCCCCCCCCCCACACCTATATATTCTCCTTCGAGAATTTATGGGTTTGTCCTTGAGACAACCTTAACTTTCTGGAGCAACATTTCCCTCTTTCCGTGATCTTGGATCAACTCCTGGGAACCCATCGCTCTCGGGGACTGTTACTAGTTCGTCATGTAAAGGATGCCTTGGCGTGTAATTCTCCCAATTGCTTCATTCAAGGTCATCCTTTACGCCTGGTACTCCCGCAGCGGTGGTAGAGGACACACACTAGGAAGAATAAAAATAAAAGTGACAACAAAGGCTGTTCCTTTGTGGGATGACGGGTGAATCAATCTTCTAATAACCTAATTTGTATTATCCTTGATTTGGGAAGATATTTTAATCTAATAAAAGAAACCAATGTCTTCCCAAATTCAAAGAAAATATCAACAAAATTATTACTCCTTTGGTGGATATACATTTCTGGCAACTCACTTTTTCTGGGTGGTAAAAACTCATTTTTATTTTGTAAGAACTTCAAGAATTTCTTTCTACTCATCTCTCTAGATTTTTCTTTTGCGTGTAAGTCTTCTCCGTACTTGCGTGAGCAAGTGTATTTATAGTCATCATTTCACTGTATACGTATTAAATGCACATCCAATCATCGTGTTGTACTTGCCGTTAATAACTGTCCAATCGTCGCATCCTACCCTACTAAAATTCAAATTTTAGCGGTAAAACCCTAGCGGTTGATCTTCTCACTTTCAAATGTTTATCTTTTGGACGGTTGATCTCCCCCCCTTTTCTCATTCCTCCCAATTACCCTACTATAAATACTTTTAACTTTGCCCCTATTCTATTTTTACCTTTCCCTGAAATTACATTTACTTCCATATATCCTCTGAACCCTAATTGTAACATTCGATAAAATTAATTCGGGATTTTTAAAATAAATAATAATTATTATAAGAAGAAAAAAATAAAAATAATAAATAAATAAATAAAATACCCCTTCTTTTTCCTTCCATTTCGTGGGAACCAAAACCCAAACCCCATTTTTCCTTCTTCCTCTCACTCTTTATTTTCAATACCCAGTAAACCCAAACCCCTTGATCAAGACCCCCACCTTCTCACGCCATACCCTCATAAAATGGTAGCTTCACACAGAAATTCTTCACGCAATCGTTCGGTCTCCCTTTCCCTCGAGTTTCTGAATTCGTGCGCCTGAGAACCACCATTGGTTCTCGGTGGTTTCTTCCCAAAACAGCCGCGGCAACAGCCTCTTTCAGCAGCCTGTTCATGGCATTTTCCGGGCAGGAAACGCAGTCAGATTCGAGTCTTCTCCCTCACCATTTTGGTTTGGTATGACCTAATCTTGTTCAAGCATTTTGTGCGTTCTTGGGTTAATTAGGGGTTAGGGATGAAAATGTTTAAGCCTTCATTCTTTTGGAAGATTACTTGATATCTTTACACATCTATATTCTTTGCCTTTACAATATTTTAAGATTTTATTATTTTAATTCTTTATCATCAAAGAATCACTAATCAAGAAGACTACCTTATTATTCCAAGATTTCGCATATTACCCCTGCCTTAGTATATTTGGTCAAAAAATTAAAATTAGTATTGAATATTGAAATATTAACTAGATTGTTATTGCAATTTTGGGATTATGAATTTGATTGACTAATCAGTAATTGGATGTTCTAGAATGAGTTGGGAGATACTTGTGGAAATTATTGATTGTGGGATAGAGTGATTGTTGTTTTATTGACTAGATAATTTGATATTCTTGAAGGAATTATTAGACCTTCTTGAGAATTAGAATATGAACAATTACAAAAGTTGTATATGCTAGTTAAGCTATGGTCTTAGAAGGAGATGTAATCAGTTTTATGTTAGTGTAGTTGCATCGAACACACGATGGTGACGTTATAATATTCACATGATTCAGGATACGACTACGTCGATGAACGATCTTCTAAAAGATTATGATGAACCGGTTTTGGCTATCTGAAGCGTCGGATTTGGTGAGTAGTAGCAGTCCCTTAAAGGGCTTGGCCAGGCTACTGTTTTGAAAATGTTTCTTTGTCAAATGGTTTTGAACTGTTGATTATTGATGATGAATTGATTATGATGATATTGATATGGTCAATGGATCGGGCTCACGAGCTGGTCGTTGACGGAGTAGAGGGAAAACCTCCCTTACTCCCTATTTTGAGGTGAATTGTCATTCAAATATTGACTAGCCTCACCCGAGAGTGACATAGCCTTAGAGCTATGGATGTTCCTCTCAACTAGACTCCCTGTGCGCACATAATTCTAGGAAAAGGATGTTGCTTTTAGACGAATGTTTTGTATAACTGTGTTTTGTTGTTTTGGATTGTTACTTCTCATTCAGTTTAATCTGACTCCCTGTTGTTTCTTTCTTTTAGATTGTTTACAGATCGGTACCAGTCGGGAACGATGGGTTAGCGGTGATGGATATAGTATACATGGAAGATTTATGAATTGAGTTTGTGGGAAGTGGTAGTGTTTGTATTGGGTTTTAGTAATTGTGTAAAGACTTTGTATATTGGTTACGTTATACTTATATAGTGACTTTGTATGAGTATTCTAGATTTTGGTTTAGCTATTTGGATTTAAGATTAGGTGTTGTAGTTATGTATTAGACGTCGTGACCCTTTTTTACGAGCTATGAATCGAAATTTGAGATCTTTGGGTTAGTAAACCCCGTGATGACCCGTCTCATTGGTCAACCGATATGTCGGGTTGTTACAGTTGGTATCAAAGCCGACTCGCGACCGTGACTAATCCTTAGGGTTAGTTCACCTAGCGGGCATATAATCTTGGGAATTAGGAAAAGCATGATATTAGATGTTTATGAATTTTGATAAGTGATAGGAATAGAAGTAAATATGATTATGGCATTAAGTAGGTATTTGAGTTTACTAGGTTTTCTTATAAATGTAGGATGTGAGGTGTGAGGATTACGGGATAAAACGGGGAACGCTTTGACGATTGATCGTGGCGCGAAGAAGATTCCATGCGTCGATGCAATGTTGGAATTGGTTTCTGATGATGTCTATGTCTTTTTGTTCATCGTAGCTCCTTGTTTATTATCGTTTTGGTAGCTAAAATAGTATGTTCTAGGATTGTGAATCATGTCACCTTTCTTGGTGCTAGCTTCTTACGATCAACCTTTTATTATCGATTTCGAATTATTATTATAGTTGGTACATAAAAGCAAGGTTATATAGTTGTGAGGTATCGGTAGTGTTCTGTTGAAAGTGACATGAACTTTGGGAATATTTGTGATATAGTAGGGGAGCTAGTAAGGAGTTATTGTGATGGAAAAACCTAAGATAAGAGCATATGATAATTTTCGAAGTCTAGTGATGAGATGCATACGATGTTCATATGTTTGTGTAAATGATGAACTTTTTAATGTTGGACCTTGTCATACATTATAGTTTATTTGGATATTAGAGCTTATAGATTCATTAGAGTTATTAGAAGATCGAGTGATTATTACAAGAATGAACAAAGTTTCTTTTGCTGGTTAGAAGAACAAATATGACATGAAGATGGGATGTCACTCGTTAACTTGAGGTTTTGTTAAGAATGATATGATTATATTAGTTGCAACCGTATATGTATGGATTTCATCATAAGTTAATTTAAAGGAGCTAGAGTTGTAAATTTTGGATATTGAAATGTTAAGGTTATACATTGCAAGATTTATGTTTAAAACCTTGGGTTAAGATAATTCGAGGAATAAAGTATGTTGGATTGTTGTATAATGTATAAAAGTAGAACTAGTCCCGAGGCTTGGTGTTTTATTGATCATCATTGAGGAATATGTTTACTTTAAGTAAGTTAGAATTAGAAGTGCCTTATGAAAGATCGGATGCAATGAAGTTTGAAATTTAACAACTATCATTTGTTCACGACAAATCAGGTGGAGAAATTAAATTGAAACAGAGTCATCATGAAAGTGAACCTTTGTTGGAGGAAAAATTACATAGGTCTTGAAAATTTAAGGAATTTGGGATGTATTTGTGTTACTTTGCGATGTTGTATTGTGAGGTAGCTAAACAAGAGATTTGTCGTCTAAAATCTAAAGGTATATTAGATATCTTGGGATTATGTTACTAAGAATTTATGTTGGAGTCAAAAAAATATGAAGTAGGAATTCCTTTTGGCTTGAATGTAATTATATATTGAGGAAGAATTCATGGTTAAAGATTGACTATGATATAAAGATAAATTAATGATTTGAGGAGTAAGATGATTATTGTTTGATAAGGATAAGTTTTGGAGTTTTATGATGTTCTGAGTAAGATCGGTGTATAATGGTTGACTTTGGTAAAAGTAGCAATTTTGCACAGTGTGAGTATTATCAAAATTTGGGTTGACAGTGCTTTATATAAGGTTGTTCAGATTATAGTTGTCTTGTAAATGGGTATAGTACGTAGTGTGATTGATCGAGTCTTTGGAACATAAACGCAAAGTAGCTTTAACGTCGTTTTACCAACTTTCGTCAAGCGAATGCATGGCATGTTCCACGTATCTCAGCTAAGACACTACATCAGAGACGACTCACTCGTTCACCCGCCTGAACAACTAATCCTTGATGACACGTTGCAGTATGAAGAGACACCTTTTCAGATCCTAGATGAAAAGACACGCGATACTCGTCGAGATAGTACAGCACTTGTGAAGATGCGATGGCTTAAATACGTTAACAAGGAAGTAACGATGGAGGCAGAGGATGCAATAAATCGCGACTACGATGGTTGTTTGATCGTATATTATTATGTTTATTGTTGTTATAACTATTGTTTTTTTTTTCCTTAGTCTTTGAGAAGTAAGCTTGGGTATGAAGTTCTTTTCTAAGCTTGGTAGAATTGTAAGATTTCAGGGAAATTCTTAGACTTGGTTAGGGCTTGGTAGAAGTCTTAAGGTTCGTTAGTTAGCATAGTTTTCATATGTTCGACGTAATAAGATTGTATACACGGAAGCTCCTTAGGCATGACATTGAGATTTAGTAAACTTCGAGGACGAAGTTCTTTTCAAGTTGGGTATAATGTAACATTCGAGAAAATTAATTCGGGATTTTTAAAATAAATAATAATTATTATAAGAAGAAAAAAATAAAAATAAAAAATAAATAAATAAAACACCCCTTCTTTTTCCTTCCATTTCGTGGGAACCAAAACCCAAACCCCATTTTTCCTTCTTCCTCTCACTCTTTATTTTCAATACCCAATAAACCCAAACCCCTTGATCAAGACCCCCACCTTCTCACACCATACCCTCATAAAATGGTAGCTTCACACAGAAATTCTTCAAGCAATCGTTCGGTCTCCCTTTCCCTCGGGTTTCTGAATTCGTGCGCCTGAGAACCACCATTGGTTCTCGGTGGTTTCTTCCCAAAACAGCCGCGGCAACAGCCTCTTTCAGCAGCCTGTTCATGGCATTTTTCGGGCAGGAAACGCACTCAGATTCGAGTCTTCTCCCTCACCATTTTGGTTTGGTATGACCTAATCTTGTTCAAGCATTTTGTGCGTTCTTGGGTTAATTAGGGGTTAGGGATGAAAATGTTTAAGCCTTCATTCTTTTGGAAGATTACTTGATATCTTTACACATCTATATTCTTTGCCTTTACAATATTTTAAGATTTTATTATTTTAATTCTTTATCATCAAAGAATCACTAATCAAGAAGACTACCTTATTATTCCAAGATTTCGCATATTACTCCTGCCTTAGTATATTTGGTCAAAAAATTAAAATTAGTATTGAATATTGAAATATTAACTAGATTGTTATTGCAATTTTGGGATTATGAATTTGATTGACTAATCAGTAATTGGATGTTCTAGAATGAATTGGGAGATACTTGTGGAAATTATTGATTGTGGGATAGAGTGATTGTTGTTTTATTGACTAGATAATTTGATATTCTTGAAGGAATTGTTAGACCTTCTTGAGAATTATTGAGTTTGGGTATAAATAAACTATTGTGTCGAATTAGATTTATAAAAGGATGTAGATTGTTGGGTAATCTTTAGAAGAATGTGAACAACTTTAGATTTTGGACTAAATTAGAATATGAACAATTACAAAAGTTGTATATGCTAGTTAAGCTATGGTCTTAGAAGGAGATGTAATCAGTTTTATGTTAGTGTAGTTGCATCGAACACACGATGGTGACGTTATAATATTGACATGATTCAGGATACGACTACGTCGATGAACGATCTTCTAAAAGATTATGATGAACCGGTTTTGGCTATCTGAAGCGTCGGATTTGGTGAGTAGTAGCAGTCCCTTAAAGGGCCTGGCCAGGCTACTGTTTTGAAAATGTTTCTTTGTCAAATGGTTTTGAACTGTTGATTATTGATGATGAATTGATTATGATGATATTGATATGGTCAATGGATCGGGCTCACGAGCTGGTCATTGACGGAGTAGAGGGAAAACCTCCCTTACTCCCTATTTTGAGGTGAATTGTCATTCAAATATTGACTAGCCTCACCCGAGAGTGACATAGCCTTATAGCTATGGATGTTCCTCTCAACTAGACTCCCTGTGCGCACATAGATCTAAGAAAAGGATGTTGCTTTTAGACGAATGTTTTGTATAACTGTGTTTTGTTGTTTTGGATTGTTACTTCTCATTCAGTTTAATCTGACTCCCTGTTGTTTCTTTCTTTTAGATTGTTTACAGATCGGTACCAGTCGGGAACGATGGGTTAGCGGTGATGGATATAGTATACATGGAAGATTTATGAATTGAGTTTGTGGGAAGTGGTAGTGTTTGTATTGGGTTTTAGTAATTGTGTAAAGACTTTGTATATTGGTTACGTTATACTTATATAGTGACTTTGTATGAGTATTCTAGATTTTGGTTTAGCTATTTGGATTTAAGATTAGGTGTTGTAGTTATGTATTAGACGTCGTGACCCTTTTTTACGAGCTATGAATCGAAATTTGAGATCTTTGGGTTAGTAAACCCCGTGATGACCCGTCTCATTGGTCAACCGATATGTCGGGTTGTTACACTAATCTCTTGCTAAAAAATTATTCTTTTTAAAGTTTTAATCTTTTCGTAGAACCCTTTCATCATGGTGACTGCCAAGACTTCCCTTTCAGACTTGACATTCGATTTCAAAAATGGACTTACTGACGTTGCCATTGCTGAGTTCCCCATGACTTGTAATGCTGATGCTTTGCCTCATGAACCCCCTCTAGACTGGGAGATGAAGACGAAATGGACTTACTCGTTTTGATTTTTCCGATTTGGAGGCCAAAGAAACACAAAATCATCGAGACTGCCTTTTCTGAAGAAGTTCATAGTACAATGGTAGCGGGCAGGGCCAATTTTGTACTAGAAGATTATTGCCATATCCCTAAAGAAAATGGATATTGTTGCAAGATCGTGGACATTGGGATGCTGGCTCACGAATATATTGTATCTGACACCAATGAGGATGATATCTTCATTCCCCTCAGTATCTATCACCTCGCTTTCGGACTCCGTTTCCCCCTTCATCCCTTCTTTTCCCAAATTCTTTGCCATTTTGAGATTTCTTTGAACCAACTTCTTCCCCAAGCCACAAGAAAGATCATATCTTTTATCTGGATATGTGAGTACATGAAGTTGCCCATGACTCTTAGGCTGTTTCAGAGTCTTTTCAAACTGGACGATCACAAGAACGCCCCTTTCGTTACCTTCTCCTCAATCAATGGGTCTATGGTATCTTATCTAGAGATCAATGACCTTAAAGACTATAAGGACATAATCATCTGGGTAAGAGTACCTAAAACCCCAGGTCATCCCTACAGGTACATGCCTACTGTTTTCTGGAGTAAGCCCAGACGCCGGGAGACTTACAAACTCGATCAAGTGATAGAATTTTCTAGGAGGGAGAGGCATGCCTTCGTCTATTTTTACAGACTTCCTAGTGCGTCTCTACCTACTGGATGGATACCCCACAGTGCAACCATTCAACAGGAGTTATGCCTTGCTCTAGTGGGTCTATCCACTTGTACCACCCCAGGTATTTTGTCTATTATTTTCTGATGATGAACCTCTATCATGAACATTTTTGACTAATTTTCATCTTATTATTTTTACAGAGGAAGTTGCGCGCATCATTCCCTGGAGGGTTTTGGGTATTTCTCCTCAGGGGAAATATTACAGGCCTACTCCTTCATCTCCTTGGGTTGAAAATACTGTTTACCATCATACCATGAGATGGTGTTCACGTTCCCTTCCTGTTTCCGTTCAAAATTATAAGGAGAGGAGGAAAATTGGTTACTATGTCGATCCCTATGCTCCTGAAAACCTTCCCAGATGGAGACGAACAGACATCTGTCCTGCCAACTCTGGCGGTGTTGTCAAACCGGAGCGAAGCCCCCTCCCTTCCTCTAAAAAGGATTTCAGAGATCCCCAGAACTGGGTAGATCCTCATCTGACTGTTTTCACTTCCGAAGAGCCTTTTCTGGGACCAAATGGAGGTTTGAAGAAGTCAAAGGATACTGATGCTTCTTCTTCTGCTCACCCTGCTCCTGCCAGCTCTTCTTCCTAGATTCCCACCAAGAAAAAGAGGAGTACGATGAGCAAGAAGGAACCATACACATCTTCTTTTCAGCCTTGGAAAGGTGAAGTAATCATTCTCGACGCTACTCCTTTGGCTTATCGATCTCCTGGGAGTGCACATACTGTTGCGTTACTCCCAGGTGTCTTTATAGGTTGTCATATGTCTTTCACATTTGTTTTTCCCTGACTTATCTATTAATCTCGACCTGACTAATGTTGCCTTCATTTGTAGCTCCTAGCAGCCTTGCTGTTCCAGAAACTATTCCGGTTGAACAGGCTCAACTGGGGCCTGTTCCTGAAGACAATAAACTGGCAGAGGAACTGGAAGCTGCCCTTGCATCCTCCTCTGACAAATAAGATACAGATGATGATGTTGACGTAGACGAATTGAACTCCTCTTCCGCGTCAATCTCGATTGATGAACCCCAATCATTCGTCGGTGTTCAAGACGATATTGTTAAACAATACGCGGAGGGGCCTGATGTTGGTAATATTTCCTATCTTAAGATTCTTCACTTTTGTGTTGATTGTCGAATCCAAGCTCATCAAACTTTACATTGTTTTCTTTTTGACTGCTTTTTCAGCTATTGGGCAATTTGTCTCGCCAGAGGTTACTGTCATTGAGGAGGTTACAAAGACTTTGGGAGATGAAATTGCTGATGCCCTCGTTGATCTCTCTCTCCCTATTACCGAAATGACAGGCATCCCGGAGGGTGCATCTGGCCTTCTTCCTACTTCTGCTCCCCAGGTTGATGTTAGGGTTAACGATGTAGCAGAAGTTGATCCTGGGATGGGTGATATTTCAACCCAAGCCCCGACCTTGCTTCCGTCAGATCCCACTAATCCTGTGGTTGATGTTAATGAGCAGGTCTCCTCTACCGCCATGCAAACCGAGGCGGAGGGTGCTACTGAAATCGTGGAAGGTCACCAACCCTCCCCTATCCGAAACTTGGTTGGCGTGATCCCTCCCCCTGTTGAAAACATTCCGGAAGAAGGTGACATGATCTACATTTTTCGCTTCTTTCCTTCTTCTCTTTCTCTTTCTTTTTTTTTAATGCTGCTTCTTCTTCAAGGACATCCGTCATAGGGAAACGTTCCCTAGAAAAGCCTCATTCTAAAGAGCCTTCTGCCATTAGGCAAAGGACTGACGAAGTAGCGGCGACATCTACACACTCTGCTTCATTCGATTTTACAAATAGTTTGAATAAATTTATGGGAAATTATCATTGGTGCCTCTGAGGTATGCCTTAATCTCAATGGTGTATAAACTTATTTTTTTTTCAATGACACGCTTGACGTTTAGGGGTAATAACATCCGTGACACTTTTTGTCGTTAAGTGCACGTTAATTTTGAAATGTAACCTAACCATGGAGTTTTGCCCTTTCCCTTCTTTGTTGGCTTGGACTTTGTCACTGATTTCTTTGCACCGACTTTGGAAGTTGAGGCTTCATCAGTGTTTCTTCGTAACCTTTGCTTCAATGTTGCTCCCCTTTTTACAAGTGGACTTGTTGTGACCAAACTCCCCACATTTTCCACACTTCACAGTCTTGCTCCTTTTTCCCTTCCTTTCCTCATCATCACCTGTTCTCCTGTTCCTGCAAAGTCTTCCAACTCCTCTCTTAATCACAGGGGGTAAAATGGTAGGATTATCTACTGCTGGCCATTTATCTTGATTAGGGATGGGCTTTATGCTTTGACCATAGGCCAGCTTGTACTTCTCAACTGAGTACCATTCATGCACAAATGACTGTGGATCAAGACCCTCATGAAGAATTGCACGCATCGCATGCTTACATGGTATGCCAGTGAGTTGCCACACATTGCAAAGGCATGTGTGTTTGTTCAAACTCACTGCAAGAGCTGATTTACCCTCCATGACTTCATACTCTCCTACACTAGACATGAAAGCCCTGCATGACCTATTGTCATTGCACAAAGTTTGCACTCTCTTCACAATATTTGGACACAACTTCTCCCAATCAGCACTTTTTTGCTTTCTTGTAGCCAACCTAACCATTGTCACCCTCCTTATTCCCTCTAACAAAGTAAGAATAGGCTTACACCTGTCAGTTCCTAAAGTTGCGTTGAAGCTTTCCACAAAATTTGTTTTGTTAACATCACACTTAAGATCTACATCAAATTTGTGTTTTGTCCACCTATCTTGTGGACCCAAATCAGCAAGCCATTTCCTTGCACCAGCATCCTCTTTGTCAAGCTCCTTCATGGCCTTGGCAAATGTGAAAGTTGAAAAAGCCCTACATGCCAGCCAGAACAGTTGCCACATCTTAGGACCTAGGAATTTTTTCTTCCAATTGGCACTAAGGTGCTTGCAACAATACCTCCTTTGCACCTTAGGCCATAAATCACTAATAGCTTTGTTAATTCCCTGCATGTGCAAATCAAAGTATTGAAAACAGTAAGTATTAGAGATGCCAAACATTGTATCTGACACAAAATAAATGAACTAATTTGCATACCTTCTGCCTATCAGATATTATGCACCAATTGTCACCTCTTTGACTTGGTTCAAGAACATGCTTGAGATGCCAAATCAAAAACTTCCAGCTCTCTTCATTTTCGCTTGAAACCACAGCCCATGCAACTGGAAACAGTTCATTGTTGCCATCTAGGGCAATTGCAGATAACAAAACTCCTCCATAATTACCCTTTAGATGAGCCCCATCAACTCCAATCACACTCCTACAACCAGCAAATAGGCCATCCAAGGAAGGCTTGAAAGATATGAAAATGCTCTTAAAAACTAGGGGTCTATCTGGATGTGTAGGGGGAAACCAAGCACTATTTGCATGTGACCCTTCATTTGTGGAGTTAATTACATCACAATACGAAGGCAAGGAACTGTATGATGTGTCATGCCCACCATTTATGATACTCAATGCCATGTTCCTTACCCTATACAATCCTGCTTGAGCCATCTCCACACCATACCTTAACCACAACAGCTCATTCAATGCTTTACCTGGGATGTCACTGTTAGCCCTAATGTCCTCAAGTAATACATTGCACGCCCATTTAACACTCACCATACTGTTTCTAGTTTCTATACCCAAACATGTGTGTTCAGCATTTTGGATTTTTTTGATAGCCCATGTAACCCCATCAGGCAACCTAGAAGCATGCAATCTCCATTCACAGTTTACATCACTACACCTGGCTGTGTACCTTATGTGGTCAGCCTTATCAACAACAATTGAAAACCCTGATTGTATGCAATAGTTCCTAATAACATCCCTGAGATGTTGCTTATCTGTAAACAATTGCCACTCTCTAATCTCAATGTTGTCAAATGTCATGTCTTCATAAAACTGTCCATTCCTATACAACCTATTCAAATAACTGTCAAAACTATCACATTGATCATCCCAAACTGGACCCTCAAATGGATCAAAGTTATCTCCAACTAAATCAACATCATCATCCACAACATCTTCTTCACTGTCAACCAATGAAACACTATCACTGTCACAGTCAACCTCAGATGGAATGAAGGATTCATCATCACTTTCACTTTCACTAAGCAAGGGCCCTGAAGTAGATGCAACACCCTCCTTTTCCTTACTCAGCTCAACAAGCCTTGGAGACCTTCAAGTAACCACCTGCTTAATTCCCTTCCTTCTCATAGTACTCTTTAGAATTCTTTTGGTTACAGTAATCTTTGGATTTTTGGTTGGGGTATCCTTAGTCTGGATAGGTTCCATTTCTTTCTTTGGGGTTTTTTTGGGTGTGAGTTTATTTGGGGTTTTTTTGGGTGTGAGTTTCTTTGGGGTTTTTTTGGGTGTCAGTTTCTTTGGGGTTGTTTGGTTTGGGGTATCCTCCTTTGCCTCCTCATCATCCTCCTTGTTTAGCTCATTCAAGAACTCCACATTTTCAAGTATGACGTCATTTATGTCACCAGGAGAAGGTGGGGGCTCCACTGCACTTTCAACAGGTTGTACTACAGGTTTTTTCCTTGGTCTAAGGACAGGGAGTTTGGGCCTGAAGTACCCCTTTGGTTTTATCCAGACCTTGGGCTTTATAATTTGTAATGGGGTTGGAATGGGCTCCACAGGTTTTACAACATCATCAACTACCATGTCGTCAATAACAGGTTCTAGAGGTTCTACAACATCATCAACAACCATATCCTCAACCACAGGTGCTATAGGTTCAACAACATCATCAACAGCCATATCCTCAACATGTTCAACTGGTTAATCAACATGTTCTACATGTTCTACAGGTTCTACAGTAGTGGGGTCTATATCATCCTCAACATTCAAAACATATTGCTTCTCATGGGGTACACTAGGGGTTGGAATTATCATGACAACAACATCATCATCATCACTATCATCAGATTCAACAGGGTTTGGTTTGGGCTCCATCTCTTTCTTCTGTGCATTTTGCTTTAGGGTTTCCCTAAGTCTCCTAGCATTATCTAACAACACACTAGGTTTAGAGTCTCCAACTTTGATGCAAATACTTTCAACTCCGCTAAACATCTCCAACAATGCTTTGTCATCAACAATCTGAACGTGTTTCTTTTTGTACAGATAACTGAAACTGGGATGCTCAGGCATCAAATGTCCCAAAGACTCAGCTTTATCCCAATAATCTATGATCATGTCCAACAAGTTGACTAAGTCTACATCCTCAACAAATACTTCTGTCTCAATACCCTTATACACAAACTTCAACAACACACAATCATCCATTTACAATCTATCAACAAAAAAACCAAAAAAAAACCATCAACAATCATAAATTGCACCAAAAAATCAAAATTCAAAAAAGCCCTAATTTTTAGGGTTCATTCTTACAGAGAATGATTCAGAACAACTTTAAACACCATAATTCACCAAAAAACCCTAATGCTACCACAATTTAAGAAGAAAAAATGGAAAAAATGCACCATTACAGTCGGCATTTAGGGCAAAAAACAACACAGACCAAGTACTTGCATGTACAGAAAGAAAAGTAAAGTAGATTCGAGAACTTACCAGCGTGAATTTGAGCAGCAAAGAGGAGGAAAAATTGTCAACAATGGCGTGATCAAGCAAGGAGATGATGATGAGGAAGAACACAGAGAATGATCGAGGAGGGAAAATGAAGAGCCAAATGTAGTTTCTGAATCACACACAAACCATGGTTTGGTTTTATTTCAAACTTAACGTCTAGTTAACGGCAAAAAGTACAAAAATGTCACGGACGTTATTACCCCTAAACGTCAGGGATGCCAATGGAAAAAAAAATAAGTTTATACACCATTGAGATTAAGGCATACCTCAGGGGCACCAATGATAATTTCCCTAAATTTATTGCAGGTCCCCATTATAGTTTTCATGAGGTAACCCTTTTCTTCTGGCTTGATTTGCATATTCCTTCTTATCACTTCTCCAATTCTCACCATAACTCTTTGATCCCAACTGATGGATGCTAGATGTTCTGAGCTGTGTACTGTGGCGAAGAGCGCATATGACCTAGAGCTCCAAATTCTTCACCAGAGGATTAGTTCTCATGAGGCTGAGGTCAATTCACTTCAGGCTAAATTGGAAAGGATTAGAGCCAGGAACAACGAGGTTGAGTCACTGTTTCTGATCTTCCTCTTTTCTGGGTTCCTTAGTTATGATAAACCAGGGCTTCCCCATGACTCAGCAGGCTCCTTAGTTTCAAAGAACCAGGGCTTTCCTACTAGCCAGATAATTTGAACTCAGCTTGGTTGCTTGATCGTACCATTGACTGGGTACATTTCAAAGTCTAGCTGCTGGTTCTCCCTATTACTATTGTTCATGACTTGATACATTTACAAGATGTCTCTCAGAAAACTTTCTGTGTATATTATATCGAATTATCTTCTTACAAATAAAATACTTTACAAAAGAATGCAAAAATAAAAGAATTTATACATAGTATCTTTTTAACATTCTAATGTTCCACTTGTGACTGATCTGTTCTCCATGTGAAGTTTTTAATTTGTAAGTGCCATGGCCACAATCTTCGGATATGATGTATGGACCCTCCCATTTTTCGGATAATTTGCCTGTAGTAGCTTTTGCATTTTTGAGGACTAAGTCCCCCAGTTGGAAAGATCTGTGCTTTACTTTCCTGTTGTAGAGCCTGGCTATCCTATTTTGATAGGCTGCCATTTTCAGCGCAGCATCTTCTTTGACCTCATCTATCAGCTCAAGGTCTAAGAGCCTTGACTTTTGATTTTCTTCCATGTTTAAATTCTTTAACCTCATTGTCTGTACCCCAATCTCAACTGGTAAAAGAGCTTCTAACCCGTATACCAACCTGAAAGGTGTTTGGCCAGTTGCTTCCTTTACAGTTGTCCTCAGAGACCACAGAACATCATATATTTCATCAATCCAATTAGCCTTAGCCTCTTCCAATTTTTTCTGGAGACCGTGTTATATCTATTTGTTAGCTGCTTCTGCCTGTCCATTACATTGAGGATTTCATAATGACGAGTATGCCACAGCAATTTTAAAGTCCTCTAGATATTTCCTTAATGTTACACAATCGAATTGCGTCCCATTATCGACAGTAAGAACTCTGGGAAGCCCAAATCTGGTAATGATATTTTGCCAGATGAACTTCTTTACTTTTCTTGATGTGATTGTTGCTAGAGATTCCGCTTCTATCCATTTCGTAAAATAATCAATGGCAACGATCAGGAACTTTTTGCCTCCTACAGCAGTCTTGAATGGTCCCAGTAGGTCTAGTCCCCATTGGGCAAAGGGAACTGGATTGTGGATGTATTTCAGCTCAGATGCTGGCTGTATGATGTTGGGAGCAAATTTCTGACATTTTTCACACTTCTGCACTAAATGTTTCGCATCTGTTATCACAGAAGTCCAATAGTATCCGACCCTGAAGGCTTTGTGTGCCAATGCTCTGGCTCCTAGGTGATGGCCACAGCATCCTTCATGAACTTCTTTGAGAATATAATCTGCCTTAGAAGGAGTGACACATTTTAACAAAGGTCCACTTTTTGCTTTTTTGTATAACTCGCCATCCACCATGCAAAATTAAGGTACCTTGAGTTTTAATTTTCTAGCTGAAGATGGATCTGTTGGAAGAATATCATTTTCCTTATAAGTAATAAGGTCTCTCATCAAATCTGGGAGATCCTTGTTTCTTACATTAAAAACAGATGTCGCGTCCTCGTGGATTGAACTCACCGGCTTTACCTCCACCAATATCGATCTCTTTAGGTTTTGCATACTGGAACTTCCTAACTTAGAAAGTGCATCAGCTTGCTCATTTTGAGACCTTCGTTGCCTTTCAACGTGAACGGCTTCAAACCATGACATCAGCTCTCGAGTTTTCTCCAGATATTTTTGCATGCTTGCATCCCTAGCCTCATACTACCCTTTAATCTGATTTACAACTAGTTGTGAATCAGTTTTGAGGCTCACTCTTCTGGCTTCTAGGGCTTTACACAATTGTAAACCGGCAATCACAACTTCGTATTCCGCTTCATTATTTGTGGCTTTGAATTGAAATTTCAAGGCATATTCAATCACCTTGCCTTCTAGAGTGATTAGCACAAATCCGGTTCCCGCCCCAACAAGTCTGGATGACCCATCAGTCAACAGTTGCCAGATAGGCTCTTCACTTTCGTCTTGTGTGACCCATTCCGTGAAAATGTCTGCTAAGGCTTGCCCTTTAATTGCTTTCCTTGGCTGGAATTGTTCTCCCATGTCGTTTAGTTCTACTGCCCATTTTGCCAATCTCCCAGATCTTTCTATCTTCGTCAGACTTTTTTCTAATGGTAAATCAGTTAAGACCACTACCGTATGTGCATCGAAGTAGGGCCTCAACTTTCTGGCAGCCATGACGACTGCGTAGGCAGCTTTCTCGATCATTGAATATCTGGTTTCTGTATCAAGCAACGTTTTGCTAACAAAGTATATGGGATACTGCGTCTTATTCTCTTCTCTTATCAACACCGCGCTGACAGTACGCTGAGTTGAAGATATATACAAATACAGAGTCTCTCCAGTGACCGGTCTTGCCAGAGTTGGCAGACTATGTAAATGATCTTTCAGCTCTTGGAACGCTTTGCTTTAAACCTCTCCCCATTCAAAACTCTTATTCCCTTTCAAAACTGTGGAGAAGGGTATGACTCTTTCGGCTGCTTTGGAGATGAATCTGGAAAGAGCAGCCATTCTCCCAGTGAGTTGCATTATCCCATGCCTATCCGTAGGTTCTACTAGATCAATTACTGCTTGAACCTTTTCCGGATTGGCATCGATACCTCTTTCGCTGACTATGAACCCTAAAAACTTGCCAGACTTTATCCCGAAAACACACTTTCTGGGATTAAGTCTCATATTATACTTCCTCATATTATCGAACGTTTCTTGTAAATCCACCACCATTTCATTCCCTGTTTTACTCTTCACAATTGAGTCATCTACGTATACCACCAAATTTCTTCCTCTCTGGTTTTTGAAAATTTTATCCATCACCCTCTAGTAAGTTGCCCCAGCATTCATCAACCCAAATGACATCATGATATAATTAAATACCCTTGCTGAGCATATGAATGTCGTTTTCTTTTTGTCAGCAGGGTCCATGAAAATTTGATGTTATCCAGAAAATGCATCCATACAAGATAAAAGGGCATACCTTGCTGTTGAATCTACTAGTTGATCTATCCTAGGCAAAGGATAACAATCTTTGGGACAACATTTATTTAAGCTAGTGAAATCTATACACATTCTTCATTTACCAGGTTGGGGCTTTCTAATTAACACAACATTACTAGCCAATCTGGGTAGAGACATTCTTCAATGAATCCGGCATCTAGCAGTTTTTGAACTTCTTCCTCAATGATTTTGTCTTTTTCTGCTCCGATGTTTCTCTTCTTTTGTTTAATTGGTTTGACCCCCTAATGGACACTTATCTTGTGGGTGATCACTTCTGGGTCGATTCCGGACATGTCAGCTGCAGAATATTCGAAAAGATCCGCATTCTGGCGTAAGACTTCTATCAAATGAAGGCGGACTTGAGGTTCAAATCTGCTCCAATCCTTATCGTTTTGTATGTCCCCTCCGTCAAGACAATTTCCTCCACTTTCTGACGATCAATCTCCATCTGGGGAGTCATCTTCTTGACATTTTCGTCGTCAGAGGGCCTGGGATCTATCTCAACGATGTTCTGAGTTTTAGTCCCAGACGTGGAACCCGTTACCTTCAGCTTTTTGTATTTCGACTGGTTCTCCATTGTTTCTACTATCTCCTCATACTCGGACATCTTTTCTTTCCCTTTTCTTTTTGCTGGCTCGGGTCCTGTTGTATTCACAAGGTTGCAGGATCTAGCCACTTTCTGATTCCCTCTGGCCCTTCCCACTTTTCCACCTTCCCCGACAAAGAGAAGGGTTTGATGGAAATGGAAGGTATACCAGTTATTGCAACCGTGAACTTCCTTCCCAAAATGCAGTTATATCTGGTAGAAGCGTCCACAATATAAAACTGTTGGGGGACCGTTATGGTCACACCTTTTCTGTCAATGATAGTTACTGGCAGAGTGATTTTTCCTTCAAGACTTTCTCTTCCAGATCCATCAAATTCCAACAGGACTTATAGATAACGTTTATCTCAACTCCGCTATCTATCAGGACCCTGTGGACAGCCTGATCAGCAATGTCAACGACTATCACTAGAGGATCAGAGTGAGGATATGATACTCCTCTGCAATCTTCTCTAGTGAAGGTTATGTCTGGCAATTGTGGCGGCTCTGTTTGTTCTGTGACCTCCATTAATTCAAAACTGGGAGTTGATAGTGCCCTCAGATGTGCTTCATTGTCTGACACGCCCAATTTTTGGTATATCATCAGAATCTCTTTCTTCTTCTTCTGCATTGGTTTGTTTTCTTGACCAGAACTATCATCGTTAGGTCTCTTACCAGAAACCTTATCTTGCTTGTACTGGTGTAGATATCCCCTTTGAATCATATCTTCTATATTATTCATCAAGGATTGCAATGTTCGGTCTAGTGACCTGGGCAGTTATGAAACTTACCGAACGCATCAAGTTTCAACCCTGCCACCTTTCTCTGTACGGGTCTCTGCCACTTCGCGTCTTGCTCGTGCATGCTGAAGATTTTGGCCCTCATATCTTTCAATGGTGTATAATTCATATAATTTGGTAGACCGGGGACATCCAGGTCCTCAGTCCTGACCAACTTCTTTCCTTTGTCTTGTCTGTCAGCTGTCTTCCTGATAGTTTTCTCTGGGGCTTTCCCTTTATTCTGCATGTTGCTGGTAGTCGACTTGAAATCCTCCACATCGATGTACGATTGAGCGTATTTCCGGATTTCATTCATCGTTTCCAAGTACGTCTACTAATTACTGAACTTCAATGCTTCACTTTCTAGCCTTTCAGTGTTTAGATCTTGCCTGAAGGCAAACGTTAGGAGATTTTCTTCTGGATTCAATACTTGTAAGCTCTCTTTATCGAATCGAGACACATAACTCCTCAAAGACTCCGCTTTTCCTTGTCGGATACTCATCATTTCAATGGACTGCTTAGATCTGGCAGTCCTTGATGAAAAGTGAGATTTGAACTTTTCTACTAACTCGTCAAACGATGAGATTGATCCCTCTGGAAGGCTTTGAGCCCATCTTTGTGCAGTCCCAATCAGCGTCAGAATGAAATTCTTGCACCAGCTGGCATTAGTATGGCTATCCATACTCATCTCATTATCAAAAGCAGCCAAGTGAGCATTCGGACAGGTTTTTCCCTTGTAGGTCAGATGAGCGGGAAACTTTACTCTTTTTGCAGGCGACGCTGCAATTTCTGAAATGAACGGTGCTTTCCCAGAAAGTCAAACTTTTTGACCCTCCGGGATTTCTGGTAGATCTGATAACGGGGACTTTCCTTTTACTGCGTGGAACTCCAGTTGTTTGCTTGCTCCAATACACATGGATTCATTCTCCCCTTCAGCGATCCTCAGAGTTGATACTAGGGTGTTTTTACCCAACCGTCTTTTC
This sequence comes from Amaranthus cruentus, assembly GCA_019425755.1. NCBI lineage: Eukaryota > Viridiplantae > Streptophyta > Magnoliopsida > Caryophyllales > Amaranthaceae > Amaranthus > Amaranthus cruentus. The sequence continues at coordinate 2,449,066 of CM033465.1, read as the reverse complement.
GCAGACTTCCTTTTTGTTGTAACTGACTCTTTTGTAGCTGGCTATGAGTCGGTTCGTCAATAGACAGTTTCCGTCCATCCTAGTCTTAGGTGTGTGTCTGGCTGAGAAGAGACTCCTGGTTTAGATGGGGTCCTGTACCAGGCATATTTTTTGCCGGGTATAGACTCGCCTTCATCTTCCCCATGTCTCGTCCTTGCGCCTTCTGATCTTTGGTAACTCGACTGTGAGTGTGACAAGGGGATGTAGGATTCATCCTCATGTTCTAAATTTCTTTCAGAAGTGGACGGGTTTCTTTGACTGTGACCCGTGTTTCCAATCTCGTTTCGTACAACATTTGCTAATGCCGTTGCGAGTTTTGAGATCACGTCCCCATCTATCATCCCTTGCGGGTTTCCCGATATTGGAGGTCTTTGGGAAGTGTTCCCAATGGCCTGACTCGGAGAACTCGCATTCTGCCTCATCGATCTCTTTTCATCAAGGATTCTTTGGGCCTCACTTCGGTTTCTTCTCCTTTGAGACCTAGACCTCCTTGATTGATCAGAGGTTTGTCCTTGATTACCAGATTGGCTCGTCATCTTTATATTTCAAAGAAAATTCTTAAAGTAACAATTGGCAAAGATAGAAAGTTGGGCCCTCCTTCTAGCGCCAAATTGTTCCTGTCGGATTTTGTCGAACAATTAATTAAGAATAATCCCCTTAATTTACGAAGTGATTAAGAAGATTATGCTGGTGAGGGTCTTGATCTTTAATCCTTTGCCGGTTATGCAGTAAGAACTTATTGACTTCGGATGGCAGATAGCCTGAAAATGTCAACACAAGGGTTAGAAAGGCCCGGAAGGTGTTCCTCTGGGGACCTTCTCCAACGCCCAAGTCAGTATCAAGACAAATGATGATTTGCCTAACCTGTGCTTCAAGATGCACAGTGGCAGTCAAGTGGATTATGGCTTAGGGATGACAGATAGCCTGAAAATCTCTTAGTATTTATATCTAATCATTGAGACGTATACATTCCTTAAAAAGAGTCCCCAAGAACATTCCTTGCATGCTACAAACGATCTCTTTCTACGTGTCATTCTTAGAACTTAACTAAGCACTTATTTTACCTTTAGTGGTTTCGATTACTGGCGCGTGTCCCACTATTCGCTTGTTCTTTGAGATGTTTAACAAGTGTCTTTAATACTCACGTGACTTCCTCGTGCCTAAGACCTTTAAGTTATCTGATATCTTCTTTATAATCTGGCAGATAAATGTTCCCAGATGACGACCTTCCCATGATCTCTGTTGCCAAATACTGATGGATACGAGTTCATAACCTTCGCCTTCTTGTTTACTCATCCTTAAAAGATATTTTTCCTTAATTAACCTCCATTATTTTAGGATGATATTTGTTGTCCTTGTTTAATATTTTTTACCCATACAATTATATAAAAATAAAAATAAAGTAAATTAATTTCTATTTACTACCAATATGAATAATAATATGGTGGGAAATTTAATTGTAGGGAAAGACTAAAGAGAGGGGAGTATTATATAGGACAATCAAAATGTATGAAGCATGTTACTTCAAATAAAGTTTGAGTCAAAACGATTTCGACAATTTTAATGTTTTACTGTCGTGATATGTCCAAATCTTTTTGATTGACAACTACACAAGCATTATATATTCTCGATTATCTTAATTCCTAGCATGTCAAATTATTACACAAGCATTTACATATTCGCATCAAAATATGAAGACCGCTTTGATTTGATAGCTCCCCATGCCTTATGATTATACTCTTAATATACATTTCATGTTTATGAACATCACCTTTTTAATATATCCATTCTTAAGTCAACCCATTAAAACTATGAAGTTTGAATCATATATATCAAGTCTCCATTTATTTTGTTGATATAATGATTAAAAAATTTAAAATTAAAGTTTTTTTTAAAAAAATAAAGGTAAAGGACAATTTCTCATTTATCAACTACATTTTCTTACTTTGACTTTTTTACTCCCTTAAATATTTACACCCAGTACAAGCATGCCCTTAAGTGCCTCAATTGCTAATTGGGTTAAGTCACCCTAAGGACATGCTTGTATTGGGTGCAAATATTTAAGGGAGTAAAAAATGTCAAAGTAAGAAAATGAAATTGATAAATGATAAATTAGTGAAATTTAATTGTTGTAGAGGTAGAAGAATGGTTGCAAAGTAATGAATGAAGGGAGGTCTCAATTTTGTGGGGTAAATATTTATTCTAGGGGAGGGTGGGGGAATATATTACCTACATAATAGGGGAAATCATCTTCTTTTTCCTTCATTATTTTTATTTCATGCTCATTTTACCTTCTTCACAACTATCTCAACTACTTGGAATAGGATATGCTAGGTATGATGATGATGATGATGATGATGATGATTTGGCTGGTTGTTTTTAAAAAGAAAAAACTGATGTTAAAAAATATTTTGCTGCTTCGTTCATTTTAGCATTTATTGTTTTATTGGTCAAAATTAGTTGATAGGACAATTAAATTCAATAATAACACAAAAAAATTGAATTATATAAATGAATAGTTAAGATGAATAGAAAAAATAATTTATAGAAGAGATTGAAAGAATAAGAATGAGTTCATTGTCAAAACAAAAAATAATGCAACATCAATAACTATATTAAATTAGAAATCAGTGTAAATTGAGAGGGACAAAAAGAATATATATATCGATTTCAAAGCATGTTTTTCAATTCATCAAGATGAAGTACCTAAAAACTAGAGGCACTTGATAAATGAAGTATTTTGATTGACAACTATTAATTGATTTATAAAAGAAGTACAGGAAAAGTTATTCCTATTCAATGAGGACAGAAATTATGTTCCTACTTGTATAACTACTTTGTAACACATTAGTATTAAGTCTCTTGTATATACATGCATGCTACGTCAAAACCCATACATTAAATAATATATAGAGAACATATATCTACTAATTAGGTCATAATTAAAAGTCTAAAACGTACATCATATTCATACCGACATTTATTAGACAAGTTTGAGTATAATAAATAGCGTATAAACACTACTCCCTCCGTTTTTTAATGTTCTTTTCATTTAAAATATTCCACTATAAGGAGAGATAAATTTAATTAAGGTTTTTGAGAGATATATTGAAGTTATCATATATTCATGCGAGATCTTGTTAAATTCGTCTTAATGTATGCTTTCTTATCATATATTTTTTATAACACGAAAATTGCTTTGAAAACTATGCAAAAAGTACATGGGAAGAACAAAAAAATGGAGATAGTATCATTTAGCCTTATTACTTATTGTAATCTTTTTAATTGTATATCTAATCCTTTTTAATTTTTTGACCCTCTCCTTATTTCTGTACAAAAAAGAAACAGAGAAAGAATGCCCCAAAAAAAACAACTAAAAAAAAGGCCAAAGGCATAAATTATGCGTTTCGACCTAGGCCAAATTGCATAATTTATGCGTTTCTTTTTAGATTTTATTCTTATATTGTTATTATTATTATTGTTGTTGCTGCTGTTGTTGTTATGAAAATTTTTTTGAAAATTAAGATATTTTATAACTGCAAAAAAAAATTTATTACAGCCAAGACTGTAATAAGGCTACCTCCCAAAATAACAAATGGGAGGCCCAAACCTCAAGAAGAAGAAACCAAACAAACAAAGAAACAACAACACCAAACACTACAAAAAAAAAATTTATATGGCGACCAAAGCTTAAGTCGCCAACTGGTAGGTAAAAAGGAGTTGGCGACTAAATGGGGACGTAAAGCAACAGTCGCGTCCAAAGTAGTCGCCAAAGAAATCTAGGTCGCCAAAGAGTCCCCAATGGCGACTAGAAATATTTAGTCCCCAACTAGTCCCCATTTTTCATATCTGGCGACTATAACTGTAGGTCCCCAACTAGTCCCCATTTTTCATATCTGGCGACTAAGACAACAGTCACAATCTGGTCGCCAAATTTAATTAAAAAAATAAAAAAAAACCGTACATTATTCTTAATATTCAAAATATATTAAGAATAATATACGATTTTACTTTTTATAATTATAAATGTACGAAATGATATTATAAAATTATACAAATAATAATAATAATGCAAACAACAATAATATAATATAATAATAGAGTTTCCAATAATTACATAAAATAATATACTAACACGAATTTAAACCTCCTCTACTAGACCCTCCCGGACCATTACCAAAAGACACTCGACTAAGCAGATTTTTTAGCGCGTATTTTCATGCTCAACACTACCCAAAAGTTGTTGCAACAAATCTAAATGTTGTTGTTGCGCGTTTACCCTAGCGTCGGTAACCGCAGTAATATGGCGCATAATATCTGACATCTGCTCTTCTTGACGCATGAAACGCTCTTGTATGCGTTCAATAGCAGATCGGTCATCAGTCGTCACACGAGGAGGGTCTACTAAATCGGGGTATAATGCTTGAGAAGCTGACCCAATGCCATACACGGACGCGGAAGGCGAAGGACGATCCGTCAACTCCAAAACCGCTCTCAAATAAATATCATTGTAGTCTGGAGCTTTTCCGGCTTGTAGGTGTTCATCCACCATTCGATTATATATAACCTAAAAGAATTAAAAAATTAAAAAAAAAACAATTAAATTTATGTATATTATACTAATAAAAGAACTATAAAAAGCTTACATCAAGCCTCTTGTCATCGGAGTTGACAAGGATCCTATTTCCTTTTCCATCAGACACTCCTTTGGTCCGACAAAAAATCTTATAAGCATTTGGCCTTTCATCTCCATCTTTTTTGGCCTACAACAATAAAGTAGTTAATATATATATACATATATATGTATAGACATTTGTAAATATTATATCACCAAAAATATAAAATGTTAATAGATCTATACCATATCGTCCATTACTTTTGCGGCAGATAAAGAACCACAATGATAAGTACCAAGTGGCTCTGCGGATGGATCCCCTCTGCGCCGGTTTTTTTTACCTCGGCTGCTCTTTCTTTCAAACTCTGGGGTACTAGTGTACCCATTCCAAGCAGCCCATATGGAAGAGCTTGTCCAATTAGGGCAATATGGCCGATCATGATGCTCCTCGGCTTCCCATTGTTTTTGTTCTTGGCGGGCTGTGTATATAAGATTCTTATATCTAACAGCAGCCCTTGACATAAATGCGGTGCGCACATCGCCCTCTATTTATGGATCCCACTTGTACTTTTTCTATAAACATACATTGAATTAAAATAATTAAAGTATAACACAACAAATAATTAATTGAGAAATTGAAATTTAACTTACTTTGAATTCTCCAAAGTAAAAGTCTTTGGTATCGCGAGTCACTTTAGACCAGCAAGAACCTTCATGGTCCTGCTTTATATTTAAAATATTAGTGATTGACGCAGCGACACCCCTTTTACCGCTACCAGCAACGGCATCAAAACTAAACAAAAACAAATGTTATAGTAAATTAATGTAATATATTGAATTATATAAATATTCAGCATTAGAAAACTTACTCTCTTATCGCTCGATTCCATGGAAACTTTATTCGTAAATCCATGGGACTATCCCACGCCTCCAATCTCTGATTGTTACTTTACCCTTCATCATTAGTTGAGCTTGGTTGATTTTCTTGATGGCCACTAACAGTGGCTGACTCATGGGGTCGTGAGTTATCCCCAAGTTGATTATTGGGCACTTGAGAATCGAAAAACTCCTCACGAGTTTGTATGTTATCCCAAACTAATGTATAGGACGCTTTTGGAATTGCATCCCCAACAGGATGGAGTTCATTTCTCATGCCGAGGTCCCGTAAGTCTTGACGCGCAGCAAGATGATCCTTTGTCGCTTTACCCACACGCATAACTGTATTGAAAATGTTATCGAAATAATTCTTTTCAATGTGCATGACATCAAGACAATGCCTAATAATGTTAGTCTTCCAGTATGGCAAATCCCAAAATATACTTCTCTTCTTCCATCCTCCAGTGTACGGACCATGAAACTCATTGTATTCTTGTGCACCCTCTTCATACACCCTCATCATTCCATACCGAACAAGATCCTCAAGTAACTCAGATCCAGTGCGCACTCGAGGAGCGTGTCCAGACTCTTTAACCCCATTGATGAAATTCCTCCTATCTCGCCGAAATAAGTGATTCTCGGGCAAGAACCTCCTATGAAAGTCAAACCAACATACCTTCTTACTATTTCTAAGGTAGAACGACTTGGAATCATCTGCACAATATGGACATGCATTCTTTCCTGTTGTACTCCATCCCGATAACATCGCATATGTCGGAAAGTCACTAATTGTCCACATTAATGCCGCTTTAAGACGAAAGTTCTGCCTCTTGGATACATCATAGGTCAGAATACCATCAACCCACAACATCTTAAGCTCCTCTATTAAAGGCTGAAGGTAAAGATCAATGTTATGCTTTGGATTCTTTGGCCCAGGTGCAATCACTGTCAAGAACATGTACAAACGTTGTAATCTTGGGCCTAAAGGGAAGTAGAAAAATTGTTTCCTTGGAATACGTTTATTTCCATTGCTGTCTATTTTCCACCTACTTTGGCCACAAATCCTACAACGTCTCTTATTTGCTGTATTTCCCCAATATATCATGCAACTGTTAGTACAACAATCAATTTTCTCCACCGGCAATCCAAGTCCGGCTATTTGCTTCTTCGTATCATAAAACCCGGTTGTCATTGTATTTGGTTCTGGTAAAGCATCTTTTATTATGCGGCAAATTTCATCATACAATCTCTCGGGAATGCGAAAATCGCTCTTTAGATTTGCTAAGCGACCTATCATCGACATCTGCGTATACGTTTTGCAACCGGGATACAAGGGATTGTTTGCCGCACTTATCATGTTAAAAAATTGTTTCGCATGAGAGTTTGGATCTTCGGGTAATTGCAGAGGCAAAGGTTCTTCTGAATGCACATTGTTCTCTTCGATAAAAGGTTGGTGCGTGTCCGGGAATCTACTAGCAGCAACATCATGCACCATACGCACATATGAATTGCCCTGATTGTTTTGCACGGGTGAAAATAATTGCAATTCATTCCGGTGTGCAGAAGTACTACTTTCACCAAGTAATACATTACAATGACATCTCCAATCGTAATAATCCTCCACAAAACCCTTCTGCATCAAATGTTCCCTAACTTCATTCAGATGTTTATAGACCCGATTTTTGCATTTTACACAGGGACATCTAATCTCTTCTACTTCACTATTAGTAATTGCAAATTTCAAGAAAATTTCTAATCCTTTCATGAATTGTGTATTATAAGCACCATTGATAAGCCTTTTATACATCCAACTTCTATCATTCAATAAAATTTCATCCATTACGCAAACCTACATTAATAGTTTATAATTATTTTATTTAAGTAATTACTACACACACACACACATATATATATATATATATATATATGAAACATGTTATATTACTTAATTATATTGATTATGCAATAAAAAAATGTAATAAGTAAAACAAGATATTAAACATGTTATATTACTTAATTATATTGAATACGCAATAAAAAATATACTAACTAAAACAAGATATTTATTAAAATAATATGAAATATTATGTTAAAAAAAATAATATTACGTACCTTAGATTGAAATGATGTTCTTTCGCAACAGCAATCGTATAATTTTTGTATTTTTTAAAGAAAAAGCAAACAATACTTTAAAATTGAATTCTACTAAACTCGATCACGATCAACACTAATCGTATGAATTTTTCATTCACGAACCGCAATATATAGTAAAAATCCCAACCGCTCTTTTTGATGGCGACTAAAATTCAGTAGCGAAATAGTCGTCTGATTATTTAAAATTCAAATATGACCGTTGAGGATAGTTGGCGATCAAATGGGGACCTGATTTTAGTCGCCAGCTGGCGACCAGATAGTGACAAGAGAATTGGGTCGCCAAATGGCCTCTTTTGGCGACCAGAAGAGACTAGTAGCCATTTGGTCGCGAAATTTGACGACTCAAAATTTTTGGTCGCCAGAATCAGTCGCCAACTCAATACTTTTTTGTAGTGAGTGATGTTATTTTTCAGCTGTTGTTGTTTCTATTGTTGTTTTTTGTATCGTTTTTGTTTTTATTGTTATTATTGTTGTTGTTGATGATGATGTTGTCACTACAACATAATTTGCTTTTAATAGGATATAATTTAATTTAAATGTCGCTATTTTAAATTTCTTATAGTGTATATAGAGGATTTAGTGACATTTATTAGACCCTTTAGCAGCATATTAAAAAGTCACACTAAAGCTTTTAGCGACATAGGATCTAGTGACATTTCTCACAAATGTCACTATAGACTATAGTGACAATTACAAATGCCACTAAAGACCAAATTAAGTGTCACTAAATCACTTTATGGTGGAACTTAAAATAAAAGTCAATAATTATTACACTAAAAATATGAATTAGTGGAATTTTTTTAATGCCACTAAATCAAATGTCGCTAAAAGCTAAATTTGTTGTAGTGTGTTGTGGCTATAAATATTGTGTTTAATTTTGTTGCTATAATACATTTGCTACTACTATTGCTGCTACCGCTGTTGCTTTTGTTGTTGCTATAATTGTTGCTTTTTGTTGTTTGTGTTAATGTTGCTAACGTTGTTACTGTATTAGTTTCTTAGTGGATAATATAATCATCGAGTAATTGAATATATTATTGAAGTAGTAGTTAATGTAAGTATTAGACATTCGCAGTAGTTTAAATTAATTTTGTTAAAGAAGCAGGTTAAAAGCTTTAGTGTGACTCTTAAATAGATGCAGTCTAAACTAATTTGAGTACATGTATATTTAGGAGTTATGAGTAGATGAAGAAAGGCCAAAAGTTGTGACTCTTAAATAGTTGCAATTATATATTATTTAAAATCTTTCTTCCCCTATATAAAGGGTGTTTTGTACTGATTTTTAAGTATTTAACAAAATAAGTAAACATATTTTTCACATTATCTCTCTTCTAATTTATTTCATCGTTTTTCAACAAAGCTTGACAAAGCATGCATATAATTTGCTAATTAAGCACAATAACTTTTATAAATTCATGAGAATGATTTCTTTTAAACTAATTTGTAGACAGTAGACACTTTTGACATAAGTGTAGTGCGTAGGGTTGGGTTGTTGATAAGTGTTTTAACTTTTTATCCACTCTAATCTTCTTGTGTCTTTCTTTTTTAATAATGGAATTCTCACCAACTAGTTATTATATCACCGTAGACTATGAAATTGAGTTAAATATGCATGAAAACTTTCAAGAATGTAGTCATCGATTCATTTTCAACTTTTCGTTTTAATTACACTCATTTTCTTAATACATATTCAGTTTTAGGAATGGCAAATGTGATCCTAAATATATTATAAAATAAAATTTTAATATTAGAATCATTTTTAAAATTATACTCCACTACCATATATATACTTTTATCAATACTAGTATAAAAAAACGTGCAATGCACAAAATTGTTAATATATTATCTTCATCAAATATAATTATTTTCAATAAATTTTAATAATCAAAATATGAACCGATTAAAACACTATTGGTTGTTTGATTATACAAATGATTATTGAATATATACGTACTCGGTAAACAATATTATATGAATAATAATTAAATATAAAAAAATAACCAATAAAAAGATGATTATTATATTAAAAATATAAATAACCACTAGCATAAATTTTTCATTGAGGTCCTATGATACTTTATATTAAAAAACAATTGCGTGTTTTGACGAATATTTGATATCGAAAATAATGAAATGAGGTGGTATTTGTATCAAACTTCTAAGCCACACTATGAAACTATGGGAAAGAGTGATCGAGAAAAGAATTAGACGAGAGACGGTAATTAGGGAGAACCAATTTGGATTCATGCCGGGAAGATCAACCACCGAGGCAATTCATATTTTGCGGAGATTGATGGAAAAGTATAGGGAGCGAAAGAAGGATTTGCATCTGGTATTCATTGATCTGGAGAAAGCGTACGACAGCATACCACGAAGCCTGGTTTGGGATAGCCTCAAGAATAGAGGTATTTCACGAAGATACATCGAGGTAATACAGGACATTTATGACAGAGTGGCGACTAACATACATACACCGGCGAGTATGACTGAGTCTTTCCCAATTAATGTGGGACTACATCAGGGATCAGCATTAAGTCCTTTATTTTTACGGTCATTATGGAAGAGCTCTCTAAATCCATCTGGGAGACCGTACCATGGTGCATGCTTTTCGCCGATGATATAGTCTTGGCCGCAGAAACCAAGGAGGAGGCTAATAGTAAATTGGGAGAGTGGAGAGAAGCCTTGGAGGGAAAGGGGCTGTGCATAAGCCGTACAAAGACAGAGTACCTGCGATGCAATTTCAGTGGGATAGAATCGCTAGGGGAGCCAGATGTGAGGTGAAGTTGTTGCGTGTACGTCCAAGTTCAAATATTTGGGTTCTGTGATTCAGATCGACGGGGAGATTGATAGAGACGTTACTAATCGTATACAAGCGGGCTGGCTTAAGTGGCGAGCAGCAACCGGGGTGCTTTGTAATAAAAAGTTTCCGAGGCGATTAAAAGGTAAATTTTACCGCGTTGCGATTAGGCCGGTGATGTTATATGGGACAGAATATTGGCCCGTAAAGAAGATTTTCGAACAGAGGATGGAAGTAACGGAGATGCGTATGTCGAGGTAGATGTGTGGTAAGACTATGTTGGATAGGATAAGAAACCAGAAGTTCAGGGAGACGTTAAGGGTTGCACCTATCTCCGCAAAGATGCGGGAGAACAGGTTGAGATGGTTTGGGCATGTGCAGAGAAAGACACATGACGCCCCAGTAAGAAGGATCGAATGCATCATAGTGGAGGGTAAGAGAAGTCGAGGACGACCTAAGAGAACGTGGGAGGAACAAATCAAAAGTGATATGCATGAACTTCATCTCTCCAAGGACCTGACCAGGGATAGGGCCAGTTGGCGGCGCCTTATCCAAGTCCTAGATTAGTAAACCTGTCCCTTTACCCCCTCGTTCGTCTTTATCCTTTGTCTTTTTGTCGCTTTTTACCTGTTTCTTTGATCTTATCTTTGTTTTTGTGTGTGTGCTTCTATTCTATTTGCCAACTGCAGGTTCCTCTTGGCAGGTTCCTCTTGCTAGAAAACCGTTCTCGAGCCGGGGGACTCTTTGATCGCACTCTCCTTATGGGTATGAACATGTCATCGTTCCTCCCTCCCCAGACCCTGATCATATTTGAGCGGGATACAATGGGTATGATGATGATGATGATGATGATGAGGTGGTATTTGTATCAAATTATTTGACACATTTGAGAATCTCTAAAATCTCTTTGAAAGAATGTCTTTATCAATTAGTTTTGGATTTATTTAGATTTAACCTAATTAATAACCAAATTTCACATAAACATAATATCTTCTAAGTATGTAAAAAAAAACGTTATTCAAATTTCTCTCCTTAAGATGAAATATTCCAAATGATAAAAACATAAGAGCACGAAGAAAATACAACATTAGTACGTGCATCACAATTTCCATGTTTTATTTATAATAATAATAATAATGTTACGACGTTACATCCACTAAATACTATAGTCTATAGAGATGTACCCTTAACATTTAAGGCGGGAAAACATTGCAAATTTCAAGAAATGAAACTAACTTTATTAATTATGAATTACTATATGCTGTTTGGTTATGAACCCACACAAGCTACACTATTCACAACAGTACAGTGGTCCGATCCACAAAAGGGTCTTTGCCACCATTCAAAAAGGCATGGCTATTACTACACATGGAATTGAATCTCATCATATCTACTGACGTATTTAAGGAGGCCAATCTAAATTCTTTTAGGATATATAACTCTTTTTAATAGTACATACCAAGTATGTAGAGGTGTTCGATAGGATTGATCGGGCTTGCGCAAGTTCATTTTTAGAGTACATATGTATTTTAGGAGTATATATATATAAAAAATTGTTTTTAAAAATTTTATTTTTTGAAATAAAATATTTTAAAATGTCAATGAAAATGTATACCCAAAACACTGAATTTTAAATGATGGTGTTTAGAAACACTGTAGATCAAACAAAGGAAAAGGCCTGATCTTGCAACAAGCTAAGGCATAACTTTCCACAATTCTTCCAATTCTACATATTATAAGATATCATTATTATTATTATCCCGCCCATACAAAACTATGGCCAAGGTTTGGGGAGGGAAAAGACGACGGCAACTCGTACCCATAAAGTAGAGCGCGGCCAAAGAGCCTCCGACTCGAGAAAGAATAAGATAAGATTCTACAACTGATGGGATCGAGTGCGACTAAAGCAAACTCCGTAAGTCTACATCTTATCACACAAGCGTGACCCTTAGACATAAGATAAATATGAATAGAATGCATATGAATATAATAAAATAAAGTAAAAAAAACATTTTAATAAAAAAAGAAAACTATAATAATAATAATAATAATAATAATAACAACTATTAAAAGCCAAAGGACAGGAACACCGACAATAATAATAAGATATCATTATTATTATTAATATTATTTTATACATCACAAGTGTACGAGTTTACTAGGTTTACAAAGAGCCACGTATATGATATCACTAATTCCTAGTTAGGCAATAAATGAGGTTCAAAAATCACAATCAATCCTTTAATTATTTATTAATTAACATATTTTTAAAAACAAAGTGCCAAACCTTTTAGGCTGTAAAACAGAGAATAGTTGGACTGGAGTAGACATCGAGGTGGGCCCAAACAGGGCCGCAGACACGCGTCGACTTCTAGGCTTTACGTTCCCCGCAATAAAGAATGGGCCCACAATGAGATTCGTTCTAGTTCTAGTCCTGCCGCTAAGGTGGGCCACACAGCCCAATCAAATGGGCCTTTTTGGCTTTTATGTGCGTGTGAATCCATAGTCTACATGGCCCCACTATTCTTCATCCCCATAATGTCAATGTCCTGACCAATAAGAAAATAGGTAAGGTTGAAAATTTATTGTTAAACCAAGAAATTTGAATTCTTGTGGATTTTTTGGATAGGATAGATTTGTTGTATTGTGATTGGGACACGTGGCAATAATTTGGAGCTATTGGTATGGTTTATGAAAGGACCTTAAAGTTATGCAAGTAAGCTTGAAGTTATAGGTTACCTCGTATACTTGAAAACTCACCATCATTTTTGAGGTAAACAGATTATCATTATCAGATTATGACATTTTTAGCCCTTCTAGGCAATCCATTCTCATATGTAACTTCAAGACTATCTTGGTATGAATTTGTGGAATTGGCAGGATACGGACGGATCTTGCAAAACAAGAAACGGGTTTTAAATGGGCCGGGTTTGATGACCACCCGACCCGTTTATCTTAATTCTTTAAATTTTCTTTCATGTAATGATAAATATTTGGACAAAATCAAATCCAAAACTGTTTAAGAGCAGTAATTTCAGAGTTGTGTATAAAATACTAATGAAATCAATAGGAAGAAATAACAAAAATCTTTCAAATCGAATCATACAGTAAAAACGAGGAGTAGTGATAACAATAGTTATGGGAATAATTACTATAACAAATTGTGGATAAATCTTCCACATGACAGTAAAAACGAAAATGCTATATTATTGGTAAAATACTAGTTATAATAAAAATAGGAATGCCTATTTAGGACCCGATAAAAGCCCGTTTTTAGCCTGCTATGTATATAGTAGAAGTTGACTCTTTAAAAGTACGGCCCATTTAAGGCCTGACCCGTTAAAAAACCCATCTAATAAAGGGTCAGGCCCCCGGCCCATTGCATACCTTTAGTATGAATTTAAAAAAATATACAATTATGTCCTTTTTGAATTGCATCAAAGAGACATTAAAGTATTTTTAAGTGGTAATAAACAAAGAGAGAAATTATGAATTGTGCGGATGAAATTAAAAGAGAGTTAATGAATTGTGCGGATGAAATTAAAAGAGAGTTAAAGTATATAAATAAGATTAAAAGAAAATGGTGGGCCTTTAGCCTAAAAATAGAAATGATATAAATTAAATAGGATGGATAAAAATTAAAAATGATACAAATTCAATGGAAGGAAGGGAGTATTATAATGTCTAGGACTGTACTTCATTACCTGTTATTATCCAAGTATTAATTGGTTTCCTACGCTGCATTTTTACTATTTTGATCGTAGGACGTTAATTTTTGTTCACGTTTGATTAAAATTTACAAATGTCATTCGAAAACCATGAACTACCTTTTACATTCTTAAATGTTTGTCAAATGTTGCTTAAAAATGTGAATGTTTAAACAACACTAGATTAAATATTAAATAAACAAAGGGAGTCGATGATTTAATGGTCAAGGAAGCTTTGATATTTTCGGTGCATATAAAAATTTTAGAAAAAATAAATTAGAATAATCCAACTTATTTGTAGTTTTCCTACAATAATCCCTATTGATTAACTATGAATAATAATCCCAACTTTGAGGTGTATTTTCTTAGAGTAAATTCGGTGACCAGATGACTTGCTATAGCAGGTTTTTATTTTTTTTTTTTTTAAAAAAAAAAAACTAAAATAAAATATCAAAAACAATATTCAAAAAAAATTTATGATTTTTTTATTAATTAGAATTTTTTATGTAAATGTTCAAAAATTTTCTCTAATTTTAAATATATTTTAGTTTGCTTTTTTCTTAAATTACCTACTATAGCAGGTCATCGAGTTACCCAAGTTTACCTTAGGCAAATATCCCTTAAATTTAGGATTATTTATGGCTAATCAATAAGTGAAATTATTATAGAAAAATCATAAAGAGGTTGAATTATTTTATGGTATGTTTGGGAATGATGATTTTATTTGCAAATGTGGATTTGACTTGAAGTTAGTGTTTGGCAATAACAAGAATTTAAATTTGGATTTGAGCCAAATTCACCAAGGTAGCATTTGGAAACACACATTTCATTTCAAATTGTGGATTTCAATTATGAAATCATAATGAAGAATTTGAAATGACAAGGATTGGGGTGTCATCCTCAAATCCTCATTTTAATCAACTACTTTTATAACATTGGTGAATTTGGCTCAAATCCAAATTTAAATTCTTGTTATTGGCAATTTCATACTACTTGTCTCATTTTCTTTTTTGGCTAACCTTTTCTTACCTAAATACCCCCACTTTTCCAATTCCTAATACTTCACTACCACTTTTACAATTAATTTAATCAATTAAACTACCCACCTTAAAATCCGTGACTAGTCAAATGGGACTAGTCAAATGAAATGGAGGGAGTATAATTTTTTATCATTCTGATAAAGGGTGTAATAAATGTAAATAAACTCACTACGTATACTATTAAAAATTTGATGTTATGACATTTGAATTAAATGTCGCTAAATATATCCAACTAAAAAAATTATATTATAGTGTCAATCATACCATGATTTTGTGTGTTAGTTTAGTGCGGTTTTGTTTTCCGTGTTAGTTTAGTGCGGTTTTGTTTTCGGTTTTCTCATGCAAAATATCTTATTATTGTCAATATACATAATTCAAAACAAATCATTACTACATAAGTTAATGTAGTAATAGCATTTAATCATTAAATTTAATGAAATAGAAATTAAATATAGACACAGTTATCATAAGATCATTCACACATGATTCTTACACCAAATAGAAATTATAACATTTTACCAATAATCTCTCGATTCAATCTTTTTTTATGTTTGTTTCATATTTTATATATTTTGATTTTTAACATACTCAAAAGAGACGAAAATTGGTAGATGGAAGCATTTAAAAAAGAAAATGAACAAACTAAAATGTATGGCCTAACCAAGATACTTATGGGGATCGAGTAGGCCAAATACTCATCCGCCGTCTCTGATCCCTACTACATATGTATTGAACCAATTTGGAAAATAGTTTTCTGTCTAATAATATGTTATACAATTGAACATTAATGAATAATTTAAACTATTGTCTAGATAGACGTACGGGACCTAAATGTATATGTTACGTGGTGGTGGAGCTCCAAATGATAGTACACTGTGCACCGAGACCGAGTACTGAAGAATTTCCTTTCATATTCAATGACAGCCGTTTGAAGCTTCCCCGACCATCTCCATAAATTCTGGATCAATAACACCATTCTATATTGCTACTCTCTTTGAATTTGTAGAGACTCTTTTATTCAAATTTATTCAATGCTTTTTTTCGATCCTTTATATATATCAAATTATGTATAATTAAAAATTAGGAAAAATTGTTTCTAAAAAGCCAAAGTTTTGGCCATCTGCGAATAAAGAGTAACGTTTTATTTATTCAATAAAAAGACAACATTTGCCTCATTTTTGGAAATAAAGGGATAGCAGGTAAGTTTTCAACTCTAAATTTATTGAATAAATGAAACGTTGACTTTTTATTTGCAAAAATGAGACCAAGGTTGTCTTTTTATTGAATAAATGAAACGTTGACTCCTTATTTGCAGATGGCCAAAAGGTTGGCTATTTAGAAACAATTTTTCCTAAAAATTATAAAAAGTTGATATTAATAAACGTTACATTAAAACGAATCAAATAAAATCTCACATGACTATATAAATTAAGGGTTTTTCTAACCTATGCCATAATGGCATAGATTAAGAACATTAAATTCTTTTATAAAGCTACTTTATCTCTTGAATATGTTCTTGGAATAATGATTTTATGTATACATTAACTAAAATAAGTATAAAAAAAGAGAATAAAATAGAAAATCTTTGAATAAAGTTGGTAGATGAAGGTAATTAATATTCCCTTAACCTATGCCTTGTGGCATAGGTTAGACAAACCGATAAATTAATAATAAAACACAATTTAAAAGTGATGAATAAATTGTGTACCAAAAGTAAATGGGACATCTAAGGACTAAAGTAAATAGGAGGGAGTATTAGACATGATTTTAGCTGGGCAAAGTTTACATAAATTGTTCTACCTTTAAATAAAAGTGCTAGCAAGTCACTATCTTATGTTTTTCATAAAGATTTTCAAAGGAAATAAAGAGAATGTTCAACAGTGTTACTACTAACTAGCATTTAGTAATTGACACTTCATCTTACTGGTCGAGTGCATAAGTACTACTAATTTAATGGGTTATCTCACATTTTAAAGATTCCGGAGCAAAAATGAAATTAGACACTGTTAGAATATTGTTAGAATATATTAAAATATGGCAAGTAGTATATTTTAGTATATTTGTAAATATAGAAGTTACCATATTTGTTATCGGTTATTTACGGTAACCCTAGGTAGCTTGATGTATAAATACCCGTTCTTGTTAATGATAATTAATAACACAGAATATTAAACTCCAAAACTTGTTTTTTACTCGAAATCTTGGTATCAGAGCAGCAACGATTCTGAATCGTTTTTGCTGTTTCATCACATACCCAAACCATACCTTTGAAGAAATCCGAAAAACCAGAAAATGGAGGACGAAAACAAAGTCGTCTCAACAGCAGACCAACCAGTTACAATGGGGCAGTTATTGCAACTGTTCCAACAGTTAAACCCCAATAAACAATCCATTGAACTAGCCACAAACACACAAACTCCCACAATATCAGAAAAATTGACAAACCAAAATTACACCAAATGGTCCAGGCTGATGCAACTGGCCATTAATGGTCGTGGAAAGCTCAAACACATCATCGCTGATCCACCGGCCAAAAACGACCCAAAGTACAACCAATGGACACGGTATGACTCGATTGTCATTTCGTGGATATTGGAAAACATCGAAACATAATTGGTTAATCAATTTCTTGATTTTCCAACAGCAAAGACCTTATGGTCTGGAATTGAGACCCTATACAATAGTGGAAGAGACGGTCTACAAATCTTTGACCTACGGTCCGCACAAACAAAATCCAGCAAGAAAACGACTCCATAGAGACATATTACAACAAGCTTCTCAATCTATGGAAGGAGATAGACAGAAGATTACCAAACCCAATGAAAGACCCACAAGACATTATCATTTACAACCAAATCACACAGCAAAATAGGTTGTATCAGTTTTTTAGCCGGGATTGATGAAACCTTTGACAAGGACAGGAGAGACTTACTCATTCAAGATCCCCTTCCCACAGTGGAAAAAGCTTATGCATGTATCAGGCGTGAGATAATGAGAAGGGGTATCATGAAAAAACCCTCATCAGAAATCGAATCATCGGACATCGGAGGAGGATTTTCCGTCAAGGGCAAACCGTACCAGAGAAATGATGAAAGGAGCCACCTCAAATGCACACACTGTGGTGGTAAAAGATACACCAAAAGTGAATGCTTCAAACTTGTGGGCTACCCTGAATGGTGGCCGGACACGAAGAAAAGGGGACCAAAGAACATGATCACTTTACCGAGCACAAAACCAGCAGAGCTGCCATGGGAGCAAGCTCAAATGAAGAAGCAAACAAAGAGGATGAAGGAATAGCATTATACGGCACAACAGGTAACAAAGAGAGGGAGAGTTTCTCTCTCTTAAACGGCGGGACAGAGAAAGAAAAGCTAGGGTTTGATGGAAACCCAAATAATTTGGGTGGGCACACCTTAAATTAAAGGGGGTCACGTGTCCCTTAATGAAAGTGACTCTTCCCCTTCTCTTGGTACTGCTTTTTCTATTTTTCGAGGAGGATGGATTTTTGATTCCTGGGCCACGGACACCATGTCCTATGACCCTAATGACTTTGTGGACAGTGCTGAACCGTTAAAGAACATCATTAAAACTGCGAATGGTGAAGAAATTAAAGTGGGCGGCGCCGGAACTATTTGCTTTAATAAAAATCTCACTTTAAAAAATTATTTATATGTCTCGAGTTTGTCGCATAAGTTTTTATCTGTGAGTCATCTTACGAATGAGCTTAATTGTACTGTTCTCATGAAACCCGGTTGTTGTATTGTGCAGGATGCTCAGACAGGAAGAGTTATTGGGCGTGGTATTGAACGAGGTGGACTTTACTACTTGGAGGAGGAGATTCAAAAAGGTAAAGCAGTTCTTGTTCGCGGGTTAGACGAAAAACAATTATGGACTTGGCATCGTCGGTTTGGACACCCATCAATAGGGTACTTAGAGAAACTATTTCCTACCTTTGTCAGAAATAAATCCAATTTTAAGTGTGAAACATGTATTTTGGCAAAAAGTCACAAACACTCTTATCCTATTAGTTCGAATAAAACAGATATTGCGTTTATGCTTATTCATTCTGATGTTTAGGGCCCTGCTCCTGTTGTAGGCACACATGGTTATCTGTATTATGTTATTTTTATTGATGATTGCACTCGTATGAGTTGGATATATTTTCTGAAACATAAATCTGAGCTGCATAAAGTTTTTGCTGATTTCTATAACATGATCTGTACCCAATTCCAAACCCAGCCCCGTATCCTTAGGTCTGATAATGGTAGAGAATTTGTAAATCTTGATATGCATACTTTTTTCACCGCCAAAGGCCTCATCCACCAAACTTCATGTCCCGATGCCCCCAACAAAATCGAGTTTTTGAAAGAAAAAACAGGGCCCTCCTTGAAATGACTCGTGCCCTTATGCTTGAATCATGTGTTCCTACCCATCTATGGCCTGAAGCTATTGCCATTGCTAACTACCTTACCAACCGCCTACTCACAAAAAGCCTTGACTACCATACACCCCTTGATACTTTCCAAACCTTCCACCGCTTACCCTTCTCTCACTCTCTACCACCTCGTATCTTTGGTTGTACTGTCTTTGTTCATCACCCAAAACGAGTGTGCAACAAGTTTGAACCTCGAACAGGGAAATGTGTTTTTGTGGGTTATGGGAGGAACCAAAAGGGATACAGGTGTTATGACCCTTCTACTCGGAAGATACACACTACTATGGATTGTGAGTTTATCGAGGGTGACTTTTACTACCCCCATCCTCGATGTCAGGGGGAGAGGATAAATGACGATCTCAGATGGTTACTTGGTCCAGTCCTGTTTAAGTCAGGCCCAAAAGAACAAGTAGGTACTGCCACTAAATCACCGCCTCAAGTTGTTCAGCCACACTCCTCATTGCCGCTTCCACTCCTATCTGATCATCAGGTGAGTAGTTTGAATAATAGCATTGATATTGTTGATGATGTCCCTATGGTTGAGGATGATGTTGCAGGAGATGGTGCCGAGATAGTATCTCATGATGATATCCAAGACAGTAGGGAATCACCCTATGTCTTGCCACCCCGAGCTACACGGGGTATTCCCCCGAGGAGATATGACCCAGATTATGAGGCCAAACGATCGAGGTACCCAGTTGATACACCTGGTGAAGGGAACTTGTCACAAAGTGCTCTGGCATTCAATGCCGCGTTATATGGTACTAAACTTCCCGAGACAGTTGAAGAGGCTCTTGCAACAGATCATTGGCGGAAAGCGATGGAAGAGGAAATAAGTGCTCTAAAAAAGAATGGCACTTGGGAAAAGTGTAATCTACCAAGAAAAAAGAGGGTCGTTTGATGCAAATGGGTCTTTACAGTCAAATACAGAGCAGACGGGACAATTGAAAGGTATAAGGCTCGTCTAGTTGCAAAAGGCTACACTCAAACTTATGGGGTCGACTACTCAGAAACTTTCTCTCCTGTAGCAAAGATGGATACAATCCGAGTTCTATTCAGTATAGCAGCAAACTTAGACTGGCCTCTTCATCAATTTGATGTGAAGAACACCTTTCTTAATGGAGAGTTACAGGAAGAAGTATATATGGAGGCACCACCAGGGTTCACTTTAGAGTTCTCAGAACAAGAGGGTTGCAGATTGAAAAAGGCACTTTATGGGTTGAAGCAGTCCCCTAGAGCATGGTCTGGGAGGTTTACATCTGCTATGAGGAGATTTAGATACAGACAGAGCCACTCAGATCACACATTGTTCCTCAAGAAGCAAAGGGGGAAGATAACATGCTTGATAATCTACGTCGACGACATAATCATCACGGGAGATGATAAAGCTGAGATTGAGAACCTAAAACGGAAATTGTTCCAGGAATTCAAAATGAAGGATCTCGGAATGCTAAAGTACTTCTTGGGGATCGAGGTTCTAAGATCAAACAAAGGAATCTTCATCTCTCAGAAGAAGTATGTTCTAGACTTACTGGTTGAGACTGGTATGATGGATTGCAAACCTATTGAGACACCAATGATGGTTAATCACGGGCTACAGATTCTCGAAGGTGGAGAATTAGCTGATCGTATGCAGTATCAGAGACTGCTGGGGAAATTGATCTACTTGGCACATACAAGACCAGACATTGAGTACGCTGTGGGTGTGGTTAGTCGGTTCATGCATAAACCACAGGTTCAACATATGGAAGCAGTCCTTCGCATACTGAGGTATCTATAGGGAACCCCTGGAAGGGGAGTCTTATATCAGAAAAATGGGTACTTAAATCTGGTCGCATACACAGATGCAGATTGGGCAGGAGATAGAGATGACAGGAAATCAACCTCGAGATACTTCACACTTGTGGGTGGAAACTTAATAACGTGGAGGAGTAAGAAGTAGAAAGTAGTTGCATTATCAAGTGCAGAAGCAGAATTCAGAGGGGTTGCAAAAGGAATTATGGAGATATTGTGGCTCAGAAAATTATTGACAGACTTGGGATTTGCACCTAAAGAAAGCTGTAAACTGTCACTACAACATAATTTGCTTTTAGTGGGATATATTTAGCGACATTTAATTTAAATGTCACTATTTTAAATTTCTTATAGTGTATATAGAGGATTTAGTGACATTTATTAGACCCTTTAGCAGTATATTAAAAAGTCACACTAAAGCTATTAGCGACATAGGATCTAGTGACATTTCTCATAAATGCCACTATAGACTATAGTGACAATTACAAAAGCCACTAAAGACCAAATTAAGTGTCGCCAAATCACTTTATGGTGGAACTTAAAATAAAAATCAATAATTATTACACTAAAAATATGAATTAGTGGCATTTTTTTAATTCCACTAAATCCAATGTCGCTAAAAGCTAAATTTGTTGTAGAGTGTATTGTGATAATAAGGCAGCTATCAACATCTCAGAGAATCCGGTACATCATGATCGAATGAAGCATGTCGAAATCGACAGACACTTTATAAAAGAGAAACTCGAAGGGAAAATAATCAAGCTACCTCATGTGAAATCTGAAGATCAACTGGCAGATATACTTACAAAAGTCGTTGGCACACAGTTCTTTGAAGAAGTTTTATACAAGTTGAGTATTGGAGACCCGACTACTCAACTTGAGGGGGAGTGTTAGAATATTGTTAGAATATATCAGAATATGGCAAGTAGTATATTTTAGTATATTTGTAAATATAGAAGTTAACATATTGGTTATCGGTTATTTACGGTAACGCTAGGTAGCTTGATGTATAAATACCCGTTCTTGTTAATGATAATTAATAACACAGAATATTAAACCCCAAAACTTGTGTTTTACTCGAAATCTGAGAGCCTTATAAGAAATGATAGTTTTTCAATTTTGAAAAGTATAAATTTTTATATATTATCTTATAATAATGCCATTCAAATCACACAAAATCAAATTAATCATTATTTCATACTAATTATAAAGTAGAAATAGTAAGAAAAAATTATAATGGCATATATTGAATCTAGCTAGCTCGAGAAAAGATGATTATTTATCTTTTTGAATAAAATAATAAAAAATAAGAAATTTTGCAATTTGCAATCTGATCCTAAATATAATTAATTTTCTATTTTGCGCAGAATTATTTATTCCAAAAGTGTTATATTTATAAGAAAATTATTGCAAAACAAAAAAAACCCAAATGTATAGTTGTTGTTTTTTTTTTGAAAATGTATAGTTTAAGTGAAAAGAACATAATGAAAAACGTCTTAAAATTTAAAGTTAAAATATTATAAAACTATAAAAAAATACTCGTAATTAAAAATGAAATGATGTACGATGGCAAGCTCAGTACTCCTAGAAACTTGTTAATAAAATTATTAAAATTAATACTTCTATTGTTGTGACAAGTCCTAAATCTCACAATGTTGGAGGTGACTTTGATCACCTAGTAGATTACTCGATGGCAATATGTGCACTTGAAAGTGACGAAGTGTGTGCAAAGGAGTATGGGAAGATATGCTTTAGATAACTTAATGAAGTGATCAATGATGATGACTTGGAGTGCTTTGATAAAGGATATCCAATGCTAAAGAAAGGGGTTAAGGGGTGCCTTGATCAAGGCAAGACTCGAGGGAAGCATTGCACGACCAAGACAACACTTCACTCGAGTTCAGGGAGCATTTGAAGGGCTCGCTCGATCCAGTGGAGCAAGTGGCCACTCGATTGAGCAGAGTTCATGACAAAAACTAACAAGCTAAGGTTTCGTTTATGTTGCGATTTTGCTTGCGCTTTAAGGCCTTTAATCCTAGGATTTTCTAATATATCTTAGTCTATATATAAGGGTGTTAGAACATTATGAGGAGCATGTGGAGAGACTAATATATGAGTAAAATAGGGTTCATCCATTAGAGTTCTTGTATTAGTGTGTTTGAGTGAGGTGAGGTCTTTACCTTGAGAAAGTGTTCTCAAAGGTTGTGTGTGGGTTGTCATTACTGTATGTCAATATATTAATGAAAGTAATCCTTATTTTAGAGAGAGGTATCCTTAGATACTTTATAAATCTTGTGTGTGCTCTTTAATTGTATTGTGCTATGTTTTTATGCTTTTGTTGTGTAATTATTCTTCACCAAACATCTCAAACCCTTGCATTTCATCTAAAATTTACAATTTTATTCAAAAGAGAGTAGTACTTAGAAGCTTTTGAAGTGGGAAGTGATATTGAGCATTTATATCTCTACTAATATATAAACCTAAGTGACAAAGAGAGGATGTCCATTCAAGCTACAAACTTTAATTCAACCGACCAAAGAGGATGTCCATCCTCCTTAGAAAGCCCGCCAAGCACGACCAAAATGTTGTGGAGCATGACCTCTATTTCGTGACTATAGTATTGCATTGTTGAATCAAAGCTTTGTTTATGATACTTTGACTTCTTACATCAATAAAAAATTTCTTTATTATATAACTCATTAAATTATCAGTTATTGCAACATAAACATATAAATAGAGTTCCATAAAAATTTAGATTATTCAATAAAAGCAAAAATTCAATTTCCGAAAAAGATTTTATTATGATCTTTCTCGTTTGCTTGAACTTGAGAAGTACTTTTATTAAGTGGGTTTTGATTTTATTAACTATATACTTCTTAAAGTACATATTCATGTAGCTTTTTTATTTTATATTATATTTTTAATGTGATTGATTGTATCTCTTTTTGAATTTTTACATCTCAAACTCAAGTATCTTTCTAGAGAAAATATAATAAAAGAAAAAGTTTGCATATCGCCTTCAGTTTATATGAAGTTTTTGAGTGACTTAAGTTTCGCTATCAAATCTTCACAGCTTTTCACATTTGGTGTTTATCAAAACAAAGAAGTTCTTCGTTGCATACACAAAGTCGTCTATAATTTTTATGTAATAATATATCTAATAATATATCTTGTAATTGTGTGCCTTTTTCATTTTATTATATATCTAATAATATATCGGTTGATACCAATCATAAAATTTAATCGAGCTTAATTAACAAATAAATTGATCAAATAAATTTAATTTTAATTTAGTATTCTTTTTGATAGATTATACAAGATATTCTAAAGCTTTAAGTATTATTTAAGTATTTGATTGACTTGGTTTCTTGACAAGGAATCAAAAGTCAACGTGACTTAGTCACAAGTTCGGTTCACACCCAACGGTTCTGGGGGTGTTCAGGGTGTTCGACCGCTTCGGGCCCCCAAAATTAAGGGGCCTCAAATACTTACCGACTCGACAATTAGCTGTAAATTGTTGTAGAGCAACTGGTATAAATTTTGCTCCTAAACTGGTGTTGCTGTGTTCGAAACCTGCTATTTACTTTTTTGCCAAAAATATTGGTCGTCATGAATTGCGAGAACTCGAGAAATGAATACACCTTTAATTACGTTTCTCTTCCCCACATCATCTTTTATTACTTGTATCTATAAGAGTATAAGACCATTCATCTACTTTTTGAACTTTTAACATTCTCTTTTTTTCTTTAGTATTCACTTTCTGTATGCCTTTTTTTAAAAAAAATCTGAAAAATAATATACACAAATGAAAATCAGCCTAAAATAATAAACAGAACAAACCGCGATTTTGAATGTGGTGTCGGCTGGTGAAGCTGATGGTGGCAGTGACAAAAAGTTCAGACGGTGGCTACTACTGATTATTATATAAAGGAAATAGGGATTAATTGGGATTCATATGTAGATCAATTGTGGACTTCAAAGATTGGGTAATTTAGTTTTCTCCAACCAATATTTAATTATAGTTGCATCTTTTACTAAATTTGAAAAAATAAAATGTCTATATCTTTAGCTATTGATTACGGTATTTTTACTGAATTCATATGATAAATTAAGTTTTTTCCTTTCATTTTTTAATTAAGTTGTAGATATATTTTAAATTTTTGTTATGTTCACTGTTTTGATTTTTATCTAGTTATCATGCATATCTTATTTGTTTTGATTTTTATATCCAGTTATGTGGTACTGTAAATTGTTTATGTGGTGCATTATTAAATGTTTTATTTATATTACAATTAAAATTGTGGTGATTTTTTAAATGGTTGTTGGAGGGCTATAAGTAAACAGGGCCTCTATGTACTTTGCTCCGCCCCTGTTCACTCCCCCTTATTTCTAGTAGAATATTTAGCACGAGGACACTTGTTGCATCTATAATTCTTTTGGGCTTTAATGATCAGTTTGAACTTTAGATTATGTTGATTTCGACACTTTTAATTTTTTTTTTGAATATACACTTTTAATTAATTACAAACAAATATCTATTTAGATATTAAAGATTTTATGTTAAAAATGTTGAACATTTAGTGTGTCATAATCAAAAGTATATAAATACCAAGTAATACGAATAGTAGTGGGACAACATGTATTAAATACAAAGGATAGGACAAATGAAAGATTGGAAAAACGAGTCAGCAAGAAAAGCCGACTCGGCTTTTCTGGTTTGGGCCTAAAGCCGACTCGGCTTTAGGTTCTGGAAAAATCAATTTGTCCAGCAAGATAAGTCGAGTCAGCTTTGCTGGAAATGAAGCAAAAGTCGACTCGACTATTTGTTCTTATATGACCGTTGAGTCTTTACGTTTCCTTTGAGTTGATTGCATTGGATTCCCTTACTTATTCCATATTATTTCTAGAGTTACAAAGGAGTAATTGGGATGAATAATGCTCATGAATACCTTGTTAATGGTATTGATTGAAGGCCATTAAGATTGGTCATCAATAGGTGATTTAATGTGCCTTAACCCTTAGCTATACTTGGAGTAGTATAGATAGAGGGCTTGGGGAAGAATGTTCACTACATCATTTTTCTGAATTTTCATTCTTGTTCTTTCTCTTTCACTCGTGTTCTTTCAAAAGAGTAATTAACTTTTGTTTGAACTTCCAAATCTAATAATTCAACAAACACTTATTGTTAAGTGACATACCCTAGATACTAAGGGTGTGTTGTGTTTAGGCCTGTGCAATGGGCCGGGTCGGGCTTTAGTAGAAACGGGTCGGGTCGGATCGGGCCTTACAAAATATATGACGGGCTTTAAATGGGCCGGGCCCATAGGCTCGACCCGGCCCGATCCGACCCGTTTATGTTATTAAACATACAAATACATGCCGAAATTTGAAAATAATAATAATAATAATAATAATAATAATAATAATAATAATAATAATAAATAATAATAATAATAATAATAATAATAATAATAATAATAATAAAAAAAAAAAAAAATAATAATAATAATAATAATAATAATAATAATAATAATAATACTTTAGTGTGATTCTTTATTGTACTGATAAAGAGTCTAATAAATGTCACTAAATCCTCTATATACACTCTTAGAAATTTGAAATAACGACATTTAAATTAAATATCGCTAAATATAATCCGCTAAAAGCAAATTATATTGTATCAGAAATAATATGGCCTTGTGGTATTATGATTCTTAAGGAATATCTGTACTTTCAAAACTATATAAAGTTGTAGCATATACGTATGTGGAAGTATAAGAGTACAAATTAATTAATTGGTTTTAGAAAATGATTGATGTTGATAATTAAGAAGAAAGAAAAGGTGACTTGTGATGTTCATAGTCAATTAGTCATAGAGATGTAGTATAATTTAAAACAAATGGCAATGTAGGAAACTTTTAAGAAATTAAGATGATGAATTAATATGTTAACTAGTTGATGGTTTTTATTTAGTTCTAAGTTCTACCTGTAAGTTTTTAATTAGAAAATTGAAAAATAAATCATGCGACAATTCAATTGATTTATTTGTGAATTAAATCACATCGAGAAAGAATACAAAGTATGATGCCACTAATATAAAAAGGGTCGTATGAAAAATGTAAACATTGGTATTATCAAAGAAAGAGGTTTACAAGCTAAGCATTCCAATTGTTAAACCCTTTAAAACATGTCAAATAACAAAAATCTCCATGAGAACATATAATTGGTATGCCCTTAGAGACCTTGAGAAGATGAGGAACTACACCATAATGATCTTAAATTAAGAGGGGGACAAGGGTTGTTATTGTTAGGTACACTAGTAATATATGTAGTTGTAGTCATAAAATTCATGTCTACAAAAAGGGCCACATTTGATATGATCCACTAACTATATTTGTCCACATTAATTTTTAATAATCTAGCTCTCTATTTTCTTTTAATAATGGCATCAAATCATGCTTATTAGATACTAAATGTGATTGGTTAATTGTAATCTAATTGTTGAATTTTAGTTCTAATCCAATTGGTTACTACATGACTTGTTTGCACCAAATTCTAAACTTTAATGGTAGGTATAGTTTAATTTTGAATTTAGCTCTATTTTCTAACAACATTTATAAAGTACTTTGGATGATGAAATTTTAAGATAACACAAAGATATAAAGAGTATATAAATATTTAATTAGATAGATATTCATGCTATTTATAGATTGATTAATGTTAATATATGCTATAATAATTAAACATTACAACATAATTACTTTTAGTGAAATATATCTTGTGACCTTTAATTTAAATGTCATTACTTTAAATTTCAAATGGTATTTATAGTAGATTTAGTGACATTTATTAGATTCTTTAGCAATATAATAAAAAATCATACTATAGTTTTTCGCAACGTAGGATTTAGTGAAATTTTTCATAAATGACACTATATAAACTGTAGTAACAATTATGTGTCACTATTAAAATGCATTTTGCAAGCATGTTGATGTTGTGCCGAGTGTCACATTTACAATGCAATTTTAAGTGTTTGTAATTGGTAATGACATAAACTCCATAAGGTCATATTATTAATATATGAATATTAATCTAACTATAAATTCATGTAAGGCTAATTAATATAAGGTAATTATTTTGTAACCTCTCATTCCATATTTCCTAATGCAAAGCCAATGTGAGTTAACTAAAGAAGGTCAAAATTTTGAGAAATGAAGTTAGAATAATACATTAGGAGTAACTTATGTAATCTTATCTTATAAATTCACAACAATGGAGTCATCAAAGATACCTAAAGTATGTAATATACAAACAAAATACACGTGTAACAACACAATTGATGCTTTATCAGTTACTACTTCAATGGTTATCAAGAACATACGAGATCACCAATTAATGTATAACGTTCCGAGATTTAATTCAAGCATCCAATTTAAGAGGGAATATCTAATTATAATATTTTTTTTAATTATATCACTTGTGATAACATCATAAGCACTTTATGTATTATGATTGCATTTAGTATAAAATTGCTAATGCTTAAGTGATAATTATCATGCATATCCAAGAAGTAGTAAAAGGTTCTATACGAGGACTTTGCTAAATTTTTTCAAAGATACTACATGTTATGAACTCAAATAATCTGTAAAAAAAAAGTAAATCCTAACCGTGCATGGCACGGGTATATTCCTAATATGTCACTAAAAGGCCAAATAAAGTGTCACTTAGTAATCAGTTCCCTCATTTTGAGGTATAAATTTAACCTAGGGGAGGGCGAGAGAAATTTTTCCTCCGAATGAGGAAAATTATCCTTCTTTTTTATTCGTTTTCAACTAATTCATTTGCATCTCTAATTACATTTGTTCCATTAATTTGACTTTTTTTGCCCCTTATAAATATTTACTATCAATCCAAGAGAGTTCATAATGTAACTTAAAATAAAAACCAATAATATATAAATCAATTACATTTTTTTTAATATCACTAAATCTTAAGTGGCAAAAGGTTAATTTTGTTATGATGACAGTTAATGAAGTAAAACTGTTATATAATGCAATTAAATAAAAAGTTATATATATAATTATACATTTTTAAGCTTAAGTATAAACAGTAATAATTATGAGTATTTTTCATGGTAATAGACACATAAAAAGAAATAAAATATTCAAAACAGTGATGTTTAATTCTAAAAAGTACGATGAGTCGGTGAACATTTTTCATGACTCAAAAATAATTAACTAAAATAATATCAAAACAATGATAACTTTTGTAAGAGATCGTCTTTTGTTGAGACGACCTCAAAACAAATTCTTATGCTAATAATTTATATTAATGTACTATTTAACTTAGGTATAAAAACACATTTCATAATATGACTCTCATACATGAATTAATGTAAAAATTAATGTGTATGTATGATATCATCAAAAGCTTACCTAAATTTACATATTCCCTTCAATTCTTACTAAATATTTCATTTGCAATTAAAGGAATTACAATATCAGTAACTTAATATTTATCGCGTTTTCAAATAAAATTTTAATTAATTATATATTAACTTATAAATAATATATAAAATAATCTCCTCTGATTAATTCAATGTGTCCCATTTGACTTGAAATTAAGTTTAGTTGGTGTAAAAGTGTGAAAAAATTAAGTTTAGTTGGATAAATTAATAAAGTTAGCATACCTAAAATAGAAATGAGACATTTAAAATATAACTTGACTAAATAAAAAATTCAGATCAGACACCTAGGGTTAATAAAGGGAGCAAAAATTTAAAAATAATCAATAAAATTAAATTAAATTTCAAATAGGATAAATAATACTACCTTTGTTTGGCGTTCTCTAATGTTATTTCCGTTTTGAATATTTCACTTTGAGAAGCGAGAAAATTAATTAAGGTTATAAAAATACGTCGATTTGAGATTTTGTTAAAATTGTTTTAACGTATATTTGGTTCTATATAAAACTGTGTATAAGTAATTCATAAAAAAAAGGTGCAGATTGAGAAAATTCAAGAACATCTGATGTCCTTTGAGAGCCTCAGAATCTGCGCAGAAAAGAAATGTCAAGTGGCAAATGGCAATTAAAGTAGTTTGGTCAACAAGAATTGTCCTTCACAAAATAATTGAAGAATTTTTAACTTCGCATTATTATGTCCTCCATGCATATAACAGTTTGTCCCATCAGAATGTAATATACTGTGTGAGAAGTGTGAGAAAATATTATTATCAGTACTATGTATAATTTCTCACATTATTTATTCTATTAGTTTTATTTATTTTTTTTCATATTTATCAAGACAACAGTTTTACCCTTAATATGTTTCATCATCATCATTATATACAATATATCTCGTTCATAGAAAACTATAGTCAGGATTTAGGGAGTGAAGACCGACAGCATCTCATACCCATAAAGGAGAGTGCGGTTAAAGAGTCCCTCGGCTCGAGAAAATTAATTCAAAGAGAGAGAAACCCGTAACCCTTAATATGTCTAATTATGCTAAATCAAAAATTATAAAATTTGTTATTAGTATCTTGCATTGATACTAATCTAACAAGATCTCACTTGACTGTATAGATCAAAAATAAAATACAAATTTAGAGGTGATAAATAAATAGTAACCCAAAAGTAAATGAGACTTATAGGAAGAATAGAAGAATACTACTATTCCATTTGTTCTTTTATTTAGGATTATTTTTCATTGTAGATTGATTTGATCCTTCTTTTGCATTATTATTATGTTTGGGATAATTATTTACAACCTTCTTTAAATCCAATTCATACGTTTTAACTACACTTTCTTTGTTACCCTATATTTGCCACATTTCTCTTTGCACGTAATTCTATGTATATATTTAAATTAAATATCTTTATTTAAACTATAGAAAAAATATAAAAATTACATATTAAAAAAACTAGGTTTTAGACAGAATAAAACAAAATCTCATGACTATATTATTTTTTATGTAAGAGTGAAAATTACCAAAATAAAATAGGAGATGAATATTATTAATTAAAATATAGCGAATATTGTGAAATCGCAGAAGTATGTTTTAATTTAACCTTTATTATATTCATTCTCTCCTTTTATAGAATATTACAAAATATGAAAATTTACTTGTTAAAAAATTACTATCTTTTCATTGCTAAAATCAGGAGGGACACAGGAATATAAGTTACTTCCTCTGTTGTATAATACTTGCTACTGATAGTGACATTTTTCCACATAATATGTCACACTCGATAACGAGTATTATGAAACCAAGGAAGTATATATTAGTAGGCGTAGCTGTCTACTATATGCATAGCTCACTCACATGAAAATTGAATAGATTGGAAACACAGTCCAGCCAAATAGGCTTTTTGAGCCATCACATATAGTCCCTTAACTAAGCTTATTCATCATTGTCCCTTGAAGTTGCATACTACCAATTTTATTTCTTCAAATTTCATACCCCAAAGGCCAGATAAAACTTCATCACGACAAAGTCGTAGCATTAAGGGAACTTTTGAAATTCAAGTTTTGTCTCAATTTTATCGCTCTAGGAAATAGATACGTATAGCGGAATTGCAAGGAATTATTTCTTATCATCTAAACAAAATACGCATAGCTCACTCACATGAACTTTTGAAATTCAAGTTTTGTCTCAATTTTGTCGTAGCATATCATAATACTTCTATGAATTATCAAATATAGAAGAATATCACACCCTTGATGTGTAAATTCCACGTTATATAATCAAATTCAAAATACCAAAGTAGAGATAATAGAACGTTCAATGTCGTTCCTCTAATGTTGGTCCACAAGCATCGAACGAATCACCACGCATGCTAGTGCAGAATAAGAAAAACTTCTTTTCTCATTACTTTTTAGGTGAAGAATATGAGTATGTAGAGAATACTAGAAATGATAGAGTTTCACGAAAAGATGAACAAAGTGCATCTATTTATACACCATGTATCTGTTAGAAATGTTCAATAATCAAGTGAGTATTTTATACGTCGTTTAACGTAATTAAGTAAGTATACAACGAGACGTTAATTTAGTGGACATTGAGTAACGCTTATGTTTTACTAGAGACTAATAAACGTCATAGGACTATTATTTGATAATCGTCTGAGCTTAATGTCACTAAACCTATTGGGTCACACTGTATCAATGTGTGAGACCATTTTGTGTGTTTGGACCTATATTAGTCTAGGTTCATGTGATTAATCTAGTAAGACTAGATATTAGTCATAATCCTCAATTTAATATAATGGGTATATTAATTTGTTAATTTAATTGTGTAACTCCCTAAAGTTATTGTTCTTAATATTATTGTGCTATTAAGAGAATGTTGATTTCTCTGTAACCAAAAGTTTAGTTTTATGCAGGCTTTTGCAGTGCTCATTTTAAAAGCACTTTATGTGTTTTGCATAGTAATAAGCGGTTCTTTAATATGGTTTTGGTATACTAATTGTATGCTATGCATTACGTGGAATACATACTATATAAGATAATAGATGTATATTTTGGGGAGAGAATTACCGTAAGATTTCACGTATTATGATATGTGATAATATTCTTTGATTTTCAATTTTAAGACTTAGAAATTTTACGTATGTGGTCTTAACAAATTATAAGTGAGGTCAAATACAATAGTTATATACACACAAATTAGCTTAAGAAAGGTTCTTAAACGACGTACTAGTATACGGGGTCTTACGAGACATTGTTGGTGGACTACACTAGAGGAACTTCATTTGCGGTTCTTGTCTCGTTATTATATTTTTCTAAGTGGATTCACGCTACAAAGGTATAATTTCTCATCTCGATATTTATTTGTTTCATTTCATGCCAATAATTGTGTCTTGTGAAGTTTTTAGTTTTCCGCATGTTAAAAGTTAGCATTACTAGAACTCTACAGTATCACCTATTCATATACCCATTACATGTAACCTTTACATGTCTTTATGTTGATACATAATGTTTGTTTTAATTCCTAATTAAAACACACTAGTAACTCTTCACATTTCAAGTAACACTTATGATGATTAACTACATGTTTTAATTCACAATTAAACATATATTCAATATATGTATAACTCCTCATACTTTAAGTATCCAATGAGCATCTTATGTTCTTGGTGTAAATAATATCCGATCGATACTTATATGTATGACCTCATAGGACCCGATTATAATAGTAGTAAACTAATCACATTAGATACAGATTATAGTTGGTTTCCAGCAAAACACTATAACCACCTAAAATAATTGAAAATATTTTATCTCCATAATTCGTCTCATTTATATATAGTAATTACACTTGATCAAAGGACAAAACACTATGACCACCTAAAATAATTAAATGTATTTTATCTCCATAATTCGTCCCATTTATATATAGTAATTAGACTTGATCAAAGGACACTAATTTTCTTCAAAAACTTAATAGATACAATTAACTAATACTCCTAATTGATTCTTTAAAAATATTCAAATTTGTTGGTTATAAAGTAAAATGGTAAATTTATTGTAAACATCCCTTAAGTTAATATTATTCACAATTAATAAAAATTAATATTATTGTAGAGAATTAGTAAAAGATTGCATTAATTATAATATATAATTTTTTATTTTTTTATCATGAAAAATGAATTAATAGTCAAGCTTTATGAAATGTTTTTAAAAATAACAGGATGAATTAATTTAAAAAAAATACTCTCTTTAATCTCATTGAATGTTATAGCTATAATTTAGCTTTTTAAGCAGTGTCATTGACGTTATTACAAAGAATCTTTCTATTCATATCATATTATTTGGCCATAATATATCTTTCATTATTCTATTCTTAATATTTTTTAATACTCATAATTTTTCACGCTAATCTTTTTTGGATAATTTTAATGCTTGACTTTCGTGAAATGCTTAATTTTGTTAGGTTGACGACAAGCATGTCTAATACTATAAATTGTTTCGAAACCTTGTAGTAAACTAATGTGACATAATAGTATCTCCATTGAAACAAAAGGCAATGTCACATTATGTCTTTGATGAATTATCATACATTATTATTTCTAATCTATCACACGTAGAAACTATCATATAATATTAGCTTATTGTTTCTTAGTGTAGGAAGCATATATTGGTTGCTTCATAAAGCATAGGCAAATCACATTATGTCTACTATATACAACAAACTACTTCTTCCTTAACAATAATCATTTTAAATATTGAATAAGATATTTTTAAAAAATGCCACTTAGCTTTGCCTTCCAAATATCAAGATCTTTAATTGTGTAAAAAATCTACTTCCATACGTCCTTTTTTTCATGTTTACTTTGTGCTTGTTTCCTCTTAATCTTTTCGGAGTCAGGGGACTTTTTTTGACTGCTCTCTTATTTATGGGTATGAGTTGTCGCCGTCATTCCCTCTCCAGACCTTATCCATTGTTTTCTATAAGCGGGATACACTGGGTATGATGATGACGAGAACTGACTTTGTGCTTGGTCCAATAACAACAATCATTATTATATTATAGTTATATATTTAATTATTTTTATTATTTTATTATTTAAATTGGATATGCTCTTTCTAATTAACTTTGTGCAAATGATGATTGAAGATGTAACGCGTCAAAATGGTAGCTCGTCCAAAATAAAGTCATCAACAACTCAATTAACAAAGCATTTCTTTATAGTGCTAAAGATAAAGATGTGGTTATGCGATTGATTAGCTTGTCCTAATTGTTATGATGCTTTACCTTTGTAAATAAGGTAATTTATCTTAAAAAAGGATGACTAATCATAGTGTGTGAATTGTAGTTAGACATTATATTGTTGATTTTTAAGGAAAAATTAGAAATAAAATTCTCATATTTAGATGGCTTGATTTAAAACTCATAAATCACTATGATAACTTGGAATATCATGTTATTCCAAGGCATATAAAAAGAAAATTAACAAACGAAATAAAAAGGAATAAAAAAGGAAAAAGACAAAAAATCTAAAATATCCACCCTTTCCTAGATACTCCGCCATGATGGATAAAAAATGATAAAAATCATGGGAAATTTTGGAGAACAAGAACGACTAAATCTTATAGATTAATATATATTTTCTATGATGATGACCCTTTATATTTAGACGATAATGGGATACAGACAAAAAAGAAATATGTTTCACCTAGGGACCATAAATACTATATATAATAATAACATATGACTAGTATTTAGCCAATCATTGAACATAATCATAAAAGGAGTCTCTACATAGTCAAGACCGATAACCTAAAAATACATTAAGCCCAAACCCTCTAGCTTTAGTTAGATCACTTTAAGATGGACATAAGTAAATTTAAATAAATTACAATGACACATGTATATTTACAAATATGTCCAACATTAGACTATGATCCAACACAACATCTCACCTCTTTGCCTTTCCTTTGCCACCACAAACAACACCCGTCATCTCCACCATGTCAAAACCCCACTACTCTTAGCCTAACCCTCAATAGTAAACATATGAATAAAGGGAAAAGATATATCTCCACCATGTCAAAACCCCACTAAATGTTGCAGGTGTCTTGAAGGGTCTGCAAGTTATCATCTAAGCGGTCTATACGACCCTCAATCTGGTCAAAACGGCCTAACATCTGTTGATGTCAGGCCTAATCTTCCTCATATGTATATGACGGTACCTGTTGTGCATACTCAGGTTGCTGGTAGTATGCTCTATACTGAAAAGGTTGAGCATAATCGGTCTCCTGAGTTTCGGGCTGGGCTTGCTTCTCATCGCCACCACTTTCATCACCATCATCACCTTCGCCCTCTGCAGAAATCGCATAGAACTTAGCTGTATTATTCAAAGAATAATGGAAGGTGATCGGGACTTTACGTCCTTCAAATGTAATACCGCAAGTGCACGGCGTAGCTTAGTACGACGGCAAGTACGGGTCGAATCCACAAGGAGTGGCGGTTAAGTCAATAGCTTCTCAATCAATTAGTTAGTTCAAAAACATATAAAATGGTGTTTGGAGGTAGAAATAATTAAAGCAAACTATAAAAAAGAACGAAATGAAAAACGAAACACAAAAGCAATTAAGGACAATGAACTAAGGCAAAGATAAAGTGATCAATTAACTAAAGAGACATAGGCTAGGCTTTCTCACCAAGGTAGTCCTTACTAACTTCAACCTAAGGTCATGGTTTGTGGATTGTTATGAGGAAGAACGTGTCTTAAATACTAATGTTCTCTCTCGAGCAACAATGGCTTCCTAAAACATACTTAACCACCTATTCTCATGGAGCTAAGCATAGATTTAAGACAGGGAGCACACGTTCATTATTTCCAATCAAAACATCTACCTATTCTCATGAAGATTATTCAACTTTAAGCATAGATTATCGTTAAAAATCAACTCTCGCCCTCAATTTAACGACACTAAACAAGATAGCAAAACCTATGTTAAACCATAACCAACACAACCATTGTCATAGGTAAAGATAGCAATTTAAACTACATACATGGTGATTATGCCTAACCTAAGCCAAAACAACTACTCACTCATTATTCATGTTGAAGTTATGGATTGCAAATAAGTTAAGAAGCATAGATGGATAAATTGAACTAGAATATTTTAACAAGATGAATGCAATTAGTTGAAGAACAATCAAACATAAACATACAAAAGTAAGGGCAAACAATAACTAAATAACATGAATTGAATTCAATGTAAATAAGGTAGAAATTACTCTTTGATGAACAATGTGGATTGATGATTCAAAGCATTAACTTCCAAAAGCTTTAATGAAAGTACACCAATGGTTGAAGAATTCCAAATTGCAAAGTATTACACTAAAGGATAAGCTAAGATTGTGTTTGGAAATTAAAGACACTTAATTGAATTGAAAAAAACTATGCTAACACTAATTCTTAATTGAAAATGAAAGCAAAGCTAAGAATACATAGAAATTACTCTAAAGTGAAGGATGAAAACTGAGATTATTGAACTCCTCCTTCTTCTTCTCTATTTATAGGCTTCAAAGCATGTGGGGGTGGTGGTTTCATGATTGCTCCACCACCCCTAGGGTGTAGGAGGGGGGGTGCCACCCCTAGAGGATAGGGTAGGGTGCAAGGGAAGCTTGGCAGCAAAAATAAGAAGCAACTAAATCTAATTGGACCCAAATTCTTTTTAAAAGAATCGTGAAAAGCTGCTGCCGCTGCCGCCCATCTCGCTCGACCCGAGCAAGCTCGCTCGACCTGGTCGAGCGAGCATCAGGTACACAGGTCAAAATCTTCAAAAACAGAAGTCACCAAAAAATAGCTCCGCTCGACCTGCCCGCTCGACCAAGCGAGCTCGCTCGACCCATCAAAAATGCTTCTGTCGACATTCTAAAGTTACTGGAAGTGAATAGTACTTTCGCTCGATCCGAGCCAAAATCGCTCGACCGGTCGAGCGACCTTCAGGATGGTCCTGCTCAGCTTCTATCTCTAATGCAAGTCTTTTTTATGCTCGAGCAAGCTTGAATCGACCTAGTTTTGGCTGAGTGGGCTTAGAATGATCTACTTTAACTCCTTTTGGCCTTGTTTCCTTGACTTGGGTCATCAAGGCTTTGATTACTTTAGCTTTCGAAGTTAAGTGAGTATTACCTGAAATTGCACAAAAACACCAAAATACCCAACCAAGTGTAAAATCTCAAATAAAGCAAGCATAGTTATGCAAAATTCCAATATAATAAAGCTAAATAATGGGGATAAAATATGAATAAAATGCAGCTAACAGAAGGTGCACATATATAATGTGTGAACATCATCTATATTAAAAAAGATTGGAGGTTCTGTTGGCAATGTAATAAGCCTCCCATTAAAGGACACAAAATGGGGGTTGTCTCTGGTGAATTTGAAATAAAGATTTTTAGGTCTGCGGAGCTTGGCAAAGTCATAGTAAGAACTGGTAGCTGTGTCAAGAATGGTGCAGTGTTAAGGCACATCTACCTCAAGGTGGTCTATCAACAAGGTAATCATACCACCTAATGAAATCTTTCCTAGGGGAGAAGATTGAATGTTATTAAATCTCCCTACAAAAAGTTTCACCAAATTTGGCCTAGTGTGGCCAAGAATTGCCAAAGCTCTCAAAAGAGCTAGCTCTCCCATAGCTACTTGGGTCAGCTCACCTTGACCAAAAATAGTCAAGGCAAGTAACCAGTAGGCATAGCATAGTGGGTAATGCCAGATTTTACTGATTTTATTCCCCGTTTTTAAGTATAGGAGTCCTCTTGTGAGTTGCCCCCCTGCCCCACCCCCCCCCCCCCTCCAAAAAGAAATAAACTACTTCTCATTTAGAGGGGGTCAGGTACTCGTCCTCCTTAAATTCCCACTCAAATTCCTCAACAATGGCAGGGTAGGTCATGTAATAGGTCTCGTTAAATGTATTAATTGTGATATAGTTATGTCTCAAGCCCCGAGACGACTCATGCACTATGAGGGTAGAGAGGTGATGAATGAGTTTTATGTCACTCATGGGGTAGTCATTGAGTCCATTTCTCGCGTATTTACTGGCATTCTACCCTTATTATATTAGTTAATTGCTTTGACTTGGTTAGTGTTATTTGCATTCTTGTACATTTTAGATCATTTAGGTGCATACTATTGCATTTTCCCCCTTTGTCTTTGTTAGCCTCCATTCCCCCTCCCCTACTTTGCTCATTTGTGTAGGTTCCTCGCCTCTGGGACGTGACTTGATAGCATGAGCGACTCATCTAATCTTTTAGCGAAGTGCGAAACCCGTTTCTAGCATCCAAGAACCCCCTAGTGCCTTGTAGTATAGTGCTCGTCCAAGGCAAGGGCATTTAAACAAACAGAAGCTACTGGGTGATGGTGCTCGTTTGAGCACTTTGGATGCTCATTCAAGGCAGCTGATGTTTTGGCAGTCAGTAGCTCTTTCGAGCACATGGAGTGCTTGTTCGAGCACTTGAGCAGTAGATCACTTTTTGTTTCTTAAGTGTATTTACTCTATTGCCCTTAGATTTTCTTTGTATATATAGGTACTCCGCGAATGGAGAGTTAGTTGGCAGAAGCTTTAGATTAGTTTAGTATTAGTTCATTTACTGTTGTTTTCAATTCCAAGGCTCATTTATGGTGGGATTTTCTTCCTTTTGCTGAATTTAAGGTGAAGATTTAAGGAAGAACATTCCTTGTTCCTAGTTGTGCTCAATCTTATTCTTTACTTCAAGAAAGTAAGATTTTGTAACTATATTCT
Source organism: Amaranthus cruentus (assembly GCA_019425755.1). Taxonomy (NCBI): domain Eukaryota; kingdom Viridiplantae; phylum Streptophyta; class Magnoliopsida; order Caryophyllales; family Amaranthaceae; genus Amaranthus; species Amaranthus cruentus. The sequence continues at coordinate 2,409,353 of CM033465.1, read as the reverse complement.
CTTAGTTAATGAAACTTTCACATTTTAATTCCATCTTTTCATTTCTCCTTGCATGTGGTTTTTCTTGGTTGATGATTTCTTAGTGTTGTTAGATTCTAGCTTATCCTTGGTTAAAGTAGTTCATTGCATATTTTTATTTCTGTTTTGGTACTTGCATGTTAGTTTATCTTAGTTGTTAGAGCTTCAAATTGATCATCCTTACTCCTTAGTTCTTCATTATGCTTGATTTATGTTCCACGTCTATTTTCATGCTTATATCTATGATTTATGAGTAGTTTAGCTTCTAGGGCATGGGGTAAAGTAGCCCATCAATATGTTATGGGGTGAATGTGCTTGATTTTGGATTATATAGCTTAAATTAGTGAGGTTTGGTTCATGAGCTATCCTAAGGAGTGCAAGTGCTCCACACTCCACTAAACTTAGTTGATTTTGTAATTTTGCTTGATGATGTGCTAAGTTATCATTCTCGTGTTGATGGTTAAGAAGCCAAAAAGCTTGAAACCACCATTAATCACTTACTAACCCAAGAAGTTGTGTATTTGATGATGTTTTTAGTAGCCTTGCATATCAATCAAGTTGGTTGCATTTTCATGAGCTAGGATCAAAGATGAGACTTATGTATTTGTTGAGTTCAAGGCCAAGAAGCCCACGCTCCTCCCTAGTTTGTATGTCTAAATCACCTAGGCCAAGATGCTGAGGTGACACATTAGAGCTAGCTTCGTTCATTTTTATGCTCATTTTAATCACCATGTTTTATTGAATGTATGACCCCTTACATGACGATGAATGGACTCCCCATGTCCTAGCTTGTTCCTATTTTCTTTAAAACCTTATTGTACTAGTTTTCTTGATTGAAGACATCGACCAAAACAAAATCTAAAAACAACCCCTTCTTGCCTCTAATATAGTTTAAACACAAAACCTCCTCCCTGTGGATTCGATCTCATCTTGCCACTATACCTTTGTATTTTGGTGAAATTGGGTAAAAGTGATCAACGTTTTGGAAGTAACGACACCAAGGTGTTGGCCCTCTTGCACCTCACGTTAGAGAATCGATCAAGAGGAACTCTAAGGTCAACCTGGGATAAACGATAGCATGTTTATCCATAAAATCCTCTAGTCCTCACCTAATGAGTAGGGTTCTTACCCCATTGAGTTATTCGATCCTATCTAAAGTGAATTGGTCTATGACTTTTGTGGCAAGCATAGTTCTTTCCTTGAGTGTGTAAAAGTCCTAGTTTGAGTAGGATTTTAGGATACATCTCATTATTATTATTATTATTATTATTATTATTATTATTATTATTATTATTATTATTATTATTATTATTATTATTATTATTATTATTATTATTATTATTATTATTATTATTATTATTATTATTATTATTATTATTATTATTATTATTATTATTATTATTATTATTATTTCTAGATTCACCTATTTGAAATGCCCACTTAAGAACTCATTTTCATGTGCTCACACATTCTAATAAAATAATAATTGATTCAAACCTCTTTATTTTAGAAGTCGTAATTTTTAATATAAACATATGCTAATATTTAAATTCGTATATAAACGAAATTTATTAAACTACTTCAAAATTAATTTAATATAAGTAAAATTCCCAAAAGTTATTAAATTATTTATTAATGATGTCCGAAAATCTCGAGGTGTTACATAAATGTTCATGGAAAGATGGTAGACAATCAGCTGGCTCAACTTGCAAACCCTTCACCTCCACCGTTTTTCTCGGGGAATGCACAACCAAACCCTGCATCCCAATCCTCTAATGCTCAGCATTTTTCCAAGGCAAGTCATCTAAGGTTAGGGACTGCTTATGAAGGTCCTTCTATGCAACAAGAAGATGCTTCAGAGGGTAATAACAGTGAGGTCGTTGAAAAAGAAGCTCCTCTAGAGATTGTGATTGAAAAAGCAAGTGAACAAGAAAAAATTGATGTTGAAAGTGAACAACAAAAGAAAGACAATTCCAAGCCTAGTGAGCTTTCTAAGGATCCTGAGAGAGTGTACGTTCGACCAGTTCCGTTTCTATACAGGAGGGTAGAGAAGCATCTTGACAAACAGTTTGAACGAATCCTGAAGAAAATAGGGAAAGTTGAGATGAACATTCCTTTTCTTGATGCTATGGCTCAAATGCCCAAGTACGCGAAGTTTTTGAAAGATCTCTTGAAAAACAAGAAGAAGCTGGAGGAAGAAGTAATTAATCTTTCGCATCAAGTGAGTGCAATGGTTCAAGACAAGCTCCCTAGAAAGGAGAGAGACCCAGGGCCCTTCAATCTACCGATGAAACTTGGTGATCTTGAGCCAAAGGGTGCCCTCGCAGACCTTGGGGCCTCAATTAGTGTAATGCCCTTATCTATAGCAAGAAGGCTCATCTTTTATCTTAGGCCTTTAAGGAAGATAGTTCAGCTGGCCGACCGCAGTATTAAGATTTCTTTTGGGGAGTTCGAGGACATCCTAATTCAAGTGGGGCACTTGGTAGTCCCTTGTGATTTTATTATGTTGGATATGGAGAAGGATCCTTATACTCCTCTTATTCTTGGAAGAGTAGCGTTGAAAACTTTGAATGTTGCGGTGAGTTACAAACATGACACCATCTCAATAGAAGTGGCAAATAAGAGAGTAGTTTTTCAGTTCTCAAAATGCATGAAAAAGACAATGATGGAACAAGTCTACCACATGCAAGTTGTTGATAGAGAACTTGAAGAAATGTGTAGTACAAGAAGGGATGATGATGAATTGATGGAAGTTTTGAATGATGATCCATCGTCTTTTTCCGATGATGCAAAACAATTGAAGGTGATCCTAGATGAAGCTGAGGTTTGTGACAAAGAAGATAGTGAACTTGAATAAATCTGTGAGATTGTGAAGGAGGGATCGACATTGGAGGAGTATTCTAAGCCTCCTCCCGAGGTAAGGTTGAAACCCCATCCCCCTAATTTGAAATATGAGTTTCTTGATGATGATCACCGTTGTCCGGTGATAGTGAATTCCAAGCTGGATGACCACTCTATCTCCAAATTGATTTTTGTTTTGAAAAAATTTAGAGAGGTCATTATATACACTATAGATGATTCCCTTGCTAGGCATAGGATTCACTTCGATGATGATCACTCATCCTCTATTGAGCCCCAAAGACGTTTAAACCCAAACATGAAAGAAGTGGTTAAGCAAAAGATTCTTAAACTACTTAAGGTTGGCATAATCTACTCCATTTCTGATAGTAGACGGGTTAGTCCCATTTATGTGGTCCCAAAAAAGAAAGGAGTGACCATGGTTAAAGGAAGTGATGGGAATATGATCCCTTCTCGTTCACGTTCTTCCACAAAGCACCACAAAGTCTCTTGTACAGGTAACCTAGGGTTGTGGAACCCCAGCTGTATCTGGCAATGATCTCCTATGGCTCATTAACCAAAGTTAGGTACAAAAGTTGCACTTGGTTGCCACTCTTGTCAGAATACAAGACATCACGAATCGAAGGTAGCCTCATCAGCACCTTCAGGGAGGTGCAAAAAGTTCTGCGCAAGCCATGTAATGCGCAACCCAGTCCCTCGGGCTATCTCAACGGGAGGTCGGACTCCTAAGACCCTTAATTGATGGGTCTTGAGCAACACAATTCTAATAACATTGTTAATCATGAAAGATGCCAGATGAATGTGTCCAGCTGACACATTGTCAGTACTTAATATACACAACTCCTATGCTTCCCTTTGTATGTCATAATTTCCCATGTATATGAATAGGACCTCTGTCGAGCCATTAATCTCCAACTACACCCCCTCTTACACTTCAAGGTAAGGACAGTTTGATTTGAAGTCTCAGTTCAGTACTCAACGTTGCTACGAATATGTTACAATCTAACAGCGCCCAATAAGGAATCCTTATTATTAAACGCCATCCCCTTTTGAAACTTTCCTTCATCGGTTTAGGTTGTAACACATGCCAAAGACCTCCAAGAGTTGTCTTCAACGTGTTCATCTAGAGGGGGAACTAGTACATAAGGTGTAGGAGCAACGATTGTTGGAATGTTGCCTAAGGTCATATCATTAGCTAGAGCCTCCTCATCAACACCCACATCGTCCTCAGTAGGAGCTTCAACGAATTCATTACTCTCACTAATAACATCATTCCAAGGGTCATTTGTGTAACAGACTCAAAATTCTCACTCTTAATCTTCCGATTAATTATTCTAAATGAACATTTGCACAAAATAATCCCAACTATCACCCGTTGGCCAAAAATATTCCCAACTATCAATTATTTATTAATAATCCCAACTATTCTCATAATTTGTTGAAAACATACGCACCCCCTTGTTATTTGTTGGAACATGTAACTTTTTCACTTTTTTTTCATTTTTTTTACTTAACTGTTTAAAATTGACCTTTCCCCTTCATCTACTAATCAAAAAAGAAAGAAAAAAGTGGAAAAATTACCTGTTGCAGCCGGTTAAAAGGGAGGTTGGTATGTTTTCAACAAATTAGAAGAATAGTTGAGATTATTAGAAAATAATTGATAGTTGGGATTATTTTTGGCCAACGGGTGATAGTTAGGATTATTTTGAGCAAATTTTCCCATTCTAAATCATCAATTCAAATTCCTAATCCTTTGGTTATCCATTTCTAATCATCTTTAATTCCTAAACCTTTTTCAGTTTTGTAATTTCTTTTAATTCCAAAACCTTTTTCAGTTTTGTAATTTCTATAATTCCAATTCTAATCATCTCACGAAAAGTAAAGTTTTATTATTAAATTTACGATTTGGTAAAATGTTACGTTTTTATTTTTCTTCCTTAAACTAACATTACTATTTATCAATTTAACCTTATAATTTTGATTTAATTATTTTATACTTAAAAATGAGCCATATTTTTATCAACTTTAAATATAGTTTTAAGCAAATTTGCTACGTAAACTATCATATTTTCATGATCAAACTTACTCATCATTTTAAAGTATATTTACTTGTGCATACTAGAACAAAAATTTGATGAACCAAAATCCTTATACACTCCAACTATTACAAGTATTTAACCCATTATTTTAAAGTATATTTATTTGTGCATACTTGTGCATACTCATTATTTTCCAAGTAAACTATTTAACCCATGATGTTCATTACTTACAAAATCTACCCTTTTACACTTCAATCTCTTATACATCTACTTATACACTCCAACTATTACAACTCTTACAAGTTTACTTACACAATCTAACTCTTACAAGTTTACTTCCACACTCCAACTCTTACACATACACTTTCATACTCCAAACCACTTATACAAGTTAGCCTTCTTCCATACTCCTAACATTCTTATTCATACAACTTACTAGAAATTACCCAAAAATTTATTATAAATACCCCCATGGCAATAAGAACACTTCCACCTTCATCATCAAATCTTTCTAACATTCTTTCTTATATCTCCCTTTTACTAAAACCTTACAAACTTAATACCTTTATTATTAGTTGAAGAAATTCAAGAAGATGGAGTTTAGAACACTCTTTATTTAGTTAAATCATCATCATTTTGGACTATTATTGGGTTATTATTTTGGGTACATAATGTATCATTACTTGTGAAGTTGAGATTTATTTATTTTGGGAGCTTAGAAGATCATCATTATTTTGGGAGTTTGGATTAATTATCTTTGGAGCATTATTATCTATCTTGGAGGGTCTTATATCTTATTATTTTTCTAATTAGTACTTAGTTCTAATCCTTGGTGTTAGTATGGTATAACTTCTTACCCTACTCTTTATGTGGAATTTCACTTTATGATTACTTTATAATACACAAAGTATGAAACATGTTAATTATGTTTAAGTAAGAAGTTAGTTTGATGAATTTATGATTAAGATTATATTAAGTATGTTTATGCTAAAAGTATTTTTAGTATGTTAATTTAGTAATCTTTAAACAAGTTTAGGAAGTTGGGTGAAAAATTATATTGTGATGATATTAAGTATAATTTATGTTATAAACTAGTGCTAGTATGTTTATGAGTTATATGTTATATCAGGAATGTTACTATATTTAAGAACTTTTATGTTAAGAATTTTTATTAGTATGTTTACGTTAGCCTTCAAACTAGTTTATAAGGTAATTAATTATTTTATAAACGTATATTTATTAAGTATGGTTATATTAAAAATGTTGTGATTATACTTTAATTTAATGTTAAAGTTTATCCTTAAAGTTATAGTAAATTTCTAAGTTATTGTGTTAAGTTTCTATTTTTTTTGTTGGTTATGTTAATTATTTAAATCTAGGATTTACTATAATAAATTAAAATGAAGTTTTTTTAGGAAACATTGTTCCCAAAAAGCGAACCTTTTGGCCATCTGCAAATAAAGAGTCAATGCTTCATTTATTCAATAAAAAGATAACCTTTGTCTCAGTTTGGCATTTAAAGGGATGATTTACTGGTAACCGGTTGCATGTATTTGGATTCCTCACTTAATTTCAAAAATAAAAAAAAAAAACCCTTCCAAAAGCACGATCTAGCATCTTCTTCTTCCCCTACACCTTCAATAATTCAACCCACGAAAACCCTAAAAATCGGCTTCTTCTTCCCCAAAAGTTGTCACGAAAACAACAACTTCTTCTTCCCCAAAAGCTTTCTCTATTTTCGTCCCCATTTCTGTCCTCTCTCTCCTTACAACACATACCCTTTTCTATTCTCACGAAAACCTCCATTTTTGTCCCCAAAAATCGACTCCAACCTTCTCCAATGGCGACACATACCCTAAGTAAATTTCTAACTCTAAATTTATGCAATTGATGTCTCATTGTTGATTATTGTTGAAATTTGCTTAGAAATTAGGTTTTACTCTTTTATTGTGGAATTTTGTTAAATTCAATAGAAATTAGGAATTTTGTGTAATTGTGAACATAATGAATGAAAAGGTGTCCATTAATTTGGTATGGGGATAAATTCAAGGAAGCTCGGGGTAGTATTAGTTATGTTGGAGGTTTTGGTAGAATAATGGAAGTAGATCCAAATGATTTGTCCATGGATTGAAATATTGAGTGAAGATTATAGTGAAGATGAAGATTTTGTCTTTTTATTGAATAGTGTTGTTTTTGTGGATTGAATGGTGTTGTTTTGTGGAACCGGTCACCAGCAGGTTATTTACCTGCTATCCCTTTAATTACAAAAATGAGACAAAGGTTGTCTTTTTATTGAATAAATGAAACGTTGACTCTTTATTTGCAGATGACCAAAAGGTTAGTTTTTTAGAAACAATTTTTCTTTTTTTTTATTGAAAAAAGGCCCAAAAATACTCATAGGTCATTCGACTGTTATCATATTAAAAACAAAAAAGAGTTTGATTTATTTTCTGTAATTATTACAACCTATTTTTGAGATGATAATAAAATACAATCTAAAAAGATATTTTTGAGAACTTTTTTATTAAATATTGAAGTGGTTTTTCTTGAATATATGAGATTTTATAATAAAAATTAACTTTTGTGACAATTAATTACTATTTAGTACAAAACATTTTATTGGCTAACTATTTGACCAAAATTTATATAAAAAGATGTAGAGTTTTTTTTAGTAAACTTATCTCTTAAACTATGTGTGAAATATTGATTTTTGTGAAATTATTAGTTATATTTGTTTTATAACTAAAATGTTGATTTTTGCAAATCTTATAAGTTTACTTGTTTTTCTAAACTTAAAATATTGATTTTGGTGAATTTGTTGATTTTAGAAACTGATCCAATGAATGCAATTTTATCTTGAATTATGATTAGAATATTTAATTTTGTTAAGAGAATAAAGTTTTATTTGTTTGAAGTTGGAAATGTTGATTTTGGGAACTTATTCAAGAGAAATATATTTTAGTATTTACTCGTGAAAAATATTAATTTGGAGACTTTTAATTGAATATTAAATTAGTATGAATTTAGTGAACTACTAAGAATAAAGTTATAAATAAAATTTAATGTGTAAAAATTTAGTAGTGAACGTATAAAGATATAAAGGTAAATTTAACAATATGATTAACAATTTTATTAAATAAATGAGGTTACCACTTACGTTGGCTAAATTCAGAGTTAAAGTCAAAATAAAAATCTCATGTACTTGTGTGAATGAATATTGATTGAATGACCCTGATAGTAAGGTAATGTCGAACCATGGACCGGCATGTAAAATATCGGCGTCCGTGTTGGCCGGCACGTAAAATTCGGTGTAAGACAGGGGGTTCCTACCTATCCTGTAGAGCTCGAGAATAAATATTTTATTGGAGGGGTAACGACTCCCACCACAGTTAGGGTTTAGGACTACTGTCCTCACCTAACCATACACCCTTATATACATCAGGTGTCATATTGTTATGCTTTTTGATTAGTGATGAACTTGATTAGTGTTGATCCTATGAATCATGGTATGGTTATGAGTATTAACCAAATGAACTTACTTAAGTGTTAAGATTACCAAATTGTATAAGTGGCAGTAACGTACTTCTGTCAGGATTGAGAATGGTATCTAAATGACTTAAAAGTATGGAACAGTAAAAGAATATAATAAAATTTTACAGTGGTGTCAATTAATTTAAAGTTTGTACTTTAACTATTATTTTGTGAATGTAGTGTATAATTTTCGTATTTTGAGTTGGATAGGATGTTATGCTCGGCGTTACCGTTGACCGATTCAATCGGCTGTCATCCGTATCATGGATGGCAGCATTTTGCAGGATTTAGTTACAGGTTCCGATCCAGGCCGCAACAATTATTATTTATTGAGAACTTAGATGCTTTTTGTGCCTTTATTGATGACTTGATGTTGATGTACTTTTGCATTTTTAATTTGAGCAAACAATATTTCTTATCGAATGTCATATTTTACTTTTATTTCAAACAGTTTTAGTTTTATGATTTAAAGTTTTTAACAGTTTGGCATTTTAAGACTTCCACAATATTTTTGTATTAAAATTTAATATTAAATGTTAATTATGTATCGAGATTGCGGCTTCTGTTACAATCTGTATCTTCTAAATTAATCGTATCATCATTTGAAACTTAAAGTTGAAGTTGATTGGGTTCATTAGAAGGAGAAGAGGACGATGGCAAAATGAGATCTTGGGTTTCTTGGGTAGAGAAAGGCGTAGAAGGAGCAGAAGAAGTTACATTCATACAAAGCTATTAAAATCGCGATTCTACTTTGAATCATTTAGAGAGGTAGAATCGAATCGTAGAATCGTATGATTCTACAAATAAACTTAGATATATTTAAAATGTCTAGTTTCTCATCATTATTATCCAATGCAAAAGTTTAAATTTATGAATTAAAGTTTCATTGACTTTATATTTAAAAATATAACGAAAATTTTATAATAATTAGTTTAAATCGTCATACCAATTAAGAAATTTATTTTTTAAAAATTTTCGTGATGTAAAATTTGAAATTTATATGTATATATGTAAAAGAGATTAGTAAAAGATGGTACATAAGGAAAATTAAAAATGATTCATACTAAATTAGATCGTAGAATTGTAGAATCATGTTATGATTCTACCTCTAAAAAATTTATTTAAACTAGAATAGTAAGATTCTACAACTTTAAGATTCTACATGCAATTCAAATCGCTCGCTTGTTTTTGGATCGTAAAATCGTACATCAGAATCGCAATTTTAACAACAATGCATTCAGGACTGCATTTGTTTCTACAACATTGACATCTTGATTCCCTAGGGGTACATCTTCGTATAACTCCAAAGAAGGAATAGAGGTAGACTTTGTATACTCCCACATAGCATCTATAGCCTTATCATCCTCAACCGGAAAAGCTAACAATTGTCACTCATAGCGTATTTAAAACTTATATTAACAGTACTTCTTGTAGTGTCAATCCCAATCTTAGAACATATAAGAAGTTTAAATTCAGACAAATCCATGTTTGAGTTGCATGCAAACAGTTTACTTCTTCCCCCAACATAAACATTGCTACTACTTGATCGAATTGAACCATTCCAAAAATATACTATAGTCACACGAAATGATCCATTTCTTCAAGAATACGTACAAAATCAACATCACCATCAAGTTCATCAGAAAGCAAGTACATTGTTCAACAACCCTCACAACTAGAGTTCACAACATTCATAACAACATTTAAAAACAAAGAACATTCATTTATTTTCTTCTACATTAAATTCATGAACAAACAACCTCATTATGAAGATCATGGCAAATAATAACTACATTTGACATATTTATAGAGTTTAAGTATAAATGACCACTATAAATGACATACTTTCAAAAAACACAAAAAACTAAAAAAAACTTGCAATAAAAAGGTACCTTAATAAGTTGTAGATCAGCAAGGAGTAGTAATTTGCAAGTTTATGAACCTGCATTTATGTGAAAGTTGATGAAAAAATATAAACTCTAAATTTTCGAAAAAACAAAAATAAAAAATTATTTCCTGAAGTGAATGTAGGAAGATGATAGAACTAATTAGTAGCATGAACTTGGAATTTGATGAGATTAGTTGAAGGATTGAAGTTGATTTTAATGGTGGAAAGAAGAGGGAGATTTTCATAGGTTAGGGCTCTGAAATGAAGTTGGGTGAAATGAGGAAGAAGGAAAACTGCTGATATTTAGGGTCGCATTATGTCGCTGTTATAACCCTTGACTAGTCAACACTCATAACTCGCTGTTAATAACACTGATTATATGCAGAACCTAGCTTAAGAGGCAAGCACGCTTATTTTGGGATAAATGTTTGGCCAATTTTTTTTTTTTTTTGACTTAAGTTATTAAAATGTCTATTTTTTCAACTTTTCTTTCAAAGAGACCGTCTCTCACAAGAATTTGTGTTTATTTTTTGGCTTTACATTAGATTCTCTTGTGATTTTTGTGGTGGTAAGACTCTTTAAGGTTGAATTCATATTTTCCAGCATATTTTCTTAAGTTTAAGGGTTTACATTTTATCAAGTTATGAGAATCCGTCACATAATCTCACTGTGGCCCACTCGTGTGGATACGAGACATTCGTGGGCTCTAGTCCATAAACCCACAGGTCAAGAGCGTTGACTTGCACATAAACTCGGTGAGGCTCATTGTTTTCGAAAACCATATGGTAGTAGAAGGATCAGCTCACCCAATATATACTATTAAAAGCTTAATAATTCAAAATACAAATTACAAAAGGGAATTTGTATTTAACCCTTTGTTGATGACAAAATGAAATTACAAATAACAAAACTAATTTAACTTGAAGATTGCTTTGTAACGACAACCGCTACCCGGAAACTTGATACTAGTTGTAGGCGTGTGATCACTTTCCTTTTGTGATATTTCCCCCACAAAGGTACTTGGGTTGAAGCTTGGAAATTCACAATGAGATACAAACAACTCAATATACTCTTAGTACTTAGAGTATACAACTTAACAACAATGTGTTTGGAAATTATAAGGATTGGAAGCCTTAATCAAAAGTTAATTACTCTCTTGACATAGCACAAGCAAATGAGAATAAGAGTAGAAGAAAATCAGAAAAGGTGTCCTTTGCACTCATCACCAAGACCCTATTTATACTACAAGAGTATAGCTTAAGAGTCATGGCACAATAATCACTATTGATGATCATATTGATGGTCATCAATCAATACCATTAATCTATGGTATTCATTAGCATTATTCACCATAATAATCCATAATAACATCAGAATTATTACTGAATTAGTATAGGAATCCAATGCCATCAATTCAAAGATCAAGAAATAACCCAACGATCATATCAGAGGAAAAAGCCGACTCGGATTTTGCCCCAAACCCAGGAAAGCCGAGTCGGCTTTTCCTGCTGGATAAATGGGTTGATCCAGAACTTAAAAGCCGAGTCGGCTTTAGGTTCCCAAAACTTATAACCCATTTCATGCATCAACACTAATATCCCTACGGATTGAATTAATGCCTTGTGCAACACACTTCACAAGTGATCGAGCCAGAATTGATATCCATACGGATTTGAATCAAATGACCCTTCCAACCACTTGAAGATGAAGTACACACAAAATCAATAACACAAACTCATTAACCTGACACATTATAAGGCCGTGTCCGTATCTTATTCATAAGTTTATTATAGTCGATATGTCAATCTTGACTACTTGAAGCAGCCACACTTCAAACTTATATAGGTAGGTTCTCAATATGTATAAAGCATATCCGCGTGATCCGGATACAACACAAACTCTTGATCTTGAGAACTTTCAAAGGATGACTACCTCGTTCATCACGATCCAAAGCAACGATGGGTCATTTTGCTTGTTGGTTACAAAATCAAAAGGAGTTTACCACATTGAATTCAAGACATGATTTTACTCATGTGTGAATTGGGCTTTTCCAAATGATCCTTATTGACATAAACCGATTTCAATTGACGCTTGTTCAATTGAACCCCTACTCATGGCTTTTGTAAACGAATCCGCCACATTGAACTTAGTGTTCACATAGTCAAAAGTTATGACCCCAATAGTGATAAGTCCTTGCACTAGGCTATGCCTAAGAGCAATATGACGAGACCTACCATTATACACTTGACTATAAGCCCTACCTAAAGCCGTCATGCAATCCGCATGAATCGCCACCGGTGATATTAGCTTAGGTAACAAAGGTATCTCAAACATGAGATTCCTCAACCACTCTGCTTCACTAGAAGCTGATGCAAGAGCTATGAACTCTGCTGACATAGTAGATTTAGCTATGCATGTTTGTTTCTTAGAAGACCATGAAATGGCACCTCCCCCATAAACAAACACCCAACCACTTGTAGAAGAATCATCCTCTTCATTAGTGATCCAACTAGCATCGGTATAACCTTCTAAAATAAGAGGTTCACCGCTATAAGCTATACCATAATCCTTGGTATGCAACAAGTATCTTAATACTCTTCTTATCGCCATCCAATGATGGGGACCCGGGTTGCTTGTAAATCTACTAAGTTTACCAACCGCAAAAGCTATGTCTGGCCTTGTACAGGTCATGGCATACATCAAAGATCCTATGACCTTTGAATACTCCAATTGAGAAATTGGTTGACCGGTATGTTTTGCAAATTTCATACCTGGTTCCATGGGAGTAGAGACCGGTGCTTTATCAAGCATACTAAACCGCTTAAGTATCTTCTCAACATAGTGAGATTGACTTAGCTTAATATGATTACCTTGTCTCATGATCTTAATTCCTAAGATCACATCAGCCTCCCCCATATCCTTCATCTGAAAGGATCTAGACAAAAAATCTTTTGTCTCTTGAACTTGTACTAAACTAGTACCAAAGATGAGCATGTCATCTACATATAGACAAATAATAACTCTATTACCATGGCTATCAAATTTGCTATAAACGCACTTATCGGCTTGATTCAATTTGAATCCAAAGGACAAAATCGTTTCATCAAATTTTTGATGCCTTAGGTGCTTGTTTAAGTCCATATAGGGATTTAAAACGTTTACACACATTTTGCTCCTGTCCTTTCAAAACAAACCCTTCGGGTTGTTTCATATAAACCTCCTTATCTAATTCCCCATATAGAAATGCGGTTTTAACATCCATTTGATGTATTTCTAGATGATAGACCGTAGCTAAAGCTACCAATAACCGAATAGTGGTTATTCTTACAACTGGTGCATATGTATAGAAATGATCGATACCATGCTTTTGTCTAAAGCCTTGTGCCACTAAACGGGCCTTGAACTTGTCAATAGTACCATCAATCTTCATTTTCTTTCGAAAAATCCACTTGCAACCTATTGGATTACAAGTAGGAGGAAGATCCACCAACACCCAAGTGTTATTACCCATGATGGATTGCATCTCATCATCAATAGCTTCTTTCCAAAAAGCGCTATCATGTGATGCCATAGCATCGCTATAAGTCAATGGGTCACCTTCCACATTAAACAAATATGGAACACTAGAAGATACTTCGCTTCTAGTACCTTCAACCAAGTATACTTGGAAGTCCGGTCCAGAGCTTTTAGCTTTCCGTTGTCTCTTACTCCTTTTGGGAATAGGATCAACTAATTCTTGTTCATATAGTTGTTGATTTTCATCAACACCTAGAGGGGAACCTTGTTGATTATCATCAACATTATCATTGGTACACACTTGTAGATTTCTTTGTCTACTCAATGATGAAAATCTATTTTCATCGAAAATTGCATCTCTTGACTCTATGATCAAATGAATCGACATATAGTCATTTCGTTCTATAACATAGAACCTATAAGTTTTGCTATGAAAAGCATAACCTATAAAATGCATTCAATTCCTCGTTCACCGAGCTTCTTTCTTTTGTTACCGGGCAATCTTACAATAGCCCTACAACCCCAAACTTTAAGATAGCTTAGGTTTGGTTTCTTTTTGTACCAAAGTTCATAAGAAGTCTCCTTATTTGTTCTCATTGGAACTCGGTTAAGAATGTGACAAGCCGTCAACATTGCTTCACCCCAAAATCCATCACTCAAACCCGAGTAGGATAACATGGAATTAACCATCTCTTGTAGAGTACGGTTTTTCCTCTCCGCCACACCATTTGATTGTGGTGCGGATCCGGCGGTTGTTTCATGTATAATGCCCATTGAGTTAACATAATTTGGACCATAATATTCACCTCCTTTATCGGTTCTTAACCTTTTAAGTTTACTACCAATTTGTATTTCTACTTCATTTTTGTAAATCTTAAAGTGATCATGAGCCTCATCTTTCGTATGTAAAAGATATACATAACAAAACATGGAAAAATCATCAATAAAAGTTATGACATATTTTTTATTTCTCAATGATGGTGTACTATGAAAGTCACATAGATACTATGGATTAATTCCAAAATTTCGGATTTCCGTTCAACACTTTTAAATGGTGTTCTTGTGATCTTATTTAACATGCACGTTTTGCAATTTTTAGGCAGTTTAACACACATAGGAATTAAAATCATGCTTAGACATAAAAGAAACTTTATCAAAATTCACATGTCCTAATCTAACATGCCACAAGTAATGTACATCATCCTTATCATTCATGCTTAAAATATTACATATAGAATTCTTATTTAAATCCAAAGACAATTTAAATAAACTATTACATAAAAAAGCACGTCCTACAAACAAGTTATTCTTAGAGATAATACACCTATCGGCTTCAAATACTAATTTTTAGCCCAATCGATTCAAAATCGGACTCGAGACTAGATTTCTACTAATTTCGGGTGCATAATAAACATCTCTTAAAACTAAGAGATTCCCCGAAGTAAACAATAGTTCAATTTGTCCTTTGCATTGGACCATGATAGGTGCGTTGTTTCCCATAAAGAGATGCTCCCCATCAACCACCTTGTGAAAGGTTTTGAAGCATTTTGTAGAATTGCACACATGTCTCGAAGCCCCCGAATCGATCCACCAAGACAAAGAATCATCCTGCACAACACTTAAGTTAGTATTCATTGAAGAGAAATTCAAAGAAGAATTTTCATTCAAAATTGCATGATGACCTTGATTGGAAGGGTCTTTGCTTGTAGAAGCTTGACCATTCTCCTTTGCCTTCTTTTGCTTGTTATTGAAAACAAAACAATTTTTCTTTCGGTGTCCGGGCTTACCACATTCCCAACATACCTTTTCGGTATTTGAGACAATGGCCCTCCCCTTTGAAGAATCAAATTTCTTCCTTTTCTCTCCGGAATGGGATGGTCTCCCTTCCGCAACCATGTTGATGGTTCCAACATTAGGATTTTCATCCTTCCGATTTTCTTGAATTCTTATGCTAGACTCAACAACAATATGTTGTCCAAGATCAAAGAGTGTAATCTCCTCTCTTTTATGCTTTAAAGCATGTCTAACATCCCTCCACGAGGGAGGCAACTTGTCTATAATGCTTGAAACAAGAAAAACTTCATCTATCTCAATTTTATGTAATTTTAGGTTAGCATGCATTCTTTGCAACTCATGAAATTGATCAATAATGGGGCGATTTCTACCATCTTATAAGAATTAAAATTACTTACAAGAAACTTTTTGGAACTTGCATCGTCCGCCATGTATTTGTTCTCCAAGGCGTCCCATAATTCCTTAGCGGACTCATGATATTAGTAGATATAAATCTTGCATCCCATTGAGAATATGGCCCCGGCAAATGAAATCATCATTTTCCTACTTACTTCTCCTCCTTGTTTGCTCAAGAGTCTCATTTTCCGTCTCCTCCGGTTTAGGTATACTTATCACGTAATTCACGCTCAAAGTAGTTAGGAGGAACAACATCTTCTTTAGCCAACGTCGAAAATCGACACCGACAAACTTATCCAACTTAGCAAAGTTAGATGTAAAGTTCTTAATAGTTGCCATCCCGAAAAAATATATCACAAAAGATTATTAAAAGCTTAATAATGCAAAATACAAATTAAAAAAGGGAATTTGTATTTAACCCTTTGTTGATGACAAAATGAAATTACAAATAACAAAACTAATTTAACTTGAAGATTGCTTTGTAACGACAACCGTTACCCGGAAACTTGATACTAGTTGTAGGCGTGTGATCACTTTCCTTTTGTGATATTTCCCCCACAAAGGTACTTGGGTTGAAGCTTGGAAATTCACAATGAGATACAAACGACTCAATATACTCTTAGTACTTAGAGTATACCACTTAACAACAATGTGTTTGGAAATTATAAGGATTGAAAGCCTTAATCAAAAGTTAATTACTCTCTTGACATAGCACAAGCAAATGAGAATAAGAGTAGAAGAAAATTAGAAAAGGTGTCCTTTGCACTCATCACCAAGACCCTATTTATACTACAAGAGTATAGCTTAAGATTCATGGCACAATAATCACTATTGATGATCATATTGATGGTCATCAATCAATACCATTAACCTATGGTATTCATTAGCATTATTCACCATAATAATCCATAATAACATCAGAATTATTGCTGAATTAGTATAGGAATCCAATGCCATCAATTCAAAGATCAAGAAATAACCCAACGGTCATATCAGAGGAAAAAGCCGACTCGGCTTTTGCCCCAAACCCAGGAAAGCCGAGTCGGCTTTTCCTGCTGGACAAATGGGTTGATCCAGAACTTAAAAGTCGAGTCGGCTTTAGGTTCCCACACATGGACAGCCGAGTCGGCTTTTCTTGCTGACTCAGTTTTCCAACTTCCTTTTGTCCTATACTTTGAATCCCTTTTGGACTTTGTATTTTAATACATATTGTCCCACTACTTTAGTAGTACTTAGTAATTATTAATTTAGGATTATTAGACTCTAAATATTCAACATATACAAGTCAACAACCCACCATTTTATCGATGTCAGATCTTGTGTCATGTCAAGTATTTCCAAACTCAGTTGCCCTTCAAATTAATATTGGGTTCCATCATTCCCTATTCGTTTCCATGTAAATTTGTTTTAGTTTGCGATTTAATTAAACCAATAAAATAACTAATTTGAAAGTGTGGGGTGTGTTTAATTCTACTATTGGATAGTGGAATTTTAGGGGTGATTTAGTGATCATTAAAATGTATATTTAAGGGTATTTTGGAAATAAAAAAAGAAGAAAAGGTGTTTCGTTGGGTTATTTATAAGAGGGGCATATAACATTTAGGTGATGGTTTAAGGGAGTCATGGAACTAACACAAAATTTAGAATTATACAAAATCAACCCTCATAAAAGCAAAGTGATTGGAATTCATTGCTTCCAACACAAATAAGAAATAACTAATAAGTTTCATGGCATAATTAGCATAATTAGTTGATTATGAATTATGCTTTCAGCTTATTGGATTACCTAAAAATGATAGTTCCAATATCTGCCCTAAATGTGTACGTACATAAAGATTAGTGTTGTGATTTGTTCGTGTTCAATAATCAAGTGAATATTTTGTAAGTTGTTTAACGTAATTAAGTGAGTATGCAATGAGATGTTAATTTAGTTTATATTGAGTAACGTTTATGTTCTACTAGAGACCAATAAACGTCATAGGACTATTATTTGGTAAATAGTCCGAGCTTAATGTCACTAATCCTATTGGCTCACACTATATTAATGTGTGAGACCATTTTGTGTGTTTGGACCTATATAAGTCTAGGTTCATGTGACTGATCTAGTAAGATATTAGCCATAATCCACAATTTAATATAGTGGTTAGATTAATTTGTTGTTAAATAGTAGTATAACTCCTACATTCATTGTGGCTAATTATATGGTAGGATTAATGAGGCTATTAATCCTAATTTTGTAACCTAAGGTAGTAAAAAAAAATAGTCATATTTATTTTTGCCATTGATCATAAAAACCTATACTAATAGATATATAAGAGAAATGCACATATATTCACACTGGAGAGTATTACGTGAGGTCTCATATAATATATATCTTGTTAAAGTATAGTGTAAAATGTTGAAATATAGTGTGAAAGGTAATTAAGGGATTTACCCTAATGTGAATGCATTCAATGTAATTATGGGTAGAATTTGCCTATAAATATGGAACTTCACCATTGTAAAAATTACACCAATGAGTAAAAACATCACCATCTTCTAGCTTTACTCATTCTACTTCCTTTTTATCTCTCTAAGTTTTAACACGTTATCACCACCATCTCTACCCTTAATAATCAAGAAGGTAATATTTCTTAAAACCTAATTAAGTATTCTTTTCATCGGTACCCACAAATGGACCAACAATCAAATTGTATCAACATCGTCATCCAAAGTGTTTCTAACACATTTTTATATTTTATAATTGAGCATAAATCCATACCCTTCACTACAAACCCAGCAAGGACTGATTTAAATCAGCTCCGACATAATAATCCCAATAATAACTAATGGTCCACCAGTACCACCAACTCGTAATTCACAAATACGACCAACTAATAATCCACTAGTTCCACCGACTAATATTCCACCAGTACAACCAACAAATAATTCATCAACACAACCAACTAACAATGCTCCAAAACCATCAACTGAAAATAAACCCTCATCAAGTAATAAAAGAACTAAAGATGATGATGGAGAAACAAATATTAAACGTAACAAGACAAATAACCCATAAAATAATTTATTGGACAATACGTCACCTTTACGGATGACAAGGACACATTATTGCTTTTGTTATTATTTTATTTCATACCGCCTATATGGCTGGTTAACTATTTTTTACCGCCTAAATGGACGGTTAGTATTATTTATTTCTTTTGTTATCTTTTGTTATTATCCTATAAACCGCCTATATGGCTGGCTAATTACTTTTCTTTTACCGCCTAAATGAACGGTTAGAATTATTTTTTTTCTCGTATATTTTTGTGCATTTTTATTTCATTTGCATTTATATCTATGTGCATTTTTTATTTACATTTTACTTTACGTATTTTTAAAAGTATACATAAATCGTACGGTGTATTGTACAATTTGGGATAACCCTCTATAAAACCGGATTACCCCATTTTTTTTACCACATACTCCCTATCCTTTCAACTTTACTCTTTACATCAAAAACCTTCCTTTTCCTTCCTCCTTCCACCGACAATGTACTCCCATAACAAAAATAACCCATCTTCTTCTTCTTCCCATACTTTTAGATTTGAAGAAAATTTTGCCAAACTCAAATTATATATCTCCTTAATTATGGGGTTAGTGGCCCTTCTTGTAGCATTAGGAATTATAATAATTATGAAGAAGTAATTTTTTTTGAAGAAGAAGAAACAAAATGCACATGATTTTTTTTGTCATATTTTTGTTTATTAGTGCATTTTGTATAATAAATTGTACTAACATATTGTGTATATGCTATTTTTTTTACCTTATTTAGCATTTATTGTTTTTAATTTTATCTATTTTTCATTACTATTATTATTACTATTATTATTTCTCTTGTTCTTGATTTATTCCTAACTTTATTATCTACAACAAATTCATAATAATAAACCAAGGGGGAGAATACTATGGAATTAAAACATCATAATTTTTCTTATGGTTTATTATTATGAAAATAGAAGAATTATTGCATTGTCATATATACTTAAAAAATAATTATATATTATGTAGCGAGTATGGCAGAGATTACTAAAAGATTATTCAACATATTAGATTTAACTGGACAAAAATTCTTAGAATGGAAAGAAGATGCCATTATGAACTTAGAAGCTCAAGGACTTGAACACACTGTAATGGAAGTAAAAGAAAAGGATCAAACAGAGGGAACTCAAGCTACCAAAATAAAGGTAGCTACAAATCAAGAAAAGTCCAAAGCCTTAGTCCTCTTGAGGCATCATATTCATAATAGCCTTAAATCAAAATATTTATTTATAAAAGATCCCAAAACATTGTGGAACTCCCTTGTTGAAAGATTTGATCACCACAAAAGGGTGCTTCTTCCAAAAGCTAGCCATGAGTGGAAGAACTTAAGATTTTCTGGTTTTAAGACTCTCAGTGAGTATAATTCAACATTATACCGAATTGCATCAATGTTGAAATACTGTGAGCACCCGGTGACTGATGCAGAAATGATTGAACTCACATTATCTACTTTCCATCCATCAAATATTATTCTGCAACAACAATATCGGGAAAGAAATTTCAAAAGATATTCAGATCTGAGTGTAGTACTCTCACTGGCTGAACAACATAATGATCTTGTCTGGAAAAATCATAATATGAGACCTATTGGATCTCAAGCTATCCGTGAGACACACTCTATTAAAACACATGTGTCTGAAGCACATGCTGTTGAAAATAAAGGCCGTGGAAATTATAATAACTGTGGTAGAGGACGCGGAAATTTCCGAGGAAAAGGACCAGGACGAGGACAAGGTCGTGGAAATTTTAATGGTTATGGTAGAAAGTTTCACGAATCCGATAGAGGACATTTTCCCAAAAATTATCAATATGGTTATTACAAAAATAATTTTCGAAGGGGAAAACAAGTTGGATATCAGAATAGCCATCAAGAAGGAAAAGAAAGTATTTGTCACAGATGTGGCATGACAGGGCATTGGGCACGTACATGTCGTACTGCCAAACATTTAGTGGATATGGATCCTATATCTAGCTTCCCAAAAGAAAAAGGGAAAAGGTGTAGAAGCAAACTTTAATGAAGCAAGCACCTCAATGGCTAATGTTGATCCTTATAATAAAGCAAGCACGTCAATGCCTAATCTAGATCTTTCTGACTTCTATTTAGATGGCAATGAAAATGAAAAAGAATATGATGAAGATATTTAAATTTTTCTTGATAATGTTGTTATGCTTACTCAGTCGTATTTCCTTTTTATATGCAATCTCTTGTTATGTATTGTCGTATTGATATCATCCAATATTAATGAAATTTCATTTTAACTAATTATCTACTTATTTAATATGAAGATATGGATCAGTTTGAAAATAAGTTGAAATATCAATGCCTCCTAGATAGTGGGACAACTCACACCATCCTAAAGCACAAAGAATATTTTTCTGAGTTGAAGATGGTGAAAGCAGATGTCCCTACAATCTCTGGAACTACCAAACTAATAGAAGGATATGGAAAAGCTCAAATAATACTTCCAAACGGGACAAAACTAGTAATTAATGATGCTTTATATTCGAGTAAATCTCGACGAAATCTCATAAGTTTTAAAGATGTACGCCAAAATGGCTATCATTTAGAAACAATGAACGAAAATCATATTGAATATTTATGCATCACATATGAAAAATGCGGCAAGAAAAGCATTCATGAAAAATTACCAGCATACTCATCAGGATTATATCGTATTGATATAAAACCAGTTGAGATAAACATGGTGTCTAACCAGAAGTTAGATAATAAAGAAATGATAAATTTATGGCATGACCGATTGGGTCATCCTGGTGTGGGAATGATGCGAAAAATTATTGAAAATTCAATTGGGCATCCAATGAAGAAAATGAGAATTCCCCAACCAAATGAATTATCATGTTCTGCATGCTCACAAGGCAAATTGATAATTAGACCATCTTTAAATAAAATTGCTACTGAAACTCCTAAATTTCTAGAAAGAATTCATGGAGATATATGTGGGCCAATCGATCCTGCTTCTGGGCCATTTAGATATTTTATGGTATTAATTGATGCCTCAACACGATGGTCACATGTAAGTCTCCTACCAACTAGAAATGTGGCATTTGCAAAATTACTTGCTCAAATCATTCGATTGAGAAATCAATTTCCAGATCATACAATTAAACGAATAAGGCTTAACAATGCCGGAGAATTTACATCTCAAACTTTTAATGATTATTGTACGTCAATTGGAATTGACGTAGAACATTCAGTAGTTCATGTTCATACTCAAAATGGTCTGGCCGAATCATTGGCCGAAACATTCAGTAGTTCATGTTCATACATGCATCATCATTGATAAGATTGAGACCAAGTGCTTATCATAAATATTCACCACAACAATTGGTGAATGGTCAAGAACCAAATATATCACATCTGAAAATATTTGTATGTGCAGTATACGTCCCTATTGCACCACCCCAACGTACAAAAATGGGTCCACAAAGAAGGATGGGAATTTATGTTGGATTTGAATGCCCATCAATTATCAAATATTTAGAACCAATGACTGGTGATTTATTTAATGCTAGATTTGCAGATTGTCATTTTGATGAGACAATATTCCCATCCTTAGGGGGGGAGAAAGTGGACCCAAAGAAAAAGGAAATAGATCTCACATTGAATGCAATGCATTTGAAAATATATGATCCAAAAACAAATGCTTCTGAACAAGAAGTTAGAAAAATTGTTCATAACCAATATATTGCAAACAGATTACCTAATGCATTTGTAGAGACAAAGCAAGTGACTAAATCATATATTCCTACGGCAAATGTTCCGGCACGAATTGAAATTCCCATTGATAACAAAGCCACTGAAAATGAATCTATTGCACGTCGGAAGCGTGGAAGGCCACTTGGTTCAAAGGATTTGAAACAAAGAAAATCCAAAAGGTTGAATGAAATGACAAATGTT
This sequence comes from Amaranthus cruentus, assembly GCA_019425755.1. NCBI lineage: Eukaryota > Viridiplantae > Streptophyta > Magnoliopsida > Caryophyllales > Amaranthaceae > Amaranthus > Amaranthus cruentus. The sequence goes on along the minus strand of CM033465.1, from coordinate 2,386,312 downwards.
ATCAATATTACATCTTCAATGAATTCTAAAGAAGCAAGTTTTAGAGATGAGGATGAAAATCTCAGAGAAGAAGAAAATAATGTAAAAGATAACAATGAAATTTCGATTAATTACATTTCAACTAAAATGCAACTTAATCGAAAGAATGTTATTATCAATGATGCATTTGCTTATTCAATGGCCAATGACATAACACTTGATGAAAATGACAAAGAGCCAAGAACGCTACAAGAGTGTCGGCGTAGGAATGATTGGCCAAAATGAAAAGATGCAATTCAAGCAGAATTAAAGTCACTTGAGAAATGAGAAGTTTTTGGACAAATTACCCAAACCCCAAAGGGTATAAAACCAGTCGGTTATAAATGGGTGTTTGTGAGAAAAAGGAATGAGAAAAATGAAGTTGTTAGATATAAGGCACGACTTGTAGCACAAGGTTTTTCCCAAAGACCAGGAATTGATTATGAGGAAACGTATTCTCCAGTAGTAGATGCAACTACACTAAGATTTTTGATAAGCCTAACTGTCTCAAACAGGTTACAAATGCGACTTATGGATGTTGTGATCGCATATTTATATGGATCACTTGATACAGAAATTTATATGAAAGTCTCTGAAGGACTTCAATTACCAGAAAACCACAAACCACGAGAAATGTTTTCCATAAAGCTAAAAAGGTCACTTCATGGCCTAAAGCAATCTAGAAGAATGTGGTACAACTGTCTTAGTGAATATCTCCCGAAAGAAGGATTTAAAAATGATCAAATTAGTCCTTATGTATTCATTAAACGGACTCAATCAGGATTTTCTATAATCGCAGTTTATGTTGATGATTTAAACATCATTGGAACCCCCAAAGAGCTTGAAGAAACTACAAAATACCTGATGAAAGATCTTGGGAAAACGAAATTTTGCCTTGGATTACAAATAGAGCACTTAAGTGGTGGAATCTTTGTACACCAATCCAACTATACTGAAAAGATTCTAAAAAGATTTCATATGGACAAAGCTCATCCGTTGAGCTCCCCAATGATAGTGCGATCATTAAAAACAAAAGATGATCCATTCTGACCTTGTGAAGAAGACGAGGAAATTCTTGGCCCTGAAGTGCCATATTTAAGCGCAATTGGAGCTTTGATGTATCTAGCTAATAATACAAGACCTGATATTGCTTTCGTTGTTAATTTATTAGCTCGGTATAGCAATTCACTAACAAAGAGACATTGGGACGGGATAAAACATTTGTTGTGCTATCTTCGAGGAACTAAAGACCTCGGATTATTTTATCGATCAAAGCAAGATGCTACACTTGTTGGATATGCAGATGCTGGATACTTATCAGATCCTCATAAGGCAAAATCACAAAATGGATATGTATTCACATATGGAGGTACCGCCATATCTTGGAGATCCACAAAACAGACACTGATAGCTACATCATCAAACCATGCAGAATTGATCGCTCTTTATGAAACAAGTAGAGAATGCGTTTGTTTAAGGTCAGTAATTGGTCATATTCAAGAAGAATGTGGGATAAAGTCGATAATAAATTCTCCAACTATAATTTTTGAAGACAATACCGGTTGTATTGAACAAGTTAGTGAAGGCTTCATAAAAGGGGATAGAACCAAGCACATAGCACCAAAACTTTTCTTCGCACATGACCTCCAGAAGTATAAAATTGTAAAAGTCAAACAAATTCAATCAAGCGAAAATCTTGCAGATTTGTTCACCAAGTCTCTTCCATTAAAGAAGTTCGAACAACTTGTACGTAAAATTGGAATGTGTCATCTACGAGATATTTGTTGAACTCAGGGGGAGAATCATACTCACTGCACTCTTTTTTCCTTCGTTCAGGTTTTTATCCCATTGGGTTTTTCCTGACAAGGTTTTCAATGAGGCAGTATTCAATAGAAATATTGTAATAATATTTTACTCTTTTTGATAATTAGAATGCATTCAAGGAGGAGTGTTAAAGTATAGTGTAAAATGTTGAAATATAGTGTGAGGGGTAATTAATGGATTTACCCTAATGTGAATGCATTCAATGTAATTATGGGTAGAATTTGCCTATAAATATGGAACTTCACCATTGTAAAAACATCACCAATGAGTAAAAACATCACCATCTTCTAGCTTTACTCATTCTACTTCCTCTTTATCTCTCTAAGTTTTAACATATCTAATGATTTTCTTTGGTTTTATTTTAAGACTAAGAAACTTTACATAAGTAGTCTTAACAAATTATAAGTGAAGTCAAATACAATAGTTCTATACACACAAAATTATTTTAAGAATTGTTCTTTAACATCGTACTAGTATACGAGGTCTCGCAAGACGTTGTGGGTGGACTACACTAGAGGAACTTCATTTGCGATTTTTGTCTCGTTATTATATTTTGCTAGTGGATTCACGCTACAAAGGTATAATTTCTGGAAATTCCACGTGGTAATCCTGAGGTTTTGGGTTTTCCACGTGGTAACCAAAACTTTTAAAAAATCCACGCGGTAACCCTGAGGTTTACGTAATTGTTCCACCGTGACCTTTGTGCACATAACAACCTTAGCAAACGTTAAGTTCGAATCGTTAAGGTTGTTGTAGACCTATTTATGCGACTCACCATTTCAAATGTCATCAGTTTAACCTTTTTCTCCAAAACATAAACCCTAATTCTACCATCTTTCATCAAAATCATATTTTTTTCCCAAAATCTAAAGTTGGTAGAGTTAGGGTTTATATTTTGGGGGAAAAGATTAAAACTGATGACATTTGAAATGTTGAATCGTTTAAATAGACATACAACAGCCTTAAAGCCTTGAAATTGACGTTTGTTAACGTTTTTGCTAACGTTTTATGTGCAAAAAGGTCACGGTGGAACAATTTGGTAAACCTCAGGGTTACCACGTGGAATTTTCCTATAATTTCTCATCTCGAAATTTATTTGTTTCATCTCATGTCAATAATTGGGTCTTAGAAAGATTTTAGTTTTCCGAATGTTAAAAGTTAACAGTACTAGAACCCTAGACTCGTATGTTATGTTAAGATTTATAATTGTGTTTGATGTATTTTGTCTTTCAAATGTATAAGTAGTCATCATGTATGTATTCAACCTTCAATCCATAGTTGTAGCCTAATGTTATTCCTAAGAATGTTTACATATCAAATATTACTCCTAACATTAATCCTAACTCCTAAGTCCTAAGATTATTGACATATTAAATATTACTCCTAACATTATTCCTAAGAATATTGACATACCATAGATAATTATCATTTGTAGAGAACCTATTTCGTTCATGTTAACTTGTACAGTTGACAAATTTTGATGATTGAACATTTGCTGGATTCGGTTATGATAATTTTCTATATTGTTCAAATTTTATCAAATGTCTCAAGAGTCGAGATCTGTAATGATACTTATATTTACAATTTTGATTTTCGGTATTCAACAAAGTAAGCTTTAAAGATAGAAGTGAAAGTTACGCTAACATATATGTTGATGAGGCTAATATTGCATTTGACGAACTAGAGAAGGCGAACCTAGATGTGATCGAATGAAGCATTGATTTACTTATGCAGTTCACTAGAGCTTATAAGGCGTAGTATTTGTATTTTCTCCTATGCATTGTTACATCGATCACATCTTAATAGCTATGTGTGTTCTCAAGAATAGAAACTACACAAACAAGAACACTACTCTATTCCAACAGTTTCTGATCTAATAATGTCTTCTCTTTTTGGAGCGAGTTTGAGGCTAATATATGATTGCTTGTTGATCTTGTGTAATCATTTTCAGGAAGATTTTATTGACAATAACTATTAAAAATGGTAGATGGAAATTCAGCAGTGCGCAAAATAACCCCAACCCGACTTCAAATTTGGCTTCGCGCGACCCAACATTTTTTGTCGGAACCCAAAACAATTTTACTTTTTACACGCTTTTAATGATTAAATCTAAAATCGATTACCTTAATATGTCATTTACTTCTGAATGACAAAACAGTACAACATGAATCTGAGATTATTGTAGTGCATATAAATCAAGCATTCTAGAATTCAGTTTTCTAATGAGTTAGAATTCTGTCAGGACTGAAAGACAAAACAACTTGACAGTCAGTCGAATTTTCTGCTTCGAGTAAAGAATTGGCTTGCACAATTGATTTCCGAACATTTTCAAGCTCTTCTCGTAATTTTTCTGATGGAAGAACTGTTTGGCATTTCTCTCCGAGTAAGAGTTGGATTGCTCTCTTTACTGCAGCTTCTCTTTCGCTTTCTAATATATCCAATTTTATGGACATCATGTGCATATCTTCTTCGAGTGTATTGAGCTCGTCTTCTCTTAAATATTCTTGGAAGACACACTGCTGGAATTCAACTATCAAATCATCAATTTGTCTCTTCCCATTTTCTTTCATTCCGATGAGAACCTCCTTTTCATTAAAGACATTTCCAAGGGCAAGCTCCAATTCCCCCACCAATTGTAGAGTCTTTTGCATCTCTGAACTTCTTACATGGATTTCACTATCTAGCTTTTGACCCTTCTTGTTCAAATCCATAACCTGCTTCTTTATGACACTCAGCTTTTCTTGGGATTGCTTGATCTCGTTCTGAAGTTTGGTTTTTTCTTCCTCGGACTTGAGCAAATCAGTAGCCTTGCTGCAGATCAGTGCAGGAGCTTCACTCTTCTCGATGTTATCTATGGCAAAAAGAACCCTTTGATTTTCTTGTCTTTGATTTTCCTCCTCGAGTTTTGCTTTGAAGCGCCACAAGTTGTTCCTCATCTCCACTTCCGTCTCTTGAATCTCTCTTCTTTTCGCGTTAATTTCATCACTCTGTCCCTGAAGAATGGCTACATTTTCCTTCTGTTGTTCCAAGGATGACTTTGCAGCATCCACCCTTGCCCTTGCTCGATCTTCTCGTTGTTCAAAGTAAGCAATAGATGAAGAAATGCTTGACAGAGATATTTTAAGTGCTGCAAGCTTTTTATTAACCAGTGAACTTGCAGCCTGCACTTCTGACAGAAGAGGTTTAAGAAATTCAATCTCTTGTTGCTTGAACTGCACAAGACCCTTAGATGCATCAATTTCCCTTGACAGTGCATCTACCTTTAGGACTGCTATCTCAACATTTCCAAATTCGTTGACAGTATTTGAAGAACTTGAAAGGCGTTCTTGGGCCTTTTCAAGTTCCTTCCTGATAAGAACAAGATCCTCCTCGGTTATTGTCCCAGAATCCTGAAAATCACCAGATAAATGTCCGGAAGAGGTATCATTATTTCTGAACTCATGTTTTTCCTCAACCATCATACTTGTAGTGCACTCAAGAGGGTTGTCAACCATCTTTGTAGCCGAATTGGATGCTTGAAATTGCAGGAGCTCATCTGACCTCGTGTTTGTCTGAACTTTAGCTGTAAGAGGCGTGGGAATGATTCGGCCAGATGCATTCTGTATGTTCCATTTGGAGAGGTCACCTTCCTCCAAGGCTTCAGTTTCATAGGACAATAATTGTTGATCCAGCTCCTTGCTGGTGCTTCTATCAATATCAGTATGGAAATCTTCAAAAGATTTCGGACACTCTACTCCGTCAACCTCAACAAGCTTTTCAGGGCACTCAGCTTCTCTCTCTAAACAATGGTTTTTCACCGCAGAGGAAAGCATTCTTTTCAAGTCATCTTTCTCCTGCATTGCTTTCTCATACAAACTCATCAGTTTCTCATTTTCCTCGTTCATTTCTGCAAGTTGATGCTCTAAATCCTCCAATCTTTTCACGTCAGCATCTTTATGAGAAATAGGATCTGACTCAGTAACTTGTTCATACTTCGCTTCACCTTGTGGATCTTCATTGTTGACTTTGTTGGTCTCTGCAGCTGCCCTTTCGTACAGATCTATCAACTTGCTATTGTCCTCAAGTAAAACCTTGATCTTCGTTCGTAATTCATCATTTTCTTTAGCAAGAGTAATTGCCATTTCATGTGCTTCAGCTTCTCTTTGACTTGCTGCTGCAATGACATCAACCATAGCTTTGAGCTCCTGCTGGTCATCGCTGTTGACGTCGTTTTTAGTCAAATCATCAACTTGCACTTTGTGGTTTTCTTCTTCAGTGTCTTTCGAAGATCTTACTTGCTCTAACTCTGCTTCTAAGTCCTTGATGTGCCTGCAAGAAGTGAGACTAATCAGCCTGTCTGATCCAGGTACAAGGTAACAGAAGAGAGCTGGAATTTTCTAACACATTCATCAGAATTCTGAAGAACATTTACAAGCTAGGGACATCGTGCAGGCACTATTTTTATGTGAAATATGAATTATTTTGAACGAATGAAATATGTATTACTACTACACTACTAGTTTTTATATCCGAATTTCATTGCCAGATTACATGGTATCATAGATATAACATCATTTACAAACTAAGGTAAGCCCTATTACCTTTGCATCTTTCCTTTCTCCTCCACATCAGAGTTAAGCTTTTTCCGCAGGGAATCTATTTCTGCCTGGTTTTGTATGGCCTATACAACAGCGAATAGACATTGTCAAAAAGAAGTACAAGGAGTTAGCATCAATCAAAAAAAAAATTGCATTTCAAAACTATAGCAAACATTAATCTAAAAGGCACTTTAACAACCTGCACGCGAAGGAATTCATTCTCCTCGTTGATGGACGATTGCCAAGTTGATGTAGATTCCTGATTTAGAAAGACACACAGAGATAAGAATCACAATTATGGAAAACATTATTCAGATTTTCAACCTTGAACAAGTTGATCCCTTTCGCATTGAGCTGATAACCAAAAGTTCTACTAATGTATGTTAATGTGTGCATTATCAGAACTCGGTATCACATATAGCAGAAGTACACAGTCAAGAAATTGAACATGGTAACGCCTAAAAAAGAAAAACATGTTATGCTGAATAATCAGTGCAAAAAAGCGATTTCAATACATATAATAAGCTGCTGTGATTATAATTTTCCAAGGAATACTCAACATTCAAGAAGTTAGTTCACTGGGGCAAGTTGATAAGATCTATACATACATATAACTCCAAAATGCAACACAGATAAATGGGGCACTGACTGATATGTGATCATGTCAGTCATAAGTTTACAGCTGGAAGAAATCACACAAGTGTGACATCCTACCTTGTTGAAGTTGAGATGGTCCATATCACTACGACCGTCAGTTAGCAAACCAGGACTCCCTTTCTGTTAATAGGTAGCCACAATTTCTTGGTCAAAGAGTGAAGAGCATTTGCCATCATGCAGTGAAAATATTAATGAAAATTATTTACAGACCTGGACATTTGTTTCCGATTCATGCATAAGCTTCCAATCCAGTGCATCAAGTAACTGCACATTGTTTTAAGAGATTATAGTCAAGCATGCTTGTCATTTGCAAGTTGCAGAAAACAAAAAACTAGAGTGGCTGATTGATAAAAACCTTGTTCTGCAACGTAACTATCTGTTCATTCATTCTCTCTCTTTCACCTTCCTCATAGAAAGATTTTAATCTGTCAAAGCAAGTTGCAACAAACATATTAACAGTAAACCTAAAACATACAGAGTATTTAGTTAAAACATTCCAACAATCTTAATGTTGTATAATGTTTGATAATTGGAAACACTTGAGTAGAGGAAGTCTTAGTAATTAACGGTGATTTGTGAAGTCATACATCAAGTTTGGCTTCCTCTAAAGTCATCGTAGCTGTCTACAAAATAAGGACATGTTGTGTTTAGTTTCAGGAAAAACATGCCTTCTAATTTCTTCTTTCAAACGCAGATTTTCCATTGCGAATCTCGTCACCTCTTGATTCCTATCAACTTGAGCTCGCAAGACCTCAATTTCTTTTTGAAGCTCTTCTTTTTCTTTCAGCAAATGGGTCTCTGCAGATATCTTTCCACTAGCAACAGCTTCTAACCTCTTTATACCTGCTTCTCTGAACCTAAGCCTCATTTTCAGGCCTTGTATTTCATCATGTCTTTGTTTTGCCTAATAAGCATCGGTAACACCATCACAGAAAGAATGTTAAAGACATTGTTAAAGGAAGCATTTCATCACTCTCAAACAATATGGATTTCTTCATGAATGTATAATCACTGATAATGTAAAAAAGTGATCTCAAATGAAAAAATTTCCAACAACTTGAACGGCAGGCAACTCGTAAAGAGTTGAATAGCGCGCCATCTGGGATCATAGAATTAAAATGCAACTATTCTCCGGTGGAATATATGCGATTTAGATTAAAGGATTAATTTCAAATGCCTAGAATCATACAATCTATTAATTTTAATGTAGTTTAGAAAAAGGGAAAGTTGAATGTGAGCATGCCATTTGTCTTTTTTTCATTGGATGGTGTTAATGGATTTATTTGCATTTTTTTTACTTTCCATATTTACCCGTTTGCATTTTTGGAAAAATTTATACATTAATGAATGCAATAAATCATAATTATTCCAATTACACTGTTATATATAAATGTACAATTTAGAAACTTATACAGAAAAATAGATAAAAATGAAAATACACTGGTAGAAAATTATATTGCAAAATAAATTACTTTCATTACAATTATACTGCAATTCATTAAATTATTAAAAGTATATAATTGTTCTATTTTCCAGGAATAGTTATTAATTGATCATTAAATTCAGTCATTTACATTGTCAGACTACCATAATAATAATTTTGAATTTTAGGAAAAATGTATAAAATATTGAACCAAATGATAATTATGAAAACAAATAAATTAATGCAAAAAAATCAATCAACTTTAGTCAATGTGTAGGCAATCAGACTATCTTAGCTACCAAATATAGTGCAATAAAAATCAATCAACTAAAAATATTGTCTGCTTTTTTTCTAATTCAATTATTCCTTTATGAAAATAAAAATGTATAAACACTTTTATGGATGAAATTACAATATAAATAGCCACATATGGCCCCAATAGTTTGCTCATACTATTTCTATTCTCTGAATTTTTAGTGTTGTTTAATACTCCCTCCACCCTCTTCTTATTGTCCACTTTCTAGTGGGCACGCAAATTTAGAAAAATGGTAGTGGGGTATTTTAAGTGATTATAATAATTGTAAAGGTGGTAGTTGGGGTATTTAAGTGATTATAATAATTGAAAAGGTGGGTAGGTGGGGTATTTTAAATAATATAAGTTGGGGTAGTTTGGGGTATTTAGGTAAAAAATCTTTGCCAAAAATAGAAAGTAGATAATTAGAGTGAACTGACCAAATAAGGAAAGTGGACAATAAAAAAGAAACGGAGGGAGTAATATTTTATAGAATAACCATTAGTTTAATTACATTCAAGAAATTCACGGTGAAATGGGAACATGAAATATTAATGACTATTAATAAAAGTCAAGGACAAACAGTATCTCATGTTGGTCTATTCCTACCTTAGCCTGTTTTTAGTCATGAACAATTTTACGACGCCATTTCTAGAGTGACTAGAACGAAAAGATGAAGAATTCTCATATGCGACAAGGATAGTGAAATATGCTATCGTACTGAGAATGTAGTATATATATTGATGTGTTTCAAAATCTATAAACTTTTGATTAACAACGTATATTGGGTTTCTTTATATTTAATTCTTTTAATTACAATATATATGTGTAAATACTTGTTACCCACCTTCATATAATATTTGTATTAGTCTAAAAATTGCATTAAAATATTAACGTAATTAAAAATCCGTGCATTGCACGGGTTTTTATACTAGTCTCACTTAAATGCCCTATACTTCATGTCTACTGTGAAGTACTTAGCTAAAGTTGCCTAATAGATAAAGGATCTACATGGAAGAACATCCGTATAGCTGCCTGATAGATGAAAAGTGAAGAGCATAATATATAGGATTCTTTTGTAACATACCAGCTGCATAGCTGCCTGATTTTCAGCAGTAAGAGCCTGCAAGGCCAGGTCTTTGTCTTTTTCTCTCCTAAATGCTCCAACAAGAGCAACCTCAATTTCTTTCTTCTGAAAAACATAAATGGACTTGAGAAGGAAACTTGAAGTTAAATTGTGCATGACATGCCAAAGCAACAAAACTACAAACCTGGGACAGCCTTTTATTAGAGGTCAGGGGACTAAATGTACCATTGAGCCCTTCCCAGTTGAAAGCTCCAGGTGATCCTTGCAAACTTGAAGTCATGGCGTTGTCTTGATTTACAGCTCCTCCGTTGAGTAAAGAACGCAAATGGGACACTTCTTTCTGCAATAACTCAAATCGGGTAAGTAAAAATTTCATTTTTATGTTTCTTTTTTATGCACTCCACTTGCAATGCTATTCTTTCAACACGCATTTTTATGTTTCTTTCTTTTTCTTGGAAAATATTTTGGTTTTCATTTCATTTTTTTGGCAAAATTTCATTTCATTTCAATTTCTTGGTGTATATACTAATCCAGACAGCACAACATGCATGTACAAAGATTTCTTTTGTGAGATTGAGACAACATGGGTTTGGTAGCACAAACAAGAGTAGTCTGGTTCAGCAGAAAGTTTGCTCAGAAACATTTTTTTCTTATAATAGTTTCCTTCTAAAAAAGATTTTTGTGGTACGCCTCATGGGAAGATGTGAGACACTCATAACTTACCTTCAGGTGCTGAATCTGCATTCTCATGGCAAGGACATCCCCGGAAGCATCTTCATTTACAATGGCCTGAAAGATAAAACATATGAACTCAATTACTGAACCAGAAGCTAAACATTTGATTGCAATTTTTTGGGAGAAAGTAATCTGTGAATTAAAAAAAACATCGGCAAATGCAAAGAAGACTCAATTATCTCCACAACATACATTGTTCTTTAGAAATTTAGCACGCTGAGCAAACTTCAGGGTGCTTAAAGTCTCCAGTGAGCAGCTGCAAGAAGCCCAAAAAACAATTATCAGCCAAAAGGAGCAGAAAGCACGGAAACCTATTGCTGTTACCACTCTACCTAAGGTGACTCAAATTTTGTAACTCAGCTTAGTCAGCTGCTGAAAGGAAAATAGATGCTAAAGCAACATTGTTTTTATGATGTCACAAGTATTGAAATAACTACATTTTCATCTTTTACAAATTAATCAGAAACTCCACCTGTTCTCTCGTCGTGAAGGAGACAAAGGTTCATTCTTTACATTTGGATTATAATGAACAAAAGTAGCAGATGGTATTTTAAATTATGGGAAATTCCACATGGTAGCATCCAGTTTTAATGAAATGCTAGTGGTAGCACTTTTTTAAGAAAATTTCATATGATAGCATCCAGTTTATGCACTATCTAATTGTCGTAGCATTTTCTGTTAAGTTCTTGTTAAATTCCGTTTAATTCATCATTTTGTAAGTTTTTTCCACATGTTAGCATCCAATTTTTGTTTAATTCACCATTTTAATGTTTAATTCATTAACACCCATAAATGTTTAATAATTTTATGTAAAAATTATAATTGTTAAATAATTTTATGGAAAAATAATTTTAACGTTTAATTCATCATTTGAATGTTTTATTCACCGGTCAAAACAAGTACTCTTCGGATTTTCGAAAAAAGTTATCCCATAAGGAAAATCGCGATGTCCGTTTTTTTTTTCAAAAAAAAATCGTTATGATGGGTAAAAATGACGGCAAATATCTTTTTCAGTTTACGTATCGCAAAATGGCGAATAAGTACTTGTTTCGACCGAAATTTCGAAAGAGTTACCCCATAAGGGTAATTGCAACGTCCATTTTTGAAAAAAAAATCGTTATGATAAGTAAAAATGACGACAAATATCTTTTATTTTTATTTTGTTAATTTATGTGTTTTAATTTTAAATTATTTAAAAATACGAGGACTAATGAAATACTGCCACATAGACAACTTAAATTCTCAAATTGGTTAAGCCCTCAAACTTAACGGTCAACTAACGTTTTCCGTGAAGTGGTAGTCATCTGCAAATAAATATATCAGATCAGGTAGTTTTTTGCAAAAAAAAAAACATAAGATAGTTTTTTGCAAATACACCTATAGTTTAGGTAATTTTTATAATTTATCCATAAAATTGCTAAACATTTATGGGCGTTAATAAATTAAATGATAATTAAACATTATAATGGTGAATTAAACGTTAAAAGTAATTAAACAAAAACTGAATGCTACCATGTGGAAAAAACTTACAAAGTAATGAATTAAACGGAATGTAACAAGAACTTAACGGAAAATGCTACGACAATTAGATATTGCATAAACAGGATGCTACCATGTGGAATTTTCTTTAAAAAGTGCTATCACTGGCATTTCATTAAAACTGGATGCTACCATGTGGAATTTCCCTTAAATTAACGATCAACCATAAACATCTTACAAAATTAACGATCAACCCTTAACCCACCCAAGTGGGAGTTGCTGTAGACAGTGGTGGTAGGAAAACATAGGCATTGAGATTGATATCCCACATCGACGAAGTAAGAATGGTGCGCACACTTTATAAGTTTTTGGAGCCCTTCTTGCCATTGCCATATTGTTTTGGGATGGTATATATTTTCTTAGGTGATGAAGTGTGTGCACCTCATGGTTCCCAAATTATATTTTGGCAAGTCCAGCTAAATTTAACAATAAGTTGTCTAAAAAATTCCACCAACAACTCATCATGGAAAAGCAAGAATGATAACTAAATCAACACTGGTGTGTATAGTATGACTTGTGATAACTTGGAAATCTAACACCTAGTTCCAATCTGTGAAATAATACAAGAGAACATCGAATAAAAATAAGAAATGGATGCAATATTCACTAACCAGTTAGACGGACTAATATTAGCAATTATAATGGTTTTTGAATTCCCTCCAAGTGAGTCCTGAGAAAATTCCATGATATAGCTAAATGATACTAACAAATCGAATAAGTTGCAAACTTAGTAAACAAAGAATTGTATTGGTACAAACCTGAAGCAAAAAGGTTAATTTCGAATCTCGATATGGTACATGATGTGATTTTCCATTTGATATGCTTACAAGGTTCATTATCACAAGTCTGCAGCACATAAATGGAAGATGGAAATTGGATCAGAAACTTAAGTTCTTAAAATGTGATCATATAATATAAAAAAGCTTTGAATTGAAAGAAAGGAGAACAGACCCCAATGTAGAGAGCGATTTATTGATGTTAGTGGCTTCTTTAAGCCGATCACCTTCTGCACCAGAACTTTTTTGTCTGCAGTTTTCATTTTATAGAGTGGCTAAGACTTAAGGTTGATAGCATGACAAAGTTCAAAGAAAAGTTTAGAAAACTATGTAGTACAAGCATCAACTAATGTTGTCACCTTTCAGAGCCAGCTAAATCTACAAGATTAAGTCGAGCGAAGCGATGATGTGTTACGCCTTGTGATTCCCACTACAAATTTCACAAATATTCATTCAAAAGACACTTGATTAGATTGAGATTTTAAATGCTACACAATATATAAGAAAAGTATTTTGAGATCTCAAACTATTTACTTACAGTACTCTCAATAACACAGGTAAATACACTATGGGAACGACTACTAGCACGATTCATGTTGGTGGCAGCCACCTTTCTGTTTGCAGCACCCTGAATACATTCAACAAGCCTACATTAGCCACTAGTACGAATGTAAGATTCATAAGAAACAATTCAGTACTTGAAGCGTCTACCAAGAAATCGAGAACCTGAGAGAACTCAAGTCCATTGTTTGAAGTCTAAGATGGACTCTTATAAAAGGGCCTGAAGTTGCACAAGCTAATTGACCCCATAATAAATGAGTTATAACTTGTGTAGAAATAAACTAAAAGGCATCACTACCATTCAACATTGATCATACATTCATAAAGAAACCAAGGTATAAAAAGATTTAGTGAGTATTTAGTTTGGTAAATCATTACCTGAAGAAGTTGTTGCATAACTTCTCGAGCACTTGTAACCTCTAGCTCTGTTATGTTTTCCACATGTATACCTTTCTTCAAGTCTTCCCTAATCTGAAACGGAAAATAACAAAAGATATATAAGGCTTCCACACACGACCCTCTATTCCTAAAAAATCACCAACACAGAAACTAATTAGTAGTTAAATATTAAAAATTACCAAAAGAACTAAACTTATGAACTCGCAGCCACAATACTAGTTACCATATTTTTATTTTATTCATGCTCTGTACCTGTAAGTTGACAGAGGATGGATTCAAAAGATCAAGTATTTGTTCGTTGTAGATCTCCAAGAATGAACATTTACAAGTGAATCGAAGCTTTTCTTCTCTTCGAGCCTCCTTTTCCTGTAATATTACAATAATATTGTCATCACAACAAACTTGATACAATATTTATGTTCAAAATAAGTCGACACATGACCAAATACAACCAAGAGTAAATAAAAGAAACCACAAATGAGATTTGAGCAGCATAAGGCACTTGTTTAGTAACTACAAGGGGATAATTCTAATCTTAGAGTGAAGCAGCCATGTACAAATGTGTACTAGACGTCTAGGCCTACGTTGAAAATTTAGACAGCCTTGAAGACTCAAAAATCAGCTAAAGTGCAATCCTATTATACATATTTAAGGCAAAATAGGCTTCACCACAGAATTAATGGACGGCACGTAATAACACAGTCCTCTGTTCTAAAGAAATTACCTTTTGGAACCTGGAAAAGAGGTACTCAAAAACTCTAGGTGTCATCCCACAATTTACACTGTGTCGTCGAGTCCCACCTTCAATATCTCCCAGCATTGTGTGTGTTTTTCCACTTCCAGTCTGACAAAAGTTAAGTAAAGTTATGGAGTTACGAAATGCATCTCTCAAAATGCGGAATCACAATGTAATATAACTGATTTCAAAGAAGCAATTACTAATTAACATCATTCTTGAATTCCCAAATGATAAATATTTTGAATAATTTTGTATCCTATTTTCACCTAAACAATTATAGAAGTTATAATTGGTAAATAAATCAAACATAAAGGCTTACTTGTCCATAAGCAAACATGCAGCTATTGTACCCTGCAACACAGTTTTCCACCATAGGTACTCCAGCCACTTTAAAAAGTTTTTCCTGCTCGATTTCATGAATAAACTTCATCAGTAACATACAGCTAAGGCCGATAGACATTAGCAGATAAAAAATGTTTTATCTGTTTAAATAATCTTTTATTCTTAATCAAAGAAAATGAAACAAGCAAATATGCAAAAGTATGTATAGAAACATAACCTGTGTGACAGTTTCATCTGCAACAACATCAAATGTAAAGCGTGATTCAGGATGTCCAGTCCATGTAATAGTCTGTGAACTTTCTTGCCTGACACACCGATTGTGTCCGTGTAGTGATAATTCAGAACTATTAAGAGGTCGGAGTCTGATGATAACCTGAACACCAAAGTTGCAGCATCCATAATAACAAGGTAAAAGATCTTGAGAAAAATTGATTGCTAGATAATAGATATCACTATATCCAATACCCATGGTAGAGCTAGACAATAGACTAAATCAATCTAAAAGTATAAACTTGGGAAAGCAAGCCGACAAGAAAGTTTATGGTTGTTGTACAAATCCAAAATGATCTAGGGAATATAATGATCCTACAATTTTCCAATGACGATAACGGTGCCGAAGCCTTAACCTAACAATGAAATATTAGTGTGTGAATAAACATCGTAATTTTCTGGAGTGTCATAGCATTTACAATTTTACAGCTATCCTTTAATCTATCTTTCAGAGTTTAAGACCTTTACATTGCTAACAAACATAATAAAATGAGCTTCCAAATCCCGGTCAATTTCCATTGAAGAGTAAATAACTCATACACAGATTTACACCCTTACCCCTTCCTTAGCAAAATCTGCAACTCGAATAAGGAATTCCATACTATATGTTCTAATCGTCTGATAACCACAAAATCTATATAACCTAAATCATGTAAATGTTCACCAATCCTAATAGCAACCAAGCTTAAGTTGATCAGTGATACAACAAACAAAACACTTCCTACGGTTTTTCATAAGCACATCATTTCACTATTTTACGTGCTACTAAAATCTGAATTCATCACCTCAAACCCTAGATCGATCAACAAATCAATCGAGCTCTTTCAAACTTTCAATAAAAGCATAAGTTTCCAAAACCCTAGAACATTCGTTAAGAACACAAATCTGAATCAAATATTTTTAATAACCACAAAATACTTGACCTAAATCATGTAAATATTCCGCAATCCTAATTGCAACCAAGCTTAACATTATTAGTGATAAAACAAGAACTAGAAAACACGTCCACCGGGTTTCATAACTATAACAATTCACCGTTTTACGTGCTACCTTTGTTAACCAATCTACAAAAAGCGTATTTCATAACTTTGAACCCTAGATCAATCAATCAAACTCTTTCAAATTTTATATTAATACAAAAATTCCTAAAACCCAAAATATTCATAAAGAACGCAAACCTGAACATTATGATCCTTCCAAAATGAAGGATCTTCAGACAATTCAAAGCTTCGAACAACTAATGCATTATTGTTTGCAGAATCACGAAACTCTTCTCGTTCATTAAAATTCTTAACTGTAGAAGACATCAACAAGTTATCTCGGGAAATCGATCTTGCCATACTTGGAGTCCCAGCCCGAACTGACTCGGATGGGTCATGATAAACCGTCCGAGTTTTCAACGAATTCGGTGTTTCGGAAAAGAATGACGGTGTTTTGAACATCGGAAAACACTAAGCAAATATACACAACTTGTATGATAAAGTTAAACCCTTGAAAAAGAAAAATGGAGGATTAGGGTTTGAAAATTGAGCTTCAAGAAAGTGATAATGGTAGATAAGTGTAAGGTGAAAGAAGATAAAGGAAGAGAAGATCTGGTACTAACGGTAACGTTTGGGGTTTTTGTGTTTGAAAATTTGAATTGAAAAGAGGCGTGCGGAAGTGGAGCCAATTTAAAAGGCGTCTCAAAATGGCCATATTGTCCTCATTCTTTTATTTAGACCGGCGAAATTTGAACCCTGGCTCGGTTGCTCCACGAGAAAACTATAATACCTTCGGTTTTTATTGTTTTCTAACTTTAACTTTTTTTTAAAAAAAATTTTTATGTAATATGTAAATTATCAAAATTATATATTTGATTGTTTAAAAAGTCAATGTGGCAAGTATTATACAACAAAGAAAGTACATGCGCTACTAGTGATGAGATAAGACTCAATTTTTCAAATCTCATTCTTTTTTAACTATATGCGGTTGAGATAGGGTGTGAATTTTGTGTGCATGTAAAATAATTTATCATTCTAATCTAATTTTTATGCTTAAGTTTTTTTTCTGGTTGGATCGAGTCATGCTCGATTTTGAGTATTGTGGTTAAATTTAAGCACCTCTAATTGTTCCTAAACTCATCTAGACGATTAAATTAGACCGAATTATTAGAATTGTTAGAATGGATGATTTGACCGGCTAGAAGTCAATTGGATTTGATGTATAACTTAAAAAAAAAATCAAATTGATCGGATTTCAATTGGATATAATCATACAATACTATAATAGTCTTGGAAAATTCCAAGTGTCATTATTTAAAGAGACATGAAAATATTTATCAAATTTAGAATCTACTTATTTTTGTTTAAGTTTGAAGCTAAATTAGGTAACGTATTTGTATGATATACTATAGCAATTCTATTTAGTTAACTTAGAATTTAATATGTTTAATTGAATGAAAAAAAGAAGTTATATATAAGTAAATAATTAAAATAAACATTAGTAATTATGTATTGATTTAAAAAATCATGAATTTGGTAAATTTAAGAACGATAGCATACAATACTTACATTATTATTTGAAATTTTTTTTATATATATTTCGCACTACCAAATTCATGCATTGCACAAGTTTCTATACTAGTTCAGTAAATTTATCAAATTTAAGGGTAATTTTAGAAAACAATTCATATTGACTTTGATATCTTGCTAATTAGATTTCAATTAAACTTTATACTGTATAATTTAGACATCTAGATAACTAACTAGATCGTCTTATTTGACTTATTAGGATGATTGGCGGATTTATATTGGATATGTTGGATTTGATGTACAATTATCAAATTTTATATGAAAAATATGAATCAAATTGATTAAATGATGATTAGATTAGTTTCGAAAGATAAATCTAATGGTTGAAAAATTTAAACCAGTAATGTCATCTATTTTCACCTTCCTCCTTGTTCTGTTATCCATTTAAGCTCCTTAGTCCTTTCAAGGCCATATGAACTTGACGGTCCGTTTTGTAGGTGATAATAAATGGTGGTAATTGGAATGAAAGACTTATAATTTTGGTTGAAAAATCTATTAGCTACCTTGATGTTTATGCTTGTCCAACTTCAATCATCTCATTTTTTTCATAAAATTCATTTCAATGCATTAACATTGGGAGAAGTGGTATTAGGTGGTAATGAAAAAAAAAACACTATTTTTGTGATCAAAGTTTCATTACCATGGGAATGACCGAATGATAAGAAACTTTTAATGAAATTTCATGCTATAAATTATTCTCAATACCACCATTTAGTACCCCTAACCAAAAGGGCCGTGAGAGTTCATAATGACACATGCTGGTGCAAAAACTTTGCACCCACACTCATCGGCCTAGTCTAGACTTGTATCTCAGCCTCAGACTTAATGACTTCACTATGAAGTGCAGACAAGAAAGAATGAGACGCTCAATGATCCACTTCACAAACCCGAAAATCAAAATCAAAATCCACTTCACAAACCCGGCCAAACTTCCATACAGCTCAAAAGCCTAAACGTTCAACTTAGCTTTATATAATCCAACATTCCTCCCCATATTCGTCAACCCACAAAAACCGTCAGATCGTCACCCTAATTGAATCACAAACAGACCTCAAAAGCTTTCGCCTTTGCTATTCAAACACCTAAACACAAAATGCTTTACCCTCGCTTTTCATCCCACAACACATCAAAAGTTTAAAAGGGTGGAACCCGATTTGTCATACTCAGTCCTAGATCATTGTAATATCCAACTAATTTTCGAGCAAAATGCTTTACCCCGATTCAAACACCCCTTAAAAGGCTGTCATTAGCAAAACTTCTTCCATATTGTAATTCTAAGCGCTTCAAACTTCATCATAATACTGAAGATCACAAAAAAAAATAAAACATCAACAGGTGAAGAAAAAGAAATTGTAAAAAAAAATTACAGTGAGCATAGCCTGTCATGTGAATAAATACTGTAATTTATTAGAAGAGAGGAATAAGTTACAAAGTTGATACGAATCTAACATTTCATGACTCCGATCACCCTGTTCTTGGCACGAGTAAATGCAAAAAGAAGCTTTTATACACCTCACAGCTCACAGTCTCCTCGAATATCCAGACCCCGCGCACTTCTTACAGAGTACCATCCCTACACCGTACAGTTACAAAGTTATAATGGAGTTTCATAAGATTATACAAAAATCAGATATCTCGAGCTCAAGGAACTAAAAACGGTCTACCTAAAAGTTATTCAGGATCCTATGTTAATCAAAGACAAGAACATACAAGTATATATCTATGGGTTGGGTACAAATTCAAGTTTCCGACATCACGAATTCACAACTCTACTTTTGGTATGGAAACAGTTTTTAGTTTCTAAAATTAGACACACGAGTAAAGGCCTAGGGAGACACGACACCAATTTCATAAAACATATACACACATGATCTAAAAGACTAGCTCTTATTAATATGCAGACGGCATGGCAGAATTTTTCTGTCTCTTTTTCTCTTTTTTACTTGTTTGTCAAAAAAAAAACACACTTTTATTATTGGGTAAGCATCTAATACCTAGTTGCAGAGTTGAGGGTCCAACCACAGGTATGAATGGAGATTGAATGAAGAGGTCAAGCAACATAGTCAACAGGAAATTTTCCAACTATCATACTAAAATCTACAAATATACAAAACTCCTCTATACGTATAAATGCCAAATGTATGTGAAATTTTAGCATTGTCGATCCGTACCTGCACCCTTGCACACTTTGCAATCAATCTGTCCTGTTTCTGTCTTCATCTTACCATCATTGCAAAATACGCATTTTGTACCTCCTACATATTAATCAACAAACTTTATTTAAACTCTAATGATTAACATTTAATAACATAAAGAAATTTCAATACAATTATGTCTTGTTGCATCTCTTTTTAGGGGATGGGGTGGGGAGCACGATAAGTAGTGCTAAAGCATCCAATCTCAAAGAGATTGTTCCAAAATATATCCCATAGAGCCATACTTAATCAAGGAAATTCAAAAATATTGTTTTGGAAGCCCGGAGTCTTGGTTTGAAGCTCGGGAAAGACATAAGCACTTAAGCAGTGTTAAGAGACTTGTTGAAGGAATAGGGTCTCATGTCTCAAGTCAAGGTGGAAAATGTTCTTAGGTTTCAAGAAAGTGTCCACAACTGTGAGCACCCTAATACTTCATAAATAACCATGTGTATGTCAACTCAAAAAAGCTCTCGGAGTATATAATTTTTGTCACTTCTGGGATATTGGCAGGAAAGATACAATCAAACACAAACTTATAAGTATACTCCGTTCGCTCCACTCATTTTACATCGTTTTTTTTATGGCCTACCACTTCTTTTAATCTCATTCATACATTTTAGATCTCTTTTAATTTTATCTACACAATTCATATTCTCTCTTCATTTATTACCAATAACCACTTTTTTCTTACATAACACTCTATTTCTCTTTGATCCAAAATGAGTGGGACAAGGAAAGATACAATCAAACACAAACTTATAAGTATACTCCGTTCGCTCCACTCATTTTACATCGTTTTTTTTATGGCCTATCAAAAACATGAACTTTCTATTTGGAAACAAAAGATGTCTCATTATGTATGAGACCAACAATAAAGCGTACCGTTTCCTGCACATCGATCGCAAGGAACTGGATCTCCCTGCAAAAGTCCACCAGTTATTCACCCATCAAGATTTATATCTATCACACAAAAAGTGTTCCAATCAGTTTTAAATATCAACAATGAACAACTACATACAAGATAGACTAAAATTTATTTGCATATTCATCTCAAATAGTTTATCAACTATTTTAATTAGGTCTATCAATGACCAAATGCATGTTGATGTGTTGAAAGCAATTTCAGATATAATTTATGTTGAACTCTTCATTTCTCCTCAAATACGCATGTCATGTTCTATAGCACCCTAACATGGATATGAATACTTTTGAAAGATAATATAACTATGGAACTTAAAACATGTAAGTTTTACGTATAATAGCCAAGTCAGACCTTGACTTGTATTTGTTGCAAATAATAGTAGCATGTTAACGCCACATATAGAAATCGAAGTATGTTACCATATGATGAATGAGTTTAAATCATAATGAAATAGGGGAGCACTTACTTAAATCCAACAGATTTGCACATAATATTGATTCTACACACCAAACAAGTGATACCAATATCAAATTCAAACTCATTGTTCAACAATTTCCTTCAAAATCGCACTGATAAATTGGCCTAACACTTTCAATATTTAACTTGTTACTTTTGAGCTAACACTTTCGATAAAAAGCCCCAAAATTTACAAACACCATATTCTAAACAATGGACTTGCTATCAAGTTTACTAGCAAACAGGTTTACAACAGCAAAAATATTACATTTCCCCAAAGAGTCCCGTCTAGGAAACCATACACATGTGTAAGAACGAAAACGTTGTTTTGAATTGACACTTGAGCTTGAGAATGTAATACTACAACAATAACAACAACAACAATGCCAAATCCAAAAGATTGGTGTCTACTACTTGAACTCAATACATCACTCCAAATCCGATGATCGTTACACAAATTCTTCTTCTCTATTAATTTTGAATATATACCATTTTAATCGGTAAAAATCTAGATTCTTCGAATCTATTCCACCCCTACTCTTTGAGTCATCTATCAATCTTTCTCACCCTCTTTTCGAATCCCCAAATTCCAGTATCCATCTTCCTTACTTTCGCTTACGACAACCATGTTAAATGATTCTCTCTCGTCCCATTCCCAATTTCACAATGTAATAGTAAGACATAAGTGACAACACATCAAATCTCACCATCTGATAGAAGTACTAAGGAATTATAATTAACAAGTTATCCCCAGCCCCAATGCCTCTACGACGGCTCTGTTCTAGGTGGGTAAGATACTAAGAACCCTTGTGATATGACAATTAACAAAATATTTTAAACTGAACCAATATTAATTGCAAACAACATAAAAATACATATGATTATTGAATTTATAACTTAACACTAGTGACGAAATATAAAAAAATCGGCATAAGATCAAAAAAAGAAAGAAAAAAATGAAAATTTTTAGAAATGATCATACCTTAAGGCCAAGGAAAAGAGAGAGGGAAATGGCAACCAAAACACTAACAGTAACCAACAAAGTTTGAGTATCAATAGGCCTATCAAAAATACCCAACAAAAAAAATGGAGGAATAATTAAATTTTTCTGGGATAACTTGATTTTGGAATGCAGAGAGGAAATTCTGAATTTGGGAATCTGGGATTTTGTGTTGTTGGGTAAAGAAGGAGATGTACTGAAGAATGAAGAGGCTGAAGAGAGAAAGTAAGAATGATAATGGTGGCGATGGTGATGATGAGTGTTGTAGTAGCAGTGGTTCAGTGAAGCCGCCATGGATAAGAAATCAAGCTAATTTCTTGGACCTCTGCTTGCTTCTCATGTTCCTTTTGTCTTTTTCCTTTTGCTTATTTTTGTGATTTTATTTTCTTTTTCTATAGGGTATTTTTTTTTTTGAATATTTTTCTATAGGGTATTCTTGTGTCTAAATGAAAAACAATTAAGGATAGGGTTGAACAAATTTTGTGATTTTATTTTCTTTTTCTATAGGGTATTTTTTTGTTTGAATATTTTTCTATAGGGTATTCTTGTGTCTAAATGAAAAACAATTAAGGATAGGGTTGAACAAAATTTGGCATAAATTCAAATATTAAACTGAATTAGAACGTAGATTTATTATTTGATATGTCATACGGTCTAAATAAACTGGTCTGATATTTAAAATTATTATGATTTTTGATCTGGTCTTGACTTTTATTTTTAAGTTTTTACTAAACTGCAAACCATAATATAACTAAAAAGTATAGTAAATAAAATGTCAATATTTTGATATTTCTATTGAGGGTTAATTAAAAAATAAGATTATTAGACAAAACATGAGAAACAGACTTGATCATTTGAGTCATTTGATTCAACAGTCAAGATGATTATAATTATTCCATTGTACAAAGGTTCAATATAATTATTACTTTCCTTTAATTTAAAATTATTCTTTGATTTAAAATTATTCACTTAATTAAAATGACTCATTCGACTTAAATTTACCTAAAACAATTAAAATTTACTTAAAATCAACGTGATTTAAATCTGACCAATTCAAAAATAAATATACTCTATCCGAATTTAAGAGTACAAATTTACCAAGTCTACATAGCATAATATCATAATCCAAACCTAAGAATATTGGCTATTAAAAATTGATTACCTACCAAAACTTCATCCTTATAAAAATGTACATATGCACTTTTGATGTTATAATCCATTCATCGATCACATACTCCCTTTTCCTTCAATGGATTAGGAAAGAACTAGCATATTATTAATTTTCAAGTTGTGAATGAGTTTTTAATGTTTTCCATTTTAGTTTGTCTTAATAAATTTATCTTATTTTATTTTTGGACAAAATTTCATCACTTTTACTCTTTATATTCTCTTTCGTTTTTCTAAATATTCCTCTACTTTAAACTAGTATATCTAATTTTTAATCTTCAAGTCAAAGGCAAATAGGGCTGGCTAATTTATTGGAATAGAGAAGTAATGCATAAGATTTATCAAAATAAGCTTAACATGGTCAACTTTATAATTCATAAAATATATGGTCAACCTACTCTATTATGACTAGTGATTTGTTGTCAAAGCACATAAAATCATATAAGCATTACCCAATCCATTGATTCACATAGAATTTTTATACTATAAAGTAACATTTTCATCATCTAAACCATTTACTAAAATTTAATTTATAACCAAAAGAAACTACTTCTTAGCTATGTACTTATATATATATAACAACTCCACCATGATGATCATTATGTCCTTCCTTTGGTGTGTATATATATATCAATCAATATAAACCATGCATCTTCACAATTAAAACATTATTTCTTAGTTAATCATCAATTTGATTAATTACAACAAAAGCAACCTAGAAAAGAAATGGCTAAGAGTGGAGATCTGCACCAACAATACTCGAGTATGGAGGTAGAAGGAGAGAGCAGTGGGACCCGCGATGCAAAGGGAAAAACTCCGATCATGGAAGCTCCATTGATCGGAAAAAGTGGGACCCATGATGGTGGTGCTGGGGTGAAAAGAGGGGTTGGGATAATAGACTTTGTAGTAAGATTATTGGCTTTAGCAGCTGCTCTTGCTGCTACAATTGCAATGGGTACTACTGATCAAACTCTCCCTTTTTTCACCCAATTTTTCCAGTTTCGTGCTCGTTATTATGATCTCCCTTCCTTCACGTAAGTTTTTTTTTCAACAATAACAGTGTCAGAGCCTTAATCCCAACAGATTGGGATCGACAAAACTGAGTTTTTTTTTTTTACATAAAGTTTTGGATGATGAACAAGGATTACTTAGTAATAGTAAGTATTGTTTAATGCAGGTATTTTGTGATAGCAAATGCAATAATTGCAGCATATCTTGTGCTGTCAATGCCTTTCTCCATTGTCACAATTGTTAGGCCACTTGCCAAGGCACCAAGGCTTATTCTAATTATCTTTGACACTGTAAGTATATTAATTCAAATCTTTCTTTCTTACAAGTAATAATTTAGGGTCGGCCCATTGCACAGGTCTAGTTATAAGTAACGATAAATACTATGCAGATTGCACTGACGTTGACAGTGTCAGCGGCGGGGGCGGCAGCAGCTATAGTGTACCTGGCTCACAAAGGCAACACGAACACAAACTGGATTGCAATTTGCCAACAATTTGACAATTTTTGCCAAAGATCAAGTGGATCTGTTGTGGCTTCATTCATTGCTGCAGTTTTGTTCATATTACTTGTTATTCTCTCTACTGTGGCCCTCAAAAGTCATTAATTAAGTTTTTTCAAACTTGGAATGTGTGTAATGTAATGTAATTATTGTCTTTAGAGTTTTTAATGAGTGTAATTAGTATTCAAACTGAGTTATTTGTGTTGGTAACTTGTATATTAATGTAATGGGGGGATTTCAAGGTTTAATTGTATGAATGAATCATGATGTTCTGCTTTTGTTATTATATATATACTCCTATGTTTTAGTAGATGAATCAATATTGAGTGACTGTTTTTACTACAACTTTATGAATTATATGCTTATTTTTTCTGATTTTCTTTTAATTTTGGATAAAGATGGAAAAAATACAATATTAAAAGTGATTCAATTTCAAATATCTATTGAAAAACTTTATTATTAATGATTTCATGATATAGTATTGACTTAGTACGTTTAAAGTCACTACAACTCTAAATAATTAATGTATCATCCTAGTAGTATTTTCACATCGATGAACTATAAAGAAAGTTTTAGAAATTTTGTTCTCTATTATGTAGCCCTTTGTTACATATGATGATAGCATAAAAATAAGCTTATATGTTTTAACTAATAAAATTTCAGTCTAATAGCATTTGAAATATAATAAATGCAATGGTTTCAAATCGATTCAAATTCATGTCTTTTATCCATAATTGTTTTTATAGTTTTAAATGCAATTTAAAGTCACGTCAACCAAATTCAATTATAAGTTCAGGTAAAAATTAAATTATCATATCTAATTTAAACACCTTCAAACCCCTCCCAAAGAATAACAATTGTATTTTCAACCAAAACTCACATTCTTTCTTTAATCTCATCTACACATTTATCTCATCTTTTAATTTGATTCACACACTTATCTTTTAATTTGATTCACACATTTATATCACATCACCATAAATAGAGGTGTTCAAAACAGACCCGATGACCCGATAGACACCCGACTTTATAACTGAACCCGATTTGACCCGACTTAAAAATGGATCTACAATTATGTAAAAACCAATGTGAACACAAAACCCAAGTTTAAACCGACCCGAAACACCCGACCCGAAATCAACCCGATGACCCGAATGAACACCTCTAACCATAAAGTACACTTGAAAACACTAAACTTGTAATTATAGCAATATCATAAGGCAGAGGGCTTTATACTTTTTAGCTACGTAGAGCTACAAGTTATTACAAATTATAAGGAACTCTGAGGTTGCTAAATCAAACCTTCAAACTCTACCTAAATAAAAATCACGTACTGACATCAAAATAATGAAATATTATTATATCATTACAATACAAGAATTGCACCTTCAGTCAGGACTACAAACCTTGGAAACTCCAGATAAACTGCAAAAATTTACAGATTATGACTGGTCGAGGTTGTGGCCGATAAACATCACAAGTGGAAAACCTTAAAGACAATGCCAAAACCCTTAATCCCTGCGGCAAAATAATTAGAAAAAAAAGGGGGCAGCTGAATAACAAACAAGCATAAAATTACCGGTCCACAACCCCATAAACTACTAGACATGCCTAAATAAACAGAGGTGAGCAAACGGAAAAATGGCAGGCACCCCAACTATACTGTTAATGTGTATACATCCCTTAAGACAAAATCTCATTTATGTACTGTTTTCTAAAACTCACAACAGAGGCGAGGCACCGAAGGACACAAACAATAGAAACCAACTCCATACGAGAAAAGTTGAAGATGTTAAAGGCTTGACAATGGTTGTACTTCGTGAGCTTGTGGTCGACGAGAGCAGATTCCTCGACATCAGAAAACCAATCTTCCACATACACACTACGCGAAAGAATGATACAGCTAACACAATCAAATCTAGATATTTGCCGATGCCCTCCGAGTTCTATACTCACGGAAGCATCTGCATTGCTACGTGAGAGGCTTGCTTTGACTGATGAACTGCAATAGCAACTTACAGACATAAGCGGAGCATTCTCGAGATTTGCAAGAATCTGCCCATGCAATAAAAACTCGATCCCCAAAAATACCCTAATTGTAAATTTTTACAGGCTTCTCATATGTATGACGATTCTGCAATAAAAAAAAACCAGAAAATAAATCAGTAGGCAACATTTTTCAAGTTGCTTAAGCATTTTAGAGCCTTGCATATACCTGGCACTTGCAACATTAAGTAACATTACTAACTTCAACACAATCGCAGTTGACATAATTGTGTTCATTGATCACATAATAAAAAGGAAAATTTATTTATGAAACTCTCACCTTTAAGTGGTCATCTTTTAAATGTCTCGTCTTTGCGTTTTCTTTTAAAAATATCACATTTACATCACATCTTTAGAACTTACAAATTAAAAAGTTACCTCTTTTTTAAAAAAGGCATGTCACGTTCTAGATCATTTATATTTTTACTAGTATAACCCCGTGCATTGCACGGAATTTGTAGAGTGGATTTTTCTAAACATAAATTTTAATTAATTGTGCAATTGCATATTATCATTATGAAATTATAGTACTATAGATAAAATTTAATAATATATTCAAATTGTTTATAAAAATATAATGGCTCAATAAATTATTATATAAAAGAATAATCAAAATTTTTGCATATTATCAATATGAATATATAATAATTAAAAAAGTAAGAATAATATATATTTAAATTAATAAACCAACATAAAAACTTAATTCAGTCTGGATGGAATAATATAATGTCATTACCAGAAAAATTTTCTGATATTACTAGAAACTATTTACTCAATAGATAATTAAATAAAAGAGTAATAAAGTAATCAAAAAATTTGCATATTATCATCATGAAATTATCTTTATTAAAAAATTGTAATAATAATATATATTTAAATTAATATAACAACATAAAAACTCAATTCATTTTGGATGGAATAATATAATGTCATTACAAAAAAATTTCCTAATATTACTGAAAACTAATTATTTTGAATGTACAATATATTGTATTAAAGGAAAATATTGAGATTTTATATCAAATGAAAATATTGAGATTCAATGCATGTTGTCATTTATAATTAAATGAACATTAATTTTTCTGCATTTGGCAAATGGGTGTTAAACTGTCATTTGTCATTTAGCAGCAAAATTATAGTATTCTATGATTTTAAAAAAAACTAAAAGAAAAAAGAAAAAAAGAAATAATACTCGCCCCTCCCCCACCCCATCCACCCTAGCACCATCCCGCTTCCTTCAAAACACGTCCCCAACCACCCCCTTCCCAGAATTTATACCTATATTTGGTCTCGATAATTTCTTTTCTCATTTGTACAAAACTTGCTGTTTCACATTTCCATGTTCATTGCTTTTATGTGTTTGAGCATCACATACAACCAAAATACTAGAATTTAGAAATGAATACTATTGTGATTAAGCATCACATTCAGCCAAAAATCATTCACGAGTCAGGTACAATATAACAAGTTGTTTATAAGACCATGTAAAACATCTGATAGATTGAAGTAATGCTAGAACATCGTATCATAAAATGTTCAAATAGATCAACGAACCTGACCACAAAAATGCATAACCAAACAAAATGAGCTAACAAAAATGCAATCCAAATTCAGGTTCCTTCACCAAACTAGAGAGGGCCTACATTGTTGATGACTTTGTTTCTAAACTGATCCATATTCACAAGCACTCTCATAGACCAAGTGAATATAAACAGATGTTACCTGATTTGCTGTATATGTTCTTTTAGGAGCTGTGTCAGCATGTTCTAATCCAAGATACTGTTCCCAAGCACCATAAACATCCCTTCTCTGTATAGCAGAAGAAATGACAGATTCAATATACTGTGACAAAATGGAAACTAGTTTAATAAAGCAAAGATCAGGGAAATAAGAACCTGAAAGCGATTCGACACAACATCAGTGTCTTGAAGGTATTCTGGACGACCTAGCGAAAGGAAAGCAAACTTCCACTGGCCAAATAGAAAAAAGACCGAAATTATAAGCGCCGGCAAAACGATACATTAAGGAATTCAATTTGGAGATATTAACACGAAAAGGAATCAAGTAAACAAAAAAATAAGCACACCTTGGAAAATTCTTCATCTGGAACCTGCAATTTCTTTTGTATCCTCACCTTAACCTCAGCCAAGGTTTCTCCTTCATGAATCACTAAGAAAAAAGGCTCACCAAAATTCTGAATTGACTGCGCAGAGAGCAACACTTCCTTAGGGTAAATTGAAAGATCCAACATCAGAAGAACTAGAATGCTTTACATGATGAAAAGTTGATAATCGGGGGGTAGGAGTGGGTGTGTGCAACTGGAATTTAAGATGGCAGAAGTTTCACAAGTAAGGCACCTACCATTTGGTTCTGAGCTGTCTCCTTAGTGAAATGGTAGACATGAATAAGCCGGTCATGAGACCCCAAGTTCTTTTCTTCTTCAGGAATCTAAAAAATTAGATGACCAAAAACTATCAGCATAATTAGATAGGCCACATGCATTTCACAACACTGAGTTGCATTACAGCTAACAACCAGTCTAGTCGAGTTGCAAAGACATTTGAAACATAAAAGAATATTTGGCTCCACCATGACTCCTATTATATAATTTATCTTAACGGCACTTCTACAAGATCACAATAAAATTGTACATCAAGACAGTCAATTGGGGAATGGCCAAGGTATTACCGAAAAACCACATAATTTATCTTAATGGCACTTGCGCAAGATCACAATATAATTGTACACCGACAGAGTTAGTTGGGAAAATGGCCAATGTATTACAAAAAAAAACTCACCTCTTCAGCTCGTAATGTCCAGTACTGATCATTTATGTTCTCAATCTTTTCACTGGGCGGGAATGTCTACAGAAGGAACACAAAAATTTAACAGAAGGTTTTGATACATCACATCCACAATAAACACAAAAAATTCTAAAAGTATTGACAATTTTATTTCCTTTGTCAAAGGAGAACTACAACTCTATCTTTATAAAGAACACTAAATTAATCAGATAACATGACAAGGTATTACCTTATAGATCTTGTGATAAAATACTTCAAGCAACCTGAGCTCAGCATCGGGATGTGACAGTTCAACCTCAACCAGGGAAAGCAAAAAAGTTAAAAAGATGACAAAGAAAACCAAGAAGCCTGGTGAAAAGATTAGAATATTAACAGGCTTAAAAATAATTCTTTGTAATCCCAACAATTATTTCCACACCATGCATTCAAGCATGCATACAAAAATCTTAGAGAACAAATAAAAATGGAATGCAAAGATAAAAATAAAAACAGGCATGATATTAGAAATACCTTAGTTTTCAGATCATTAAGAACATCCCCCACTGTACTCTGTTTAGGAAGTCTGATTGTGTGAATGGTAACCTGGTAACAAAGGAACAAACAAGTACTTTTACACAACGAAGCAAAAAGATACTAATAAATTAAATCTTCCTGGACTTACTTCATCTTTTGTCGCGTGATGGAAAGCAACTTTTAAGGTTTTCAATCCTTGTAAGACTGGCAACGTTATATCCAGAACTTCATAGTATAGTATGTCAGAAGTCTGCAAATAAAAATGTTAGAAAAAGACCAAGTTGACGTTACAAGTTGCACTATACACCCAGAACATATACCCAATACCTGATTGTAGTGGACCAGCATATCTGACAAATGATCCACACCCCGATACTTTATAGGCTGGGGTTTTGGCTGCTGAGAATAACAGTTGTGAGAGGTAAGCCTAATTTTGGATGGATCATCCAATCCCAATTGACGAGCCACTCTTTCCACTACATCATCATAGGTATGAAGTCTTGATCTACAGCTCATCAAGAAAGCAAACAGGGTTAAAATTCACACGGAAAATACCCCTCAATCTCAAGCATACAAACTAGGTATGCTTTCAAAAACAGATGTTTGTAACAGAAGATTAACTCACAACTCTAAGCAAAAATCATCTTCCTTCGGTCTCTCCAGTGATCTGAAATGGACAACCTGTAGAAATGTGAAAGCAATCAAGAGGATGTGCCAGAGAAGCAACTTTCTCCAAAATCAGCAAAAGTACAAAATTACCACACACAGCACCAAAAAAACACTCCCTCCATTCACCAATGCCCCAACTCCCAAATGGCCCAAACATATACAGACACTGCAGGAAGCCAACTAACTTTCCATTTTATTCACGTAACTTGTGTTACTAAAAGCCCTACTTTTTTAGCTCCGTGACAATCCAGTAAGGCCAAAATGGCAGATCTAGGGGTTTCAATCGCTATGCTAGATGTAATGGCCCTTTGACCACTAGCAGATGCAAGAAAATGCCCCCACACCCCAGGGAAAACCACCCACTAACCAAAATAAGGATTCTATATATAGAAGTTACCAGGATGGCCAACTCACTCTATATGGACAAACTAAACCTCTTATGTGGAAAAGAACTTTCTGGAACACCCATACCAGAAAAAACTCAAACGCTGTTAGCCTGTAGCTGTCTAAAGCACTTGAGTAATAAAATAGCGACCAAAACAGCATGTCCAAACTTGTACAGACAACCCAGTTGGCAACTGAAAGAATGTTTCAGTCAACATTTAAGAAGTTAACATACTTGCCGATTGTGCACATAATCCAAGAACGAGGGAACATCTGGATAACGGCATCTTTCTACAGTGTCAGCCGGAAGGACTTTCTGGAAACATACAATATCCCCGTCTTCTAGCTGATGAGCAGAAATTGAAATGTAAGTAAAGGCAACACGTGAAGTGACAGAATAGCTAAAGCATTTTTGCACACATTACCTGGCTAACCCGAAATGTGAGTTTTCGGTCAATATGTTCACACATAACAGTTGGTTCAAACTTGATTTCCTGAAGGGAAAAGTACCATATTAATGAAGGAAGAAAAAAACTCCTTCCTATCCTAACTATTATTCCCATTTGGGATTGCATACTGCTAATGCACTAATTCAATCTTTAATATCTCTAATTGTACATATTGGAAAATTATAATTTCTATTAATTAAATTTACATTGAGATGAATCACACATGAACTTACTTGAATGGGTTTTAACTTATAGATTCAGATGTAAATACTAAGAGTGATCGATAAATAATGTTGGATTTGAAATAGGAAAAAGTAGGAATAAGAGGGAGTAAAAAAAAGCAAGCGCTGGCATTAATTTGTTTATTTAAAAATAGAAAATATTAAATAGTAGAATCCGCTGCATAATAGTTCGCATTCTAGGTAATAGCAGGATTTTCTAAGAAAACAAGAACAAACATTAAAAAACTGCATGTTACAACAAACGTCAAACTAAAAGAAAATGAATCTTTTGTTGAACACTTCTCACCTCATATAATTCGATTTCTTCTTCAGGCGCATAGCCAGCCATTTCCTTTAACTTTCCTATAATTTCTCCAGGTTTACCATTGGCCTTGATGAAAAGTCTTCCTACAAAGCTGAAATGGCAAGAATAGGCCAAGTCATACAATACAGTTAACACAATCAAATAGAAAGCCCTCCAAGACTAAAGTATAGATCGTTACCGGAGCTCTTCTTTCTCGGGATCATAATGCTTAAAGAACAACAAAATCTCATCCTTTGTCTTCTCTGGAGGCGGAATAGGTCGTAAATCCTATATAATTGAACAAATCTCAATACTAAAGCGAACCGTCTATTCTTCTTCCTATAATCAATAATTAATGCTACTTAAGCCAGAAAAACTTACGACTCCAAGCTCGATTTCCAAGAATAGTTTGAGTTCTGCGTTATGAACTTTATTCGATACTTCCCTTAGTTGTCCAACCTACAATATAAAGAAGTAATAAATTAACCAAAGCAGGATGTGAAACAACCAAAAATTCGACTTATTTATTATTTACAGAATTGCATTAGGAAACAGAAAACAATTCTTCCATTGAAGTAATCAAATCATTTCCCAAAAATATAATTGCAAAATGTTGGAACTGGAAACATACAGACTGGGTCTCTTCCAAAGGTGTCAACGGTCGATTTGGTCGATACGTGTGATTTTGACGCTTTGCCCACAGCCAATATCGCTGAAACTGTATCGGGATGCCAAATTCTTTTGCAACTTCCTCCTGTGAAAACACATTCATGAAACAAAACATATGTTAAAGCCAAATAAGCTCATTGCCTAATAAAATAACTGTTAAGTAGAAAATTAAAAGTTTAGAGCAAAAAGTGACTTCAATTTACTAATTAGACCATTTACTGCTCTATAACCTAAAAGATAGCATGTTAGACACTTGAGCAACAAATCTCCTTAATAATTGAAAAAAGACCAAAATAATTTATTGTTACTCATTTGAAATACTTGCACAAGCAATCAATCCTAGTATCCTCCCCAGGAAAAAGTCTTAAGTTTATCCAGGAAACACTAAAAGACAGTGCACATTCCAACAATAATGACACAGCCAAAAAAAGACGATAGTATGGTAACATTAGTGTTCTATCAAGTACTACATGTTCCTGCAAACTCATCTCATTGTCCACACTCCAAAAAGTACGTATTTTGCAAGCATACCACAACAGCAGCACTATACTACCCATCATAATACTCAAATCATATAGCAAGCAGATCACAAAAGCACCAGTGGTTCAAGCCATTTTAGTAATCAACAAGTTACTTCAGTTAAGACAATAAACAAAACCTAGAAAAACAAAATTGATCGAAAAACAGGTAATTGGAGAATACAAATAAAGGATG
Organism: Amaranthus cruentus; assembly: GCA_019425755.1. Taxonomy (NCBI): domain Eukaryota; kingdom Viridiplantae; phylum Streptophyta; class Magnoliopsida; order Caryophyllales; family Amaranthaceae; genus Amaranthus; species Amaranthus cruentus. The sequence continues at coordinate 2,352,480 of CM033465.1, read as the reverse complement.
CATAAGTGTAATACCTTGAAAAGGTTAAACGGCATCTGCTTCTGAATACGAAAAGATTTAACTTTGTCATGGTCTACAAGATCAAAAAAGATGTCCTTTCCTATCTGTTCGGCTAGGTCATCATCTCGTGCAACCTAAAAATGGGAAGTTAAAATCAGAACAGACATATTAATAAAGGCAAGAGACGCTTGGGACTACTTCCACAGAAAATATATCTATATAAGTGGTGACCTTTATAATGGTATAAAGGTGTGCTTCTGCCTTTTCCTTCTTCTTATGCTCTTTCTCTTCTTGCTCTCTCTTCAAACGTTCCTGCACATGAAAATAAATTATTTCTTGCATCTAGAAGAAAAAAAAAATATATAATCGCACTGATAATCTCACCCTGAGATGCTCTGCAATGTCCTTTTCATCCACATTACACATGATCTTATCTTTGTCGCTTTCACGAATATAAACAAGCATATATGCATTTGAATATTTCGTGAATTTGAAGGGAGTGTTGTTGAAACCAGGATTTGTCTGTGGCAACTGTACATGAAACAGCAGTGTATAGTGTGTAAATTCACTAAACATACATAAATCACATAATCCCAAACAAAGCATACCTCCTCTTCACCACCATACTGCTCCTCCAAAGCTCTCTTCAAGTCTTCCTTGGTAACCCGTTCATCATCAAACTTGTACCTATAAACATCATGAAGTGTTTATGTCTTTATGAGTACATTATGGAATGAATTGACTGTTAAAAGATAGACTAGGAATTACAGTTGAGTTTGTTAGAGAATAGGCTTGAAGAAAAAGGCATAATAGTTAGTCAGAGGAAAAGGCATCTTATAAATTACTTCTATAACAATAGTATAGATAAAGCACTAGGATGAGGAACAATTATCAATAATGTGATGTATATTCGTATCGGTTCGTTTGGGAGATTACAAGCCTCTCAAAAAGCAAGTACTATTGTGTTTATCTTAGTTGTCACTAGGTCAGAGTAGATATCTATTTTGGTCCTTGTAATCTTATCAGATTACCAACGTAACAAGAAAAAGCTGCCAAAGCAGGAGCGCGTATGAGGAATCCAAAACAAAGATGCAGTACATCAGTATTCCTAGTAATAAGTCGAACAACAAACATGAGAAAATAAAGCCTTGCATGCTTTTCAAGGTTGTCTATTTAAACATTAACTTCTACAAGATAAACAACCAGAGAAAAGTTGCTTTAACCCAATTCCAAACACTAGCCTTCCAAAGTAGCAAAAGTTAACAAGCAAAGTTAACTAGCGTAATAGACAAAGACTTGTCCAAGAACTTAACATGGCTCTAACTCGTAAGAGGGATCAGTTACTATATATGGAAACTGGGGATGAACACATGTGTTCCTCAACTCTTCAAATGGATAAAAGCCAAATACATTTGCACATGAAGACCATAACTTCATACATTGTTTTAACACCTGATATCATATGCAAGACCTTGATAAGTCACCTCTAGTTTTTACATTCCCCTCCCTCTGCCAGTTCTCAAAATTCTCAGGAATCCTTTGCAAACAACTTTCTTAATCCCCACAAAACAAGAAATCAAGGAATTCTAAACTTCCAAAACCATTAAGTTTTATGGAGTCGCCAGCAACATTCTAAGCTCATTGATGTTAATACATACCGAAATCCATGAATAGCACATATTTTGAAGCCTTTCCTAATATATGATATTTAACTTTCTCTTTTTTCATCTCATATGTCATGTTTACCTACCTCTTTTTAAACCCAAAATGTCACATTTCCTTACTCTTTAATTACCTTAGATCAGATTTCAAGTTTATAATTCTAATCACAGCGCAAGAACACGGTTTCGATCTTTGTTGTAGTACGACCAACAAAACGGCTTACTTCAAATCCTTTTGTAATCGCCTTTAGTTATGAATTCTTTGTTACTTGGACTCTTCATTTTGCTTCGCATATCCGTGTCCGATCCTTGATACTCGGACATCAGTATGACACTTAAAACACTTCATTTAGAACATGAAATTGAAGATTAGGATGTATTCGACACTTGGAAATATACCAGTACTCGACAATGGTACCCGAGTCCAAGTAACATAGGTTATGATCAAATCCAACAACGCTATAAAACTAGCAATTATTACTTCTAAACTTCCAATTCAAATGCTAAATGATGGTATGGACCATTCAGTAATACTTAATGATCATTAACTTTTATGCACACCAATATGGTGATACGTCATATGTGAATAGAACATATTCCCACTAGATAATTTTCCTAATATATCATGTTTACCTTCCTCTTCTTTCACCAAATATATCCCCATGAGCAATCACATTAGCATGACAAGAACAAGGTTTGTCATTGGTTTATAAATAAGTTAATTTTTAATTATTATACCATAAAAGCAAAACCTCAAGGTTGCATCAACACAATTCTAAATGATTGAATATATAAAAAAAAAAAAAGCCACCGCCAAAATACAATTGATTAAGATCACCAGATTGAAAATAACAATTTAAGTGATACAGCTTTTGTGGTCAATGCGAATAGATTCGCAATTGTCTTAGCCTATATTTCACCCGCGGTAAGCTCAAAAACTTTTACAATACAATCACAATCCACTTTTGCACGCAATATTTGAACTATTACCAACAAAGGAAAAGGTAGTGTATTTTTCTTATGAGGAAGACCACTAGAATGACCAAGATGAAGGTCATTTACATCTAACTTCTCCATAAGGAAACCTCATCCCTATCTTCATTAATGTCCCTTCTAAAGCACAAGACACAACACATCCACGCATGTGAAACATCATAAATGTTATATTGACAAAGATCGATTGCAAAAGCATAGTCACCCTACCAAACAATTGGAAAAAAGGTCAAATGCATACCATTGATCGGATAGAGTTGGTCGTATAAAGGCATAGTAATGTCCACCATGCACTCCACCGCTGTGCACCAAAACACTGCAGATAGAATATTTGCATAGAGATTAGAAGGTATCGTTACTTTCTATCATCAGACACTGTAACACGTCAATACCAATCAGCAAACTAATTTCTGACAGTATCTTATAAGAATATTGAAATCAAATGCCAAGTCCAAATATCTACGAAAAGAAAGCCTAAGACGTTGAAGGCTAATAAAATCCATCAATTTTAATTCCATGTAACTAAAATGCAAAGGGAAAAGGTTGTGCAGCAGAAACTACGTGAACCTATGTCTCCCAATACATGACACGGCATAAAACCAAATGTTATAAAGGAATGAGCCTAATACATCAAAAGATATCCAGCCATGATGTGAACTCAATAAACTCTCATCCAACGACGCAACACCAAATTTTCTCAATCAACAGAAAAATCACAATATAAAAAGCATAAGTATACCCATACCTGTGAAGTGTGTAAAGGTTACGGACACTTCTATCAGCATCAGGTGATAAGTATTTCCCATCATCACGGTCAAGATCAAGTTCAAGAGGGAATTCATAACGGTCATTAATCTGCCATTCGCAAAGAAGAAAAAAACATACAGGTTTAGTATAGTTATATCACAAAACCGAAAATTTTTTAAAACTCATTTACTTCATGGTGTGATGAATCGATGCAATATTTTCAAGCAAAAACTTACCAACCAAACACAGAAATCCTTACGTAGTAAACTTGAATTTAGTATAGCAAGTTAGCAAGACATATATTGTGTCTTAAATCATAATCCATATTTGTAATGTTCGAAATTGGGTACACGTGTCTAACAAGGGTATGGATCTATATCAGAATCATCCACTTCTACTTTAAGGACTTAGGAGTCGAGACTTATTATTTAAGAATTTAAATATTAAATTAGCACTCGGCTATTTAAGCTTTAGATGTGAAGTGTAGTTGTACAAACAGTACAGTCACATCTATTTTACTGTTACTTCACTAAGACTATTTTCTAAGTTGCCAATAACAAAAAGATTTTGAAAAAATATAATAAAATATTTGTTGTGTTATCGAAACCAATAAACTCACAGAAAAGACATACTACCATTCAAGTTTCAGGAAAAGATTGTATTGCACTACTAGATCTTTTAGGTGAAATATCTTTATTATGTAAGTCTTTTTTAGTAAAGAGCGCCAAGCTCAACTAGCTCATACCCTACAATATCCCTTTTCCTTGCTCATTTTCTAAATGATTAGTAAAGAACTTTGGATGGTTGTAAGCTAGCCCTTATCCTTCCAACAAAGACAAAAGTCAAATGGGAAAGACCAATGTACGTGAAAGTAAATTCAATCCAAAACGAAAAACGGAAACGGAAACAAAAACGTTAAATTTAGAGTTTCGAAACTAAATGAAAAGCACAATTTTATTTTACAACAAAAAGACATGAGTAAAAAAGGGTGCGAAAAGAAAATGACTAAAAAGAAAAGATGAGGAAAAAAGAAAACGAAAAAAAGAAGGGCTTTGGTACTATTTATGGTTTTGGGCATGAAAAATTAAACATTTGTCGAATGTATTTTCAGAAACGTTAATCTAGAGTTTCAATAACGAAGGTTCTAAAACGCGATTTGGTGGGATGTTTCCAATTTCTGGCAACTCATTGCAGATAAAAAATGGCACGATATGGCATCACAACCATAATGATAAAACCATAGCAAAGATCATATTATTTTATTGAAAAACATTGAATAAAGTGTCCAACTTCATTACATGCAACAATACCATCCAAAACATAAAATCATATCGCATATCAAACTTAAACCCCTAGATAAAAAGGTTTGTTATGACCAACCTTCACCATAGTATCACGCATAAAATCATACTCAAATCGTTTGAGCTGCAATTGCAAAACTGGGGGGAAATCAATGAATAAAACACCCTTCCTAGCATCCTGAAATTGGCAAAGTCAAAACAACAAACAATTAAATTCACAAACAACAACAATTTGTACACTCAAAATTGCATTTGAAAAAATATCAAGGCAAAGGGTGAGAGGTCTCAGCCCAAAAAGAAATGCGGAAATATAAGGTCAAACAAGTAATAAAATAGCTATCAACGACATATTACATACTATACAGCCCCCTAAATTGTAATTAGTAAAGATTTTGCAACATCAGGACACTAACCTGTAAACCATACTGCTCAGCATGATACTTGTTATCACCCTCCAAACGTTCAACTTCCACATATTTATCAAATGAAGCATAAACATCCCGACAACCTTTAACATCAAGTTGAAGGTCTGTGACAGATCATGCAATCATATTAGATCACATAAGAGATATCAACTGTTAACACTAAGACAAGTTTGCCTACCATAATAGGACTCCTTCCGAGTTGATTTGTAATCCACATTTACGCATTCAATATAATTCATATGATGCCCTTCAAACAGTTTCTGAATAGTGCCCTCAACAACAGTACCCTATAATAAAAATGTTCATAAATTTCAAGTTCGAAAGACGAGCAGTTGAACAAATTATAATCATGATGGAATATATTGGATACAATGCCACTAATGTGATAGAATGTTGTATTGAATAGACAGGCTAATATGCTAATGTCCCTGCACCAATATGATGAGAAACAAAACACCACCTTCATTTTGTCTTCAAGCTTTTCGCAAAGGACTCTATTCAGCTCTTGTACATCATGTTGCATGAATGAATCGTAAGTATCCCATCCAAATGACTTGGTCAATTCTTTCGTTGCCACACTACTGTCATTGTATTGAAGCTTGTAAAATAAACTCTGAAGAGCCAGAGGAATGCTTGCAGATGGCATATCATTTTCGGTAGTGGGCATATGATACACGGCCTATAAACCAAATGCAAACGAAATATTAGCACTCCAGATTATAAGTTGCACTAACTAGTTATAGCTATAACTGACCTTCCTGAAATACGGAATGTGAAATAGTGTCTGAAGAAGAGAATTCATATAGCATGTAGCTCCCTGGTTCTTCAATCCAACGTATCCAGTCTCTTTTTTGGAATCATAGGACCAGTAGTCCACAATCTTGCGAACAGCAACCTCAGCTTCCACGACAACGGTATCGTTAACAAGATATCCTCTGCTAGGATCATATAATTCACTTAAAGGCATAAATGATGTAAACCCCCAATCACATTCCCTAGCATTAAACTGGTGCTGAGTATCTGCAGATTTACAAAAGAATAAATTGCATGCAGAATAAAGAGTCACACTGGTATGCTAAAAGGCCAAAAAACAGCAAAATAAGAGTCAGATATCTCCTTCCATAAAATCAGTACTTTACAACCATCAAAAAACCCACACTTTGCTTTGGCAAATCAAAGCTTATCCATAACAAACATTAAGTTGTAGGGGGAACCCAAAAAATGACAAAACTTCAAAATTTAATTCTATTGAACTTAAAACATGTGCCAAGACTAACATTTTAATAATCATAAAGCAGCATTCAAAGCCTATAAATAACAATGGAGGTGTAACACATTAGCAGTATACTCGCACTGTATCTTCTTCAAACTTAAACTCAACCATATTATTATCCATCTTCAACACTTCAACATGTAAACATAACATAAAAGAAAAAAATCTGTCAAACATATTAAACCCACATTCCCATAAAATCCAAAGCAACTTTGATGTAGGCTGTGTTTGAATCAAAAAGTTTACAACACCAACAATTGTAATCCATGCATAATTTACAGCATTGATCAATAAAGTGAATCTCATCAGACATCTGAGTTCTTACTTATACTTAATACAGCCTTCATATGGAAGGGAAAAGGGCAGACAAAAGCATTTGCCAATTACTGAAGAATATACCTTTTCTCACGGAATACTTGTTATGAATTTGATTGACCACAGCTAAGCTGAACTGAGCATACCTACTCCACCCATAAGGCAAAGTCTGGGAATCAGCAACATCCAGATACATGGACAAGTAATCCACATTGTTCCCTTTCGGAAATATAAGTATCCTCCTGCAACATACATTCTATATCAACTAACCGTCCCTGATATTTCCATTTATGCCGGAAAAAAAACCATACAACTAAAATCAAATATTTACACTACCATTTAAACCCGCCAACGACAAACACATCTGAATAATGCTTCTTAGCATTCAACCTCGAGAAATTGTCAATTTTCCAAGTAAACCTCGACGAAGGAGGATCTTCCACAGGCTGATTCTCGGGATTATTATTATTATTAGCAGGTTCAGCTTGCGCAACAACTACAGCACAAAACAATAGAATACATCCAAATCAAAAGCTTAAGCAATGTGATTAGCACACTAACAAACTTCGAAAAAAAAAAATCAAACCAACAGTCAACAATGAAGGCAGATAATGCAACAAATTATCAAACCAAACCTTCCATAGGTTGATGATTATCAGCTATATCAGAATGTGGAACAAGCATCTCGTCATCTTCTTGCTGCAAAACACCAATCCGATCCACGTTACATTGAAAACAACTAAAAAACACCAGCTAAATCAGAATGACTCTGATTCAATCAGTTTGAAAACACAGCAAATCAAAATTCAATTCAAATAAACTTCAAAAAAAAAAATACGTATACTCCTTCCAAATAAAGCTGCATTTTTGCACATCAAAACCAATTATCAACTATATCAGAATGCGGAACAAGGACCTCATCATCTACTTGCTGCAAAACACCAATCCGATCCACATCACATTGAAAAACCCTAGATAACACCTCAACAACTAATCTAAATCAGAACCACTCCAATACCATCAGTTTAACAAGACGTTATACAAACAAGCCCTAGAAAACACCGCAAAGCAAAACTCAATTCAAATAAATCTCCTAAAATAAAAACACGTATACTCATTCGAAATCAAAGCTGCACTTTCGCACAAGCATTCATCATCTTCTTGCTGCTAAACACCAATCTGATCCACGTTAAATTTTAAAAAAGCACCCTATAAAACACCTCTACACTAATCTATAATCACAACCACTCAAATTCAATTAAATTGATAAACATCGTACAAACAAGCCCTAGAAAACACCGCAATCAGAATTCGATTCAAATAAACCTCAAAAACAGCATTATGTACACTCATCCGAAATCAAAACTGCATTTTCGCATACGAAGAGCCAATTACGAGCGAAACAGAACAATAAGAACAAGGTTAGGGAAAGTGCACGTACGTCGATAGGAGCTGGAGTCATGACTGTCATTGAAGAGAGACGAGAGAGAAAGAGAAGAGGTTTGAGAATAGATTAATGGCGGAAAGGAGAGAGAGAAAAGAGAAGGGAGAAGTGAAAGTGTAAGAATGGAGGAGAGAGAAAGGAGAAAAAAGAGGGAAAGAAAAAAGTGTATAATGCGGGAGAGAGATCGAGAATAGAAGAGAAGTGAAGACGATGAAGTTGATGGTCTTGTGTTCGAAGGTTTCCTTGAGGTTTACTTTATTTTCGTTATTTTAGTTTTGGGCATTATTAAATTTAGCGGCTCTTTTCATTTTGTCGTTATCCTTTATATATTGAATTTTTCAAATTGTTTCGTTTTACCTTTTAAACTTTCAATCTCCAACATTACTATTAAAATTCTCTCCAAACACTCGCTAAACTAAAACAAGCTACACTAAAAATTGAATCACAATGACCAATGAAAATGAGCATGAATATGATTCGGTAAGCTTCGAGATCGATTCAAAATTTTAAAAAAACATCAGGCGAGGCAGTCGTGCACGAACGAACCGTGGTTGGGTCGCGTGAAACGCACGACTAGGCCTCGGAGTTATACCATACCAGGCAACCAAATATTTTAATATTAGAATAATCAATCGAGGAGTTATACCATGCCTCTTGTGGGGACTTGATTTCAAGGCAGTATCTAGAGAACGGTCCACCAAGTAAGAATAGCAATGACTTCGACCCAAAATTAATGCTTGCTCAACTTAGCTTGAGCGATCATGCTTCTAGTCATTCAATGAATGATTATAATAAGAAAATTAAGCATTACAATTTGTTCAGATCTAAAATTTTCAAAAATTGTACCAAGTTGAAAACCTGTTAACTATTCTGAAAAAATCAAGTCGTGAATCGAACCATATAACTACATTTGGGTTGGATTTGCGGTACGTTTAGACCCACTTTTGTTGAATCTTATCTGAGACAATGATTTTTTCTAGGCTTTTCTCCATAGATGGGTTTAAGGGCAACCCAACACAGGCTTGAAATCATTTGTTCATCACATCAAATGAAGTTGTTTGAACTAACAACTTCACTTAAAGTTAGATTGTTATTTCAAGACTTAAATCTAAGACTAAGAAAGCTTTTTTATCGAATTATTGATTTGTATTATGTGAAACTCATTTGTCTGATAATTCTTTTAGAAGAACTTTATTAAAATAGTTCATACATTTGATACACTAGTTAGTGGGACGCTCCCCAAAAAATCTTATTATGTTTAAATTTGTTTCAAAGTGAAATAATTTACATGTAATAAATCAAGTAATTGATTCAAGTATAAAAGGTATAATTTTTTGTTGAGAAAAGTGGCGATATAACACACACACTTTCTCCCTTTGTGTTGTTAGATGAGCAAAAATAACCAATCCAATCAAACAAACAATTATAATCCCACAATCAAGCACAATAAAGTAAAAATGCGGAAAGTAAAGCACACACGATATTTACGTTGAAACCCAATGCGAGAAAAAACCACAGGACCGTAAGTGGTATCACACTCTTCTACTAATCACCAATAAAATTAATGGGTACAACCAAAATCCTCTCTAGTGAATACCAGAGGCAATACAAACACCAAACAACCCTAAAACATCATTCAAAAGTGGTAAAATAACAATTAGGGTAAATTAGGGCAAAATACAAATCACCCACTTACAATTAACAAAACGACAATCCAATTGTTGAATATGTAAGTTGGGTAGGCAGGAACACCGTGTCAAAATTTGATGAAAATCGGAGTACGAATGGCCTTCGATCGAATCGACGCAATGTCGCACGTTATTCTTCTCTGTCATCCTTCTTTGTTTATTTTGTGCGTGTATATTGTGTTTTCTCAATTCCATATGCTGCTGCCTTTTCTTTTCTTTTATAGTTTTTTTTTTTGTTTTAATTACTAATTATTATAATTAGTCCATAATACTTTAAAGCCCATACTTAAAATATTAATTGGGCTCTTCCTCCAAGTGGGAGGGAATAACCCAACATTTTTATTTCAATTGATGCTATTTTCCTATTGTTATATATGAAGACAATGTTGCTGTTACATGTTGATGTTGTATTGTTGAGTTGCTCGTTGATGTAGTTTTATAGCTGCTTGTTATGATGTTTCAATGTCATTATTATCTTTGTCTTTGTCAATGTAAGGCTATTATTGTTGCCTTGCTCCTACTGGTGTACGTGGCAACAATGGGCTTTTGTTGTCGCAAATTCAGTCAATGTGTTGAAAAGTAGGCTTTAACATTTTTCAGTTGTGAGTATGTTGCATTTGTACCAAAGAAATCATATCAATTCAAAATGCATATCATTTAATATACAATAAACATTTTCTGCTTGAAACACATTGTTATTGTTTATGCATTACCTTTACGAAAGTGAACCAAATATTACCTTTACGAAAATGCACGTTATTCTTCTCTGCCATCCTTCTCTATTTGTTTTGTGCGTGTATATTGTGTTTTCTCAATTCTATATGTTGATACCTTCTCTTTTCTTTTATAGTTTTTTTACCTGAGATACCTTAGAATCCACTTAACTGCTGCTTAATGCTCCTTTCCAGGATTAGACATATACTTGCTAACTACCTGTAACACCCTTGAATTTTCGACCCTCTGGACAGAACCAAAACCAAAAGAGAACGGAGGAAAATTCGGTTGTTACATTTAAAATAAAATAAATTGAAGTTTGATTTAAGTGATTATAGGAAAACTTCCGAACAAAATCCTACGGAAATTTCGACAGCATTTGCCTTGAAATTCGACGCACCAAAAGAGCTGAACAAATAATAAACCATCATGAAGAAGAGGCATCCATAACCTCATAACAAGATCACGGCGGAAAGGTCATCGCCAAATCCTCTGTCGACATGCTAAGCATGAATCGTGGTTCCCATGTAAACACTTGGGTTTTCCAAAACATAACCAACTATACAATCCATTCAAGATAACATAACGAATTATAAAACGAAATAAATCTTCGCAGCGGAACGAATTACATCAAAAGGTGGGCACGCGCCTCAACCAAAAACATACACAATTTCTATTCAAAAATAATCACATGTAGCGTCAAAAATAGTTAGAACATGGCACGTGTCGAGGTTCTCACTCAATTCCCCCCATATGCAATGCAAGGAAACTCCAAAACCTGCAAGATCTATCTATGATACCCCAGCTGCTCAACGTAAAGCCATAGACCAATGTGTCATAGCAGGGCCATCAAAGACAAGCCATCAACAAGGAAACAAACAGTACACGTCAGTAACTAACAACAAGTTATATATATAACCAACAATCAATTTCAACAAAATAAGGTGGGGAAAACGCCCCAATGTGTACTTCTCAATGTCTTCACCATTTTCTATCTCATCATTAATTTCATATATCCTCTTATGTGACTAGAGGCCACCATATTGGGGTTTGCAAGACCCACATGGTAACACCTCAGCCAAGGACGGTGACGGCCATGCCGGCGCCTAATGGCAAAGTATGATCATACCCCCGTACAGCGACCATATATAGATGATCCATGCCTCCGGGAACTAATCCAGCTGGGGTACCAATCCAGTGGAGTCACAGTAACTATCCAACTTAATATCTCATCAATAGGGGCTTATTCTCATTCCAATCTCATATAATCCAACATTCTACTCTTGCGATATCAGAACTCATTCTCTACCATCTCTACGACTGATTCCCACTTGTAGCACTAACTTAATAATATTTAATAGCAAACCATATTCAACATAGCTCAAAAAATATTGTTACGCAGAGCAACCATATTCAAGATGTGTGCAAGATTTAACTACTGCGTGTACTTACCTGCAACTGCAAGATAACAAGTAGCAAAAAATCACTTCGAAGGAGGTTCTTAAGCCCCTCTTATGAACCGGGCACCTATACACGTTAAAAGTGAGACTAATAAGCCTACTTCACATTATTTAAGAAACACAAACTCCATACAACTACATTATTTTTCCCAAACAAATTTCGATTCAAGTTAATACGCACTCTAAACATACTCATGCGATAAATTCAACTCATGTTCACACATGAACCACGCTATCCATTTCAATCACCATAACATTAGAGTCCAGAAGTTTATATCAAGATATGTTCAAGTGAAAAGGACACAACCATACGTTTGTGCGTTATAGTCAAACTATTCATTGGAAAGTTTAAGAGTGCATAAACATGACGTTACTCTTAATAACAATCATATTACTCATGGTAATAATGATTTATTACTTTTTCAAGGTTTTTGAGTAAGATGACGAACAAGTCAAATATTAGGAGGAACTAGCGACTTGTACAACTTGGGTCAAAGTCATATAACTTCTCAACACAATTGAACACACCCATATGACGACCAAGCTCGTTATGCACAAACAACTCACCACAATCATTGACACGGTCGCAAACAAGCCCAAGACACACAACCTCTTCAACAACTACAACCACAACAATACTTTCCTTAGTGACACTAGCGGCTCTAATCTTCATTTAGTAACTATTATTATCATTTAATTCACAACAATAGATATCAAAAATTTTAGTTACATTATTATAATTAATGTTACATAAACAATAATAGCCACTACTTATGTGGGCTAACAACCATACCCATCAACAACTATCACCAACACATCATAATCAACCAAACTAAGTCTTTGGACAATTTATAAGATTATCCAAATCAATCATCACACCACCAAAGTAACATAAAAGCACACACTTCCAACAATTTCATCCCTAAATCAAACCCTAATCAAATCATGTTCAAAACAACACCTTTAACTACTACCCATAATAAGATTCAATGAAATTAACACAAAACCAACCTCAAACTCAATACACTTGATAAAACTCAAATTAAACTAGAAAATCAATTAAAGAAAAGAGGAGATGGCTCACAATAATTTAACTAGCAAGAGGGTGGAGGAGGGAGTGAGAAAACTTGCACAAGGGGAGCTCAAGGGCGGCAGCAGCAACCGCGCGTTTGTTGGGGTTCGCTGGGCCGTGCGTGCTGCAGGTCGGTGGTGGTCGTGTGTGTCTGCCGTTTGGTGTTGGTCACGCGTGTTCGTTTCTGCAGATGTAGGGTGGTAAGAGTGGTGGTGAGAGAAAGAAATGGTGGTTGGTGTGAAGAAGACAATGGAGTGAGGGAGAAAGGAGTAGAAGGATTAAGAGATGGAGAAGGAGGTAGTGACGGCTACCTCTTCAACAAATGGGGTTTCATTTTAAAATCTAAAACCCCAACCCACAATTATTTTGGACTAAACTACTCACGAAGCCCATAAATTTTATCCCGAAAAAATTAAAAGCGAATGTCATTTGACTCGAGTCTAAGAACGAAACTATTATAATTATTATTAACTTACTCAACTTTATTTAAGTAATATTCTCTCATATAATTAAATGTGTTCATCACTTAGATAACACAGTAATATGGGTCAAAAGATTAAATTTCTGATGTTTAATAATAGTCTATAAAGAAAATTATATATATATATATTTTTTCACGATTTAGATTATAAATAAATAACAATAAAATTTGCGGGGTGTTACACTACCCCAACAACATGAGCTAATCAGGCCTAGTACATACCATAGTATACATCAAACTATCTACGACGGATGAATAAGGCACCTTTTTCATCGTCTTCTTATCTTCATCTGTTGTATGACATTGTTTGGAACTCAATTTCATATGCACTGGTAGTGGAGAACACACAGGTTTAGCATTGTTCATATTGAACTTTTTCAGCACCTTTTCAATGTATTTATCTTGTGATATCCACAATTTATTATTTTTCCTATCACGAGAAATACGCATGCCCAAGATTTGTTTTGCTGGGCCAAGGTCCTTCATAGCAAAGGACTTGCTCAAACTAGCCTTCAGGTTAGCAATCTTGTTGGAATCACGACCAATAATCAACATATCATCAACATATAACTAGAGAATGAGATAGTCACCTTCAGCAAAATTCTTCACAAACACGCAATGATCATCATATGTCTTGTGGAAGTCATTATCAACCATGAATGACTCAAATTTCTTGTACCATTGCCGAGGCGCCTGCTTAAGACCATACAAACTCTTCTTTAAGCAAAACACAAGTTTTTCCTTTCCCTTGACCTCGAAGCCTTCAGGTTTCTCCATGTAGATTTCCTCCTTTAGGTCACCATGGAGAGAAACAGTCTTCACATCAAGTTGCTCAATTTCCAAATTCATGCTGGCAGCCAAATTAAGTACAACTCTGATTGAAGACATCTTCACCACTAGAGAGAAAATCTCATCAAAATCAATCCTTTTCTTCTGCTCATAGCCTTGCACAACAATCCTAGCCTTGAACCTAGGTGGTTGACCATCTTCTTTGGGCTTCAACTTAAACACCCACTTATTCTTGAGTGCTCGTTTGCCATTAGGCAACTTTACCAGATCATAAGTGTGATTCTCATGCAAGGAATTCATCTCATCTTGCATGGCATTGTACCACTCCTTACTTTTCTCATGTGACATAGCCTCCTGAAAATCTTTTGGCTCTCCCCCGTTAGTTAGTAACACAAACTCTGTAGTAGGATACCTCATAGAAGGATGTCGTCCTCTTGTAGATTTTCTTACATCATCAGGCTGTGGTTGCGGTTCAACAACAGGTGGCTCAACTTTAGGTTGATCATCATGACCAGCATCACCAATATTGTCATCATCATGCTGAATATCTCCCCCTTCAACTCTAGGAGTCATCTGTGGTAAGACTGGATCAAAAGTAATTGGAGTATGAGAGGATGTTTGTTGCTTTGGCTTTTCAATATCTTCAATAGTCTGATCTTCAAAGAACACAACATCTCTGCTTCTGAGAACTTTCCTATCCACTGGATCCCATAACTTGTACCCAAGAGCATCTTCAGAGTACCCCAAAAATATACACTCCTTTGTCTTCTTATCTAACTTGGACCTCTCATCTATAGGAATGTGAACTAGAGCACGATGTCCAAACACCCTCAAGTTCTTATATGAGACATCTTTACCGGTCCAAACTTTCTGAGGAACATCACCATCAAGAGGATTTGAAAGTGAAAGGTTAATCAAGTACACAATTGTAAACAATGCCTCTGCCTAGAAAGACTTGGACAGCTTTGCATGAGAGTGCATACATCAGATTCTTTCTTCAATTGTTCTGTTCATCCTCTTTGCAACTCCATTCAATTAAGGTGTCTTTGGAACTGTTTTCTTAAGCTTGATGCCTTGACTCTTGCAGTAGCTTTCAAATGGGCCTCTGTACTCACCACCATTATCAGCTCTCACAACCTTGAGCTTTCTACCTGTTTCTCGCTCAACTCTAGCCTGAAACTCCTTGAAAGCAGAAAGTACCTAATCCTTGGTTTTCAACACAGTAACCCACACTTTTCGAGAATAATCATCAATAAAAGAAACAAAGTAAAGAGCACCACTATGGGATTTAGCATCCATAGAACATACATCAGTGTGGACAAGATCAAGAGGATACTTTCTCCTAGATGGGGGGCGAGAATGAAAAGCAACCCTATATTGTTTACAAGCTAAACAATCAACACAGGATTTAAGAGGCATACCTGAGACATCGGGGAGATATTGCTTCTTAGAGAGCATTTGCATACCTTTCTCACTCATATGACCAAGTCTATTATGCCATAACTCACTAGAACATTCATATGCAACATTTACCTCACCCGTGCAAACCTTTGCTTGCATCATATAAAGAGAACCTTGCTTCTTACCTCGAGCCGCTATAAGATTCCCCTTGCAGAGCTTCCACTTACCATCATTGAAGTGGATAAAGTAACCCTCTTCATCAAGCCTACCTATAGAAATGAGATTCAATCTGATATCAGGAACGTGTCTAACATTTCTCAAAATCAGCTTGCAACCGGTGGAACTCTCCAAGTAAATAGTGCCTTTGTTGACAACCTTGGATGACCCATCCTTCCCCATTCTAACACTACCAAAATCACCACTAGTATAGGACGAGAAGTAGTCTTGATGCGGAGTAAGATGATACGAAGCACCTAAATCAATCACCCAATTGCAGTCATCACCAGCTACATTCAAACACTCTTTATCACTAATGAAGAGCAAATCATCATCACTGATTGCTAGAGCTGTAGCATTTTTCTCTTCAGACTTCGACTC
This sequence comes from Amaranthus cruentus, assembly GCA_019425755.1. Taxonomy (NCBI): domain Eukaryota; kingdom Viridiplantae; phylum Streptophyta; class Magnoliopsida; order Caryophyllales; family Amaranthaceae; genus Amaranthus; species Amaranthus cruentus. The sequence continues at coordinate 2,336,119 of CM033465.1, read as the reverse complement.
AGAGGAATCACCCTTTCTATCTTTTGACTTGTCTCTTTTCATCTTTCTGCAGAACCTCTTAATATGACCCAGGTTGTCGCAGTAATGACAAATAATTCTACTCTTGGATTTAGACTTGTCTCTGGAATTGTCTCTACCTTTAGAAGCTCGATTTTTCCTTCTCCCCCTATTAGGATCTTGTGCAACATAATGAGCTTCAGAATGATTGGAGGAACCCATCTCCTTTCTCCTAGTATCTTTATTCAACAGACTAGCTTTGACACTCTCCATTGTCAACTTACCATCAGGAGCAGAATTGCTAAGTGATACAAATAGTGTGTCGCAACTCTCTGGCAATGAGGAAAGTAGCAATAGTGCCTGCAACTCATCATCTAAAGACATTTTCACTGCAGACAACTTATTAATCAAACCTTGGAAATCATTCAAATGTACTACCATGGTATTCCCATCGTGAAATTCTAACTTTACCAATTTTCTCATCAATGACGCTTTACTTAAGGCGTTCTTCCTCTCATACGTAGCCTCAAGTTTCATCCACAATTCATAAGCATTCGTGTCATTGGAAATATGTTGGAGCACACTAACATCAACAAATTGTCTAATGGTTCCTACCGCTTTTCGATTCAAAATTTTCCATTTACTTTCATCTTGACTAGTGGGCATAAACTCATTTAAGATTGGTTCATACAAATCTTTCACATAAAGAATATCTCCCATCTTAGTTTTCCACACAGCGTAATTGGTAGAGTCCAAATAAATCATACCGTGCATACTAGATTTATCATCCATCATAAAACAGCACAAGAATATCACCCAAGAAAATATAACCTAAGCTCTTAATACCACTATGTTGAGAAAAGTGGCAATATAACACACACACACTTTCTCCCTTTGTGTTGTTAGATGAGCAAAAATAACCAATCCAATCAAACAATTATAATCCCACAATCAAGCACAATAAAGTAAAAATACGGAAAGTAATGCACACACGATATTTACGTGGAAACCCAATGTGAGAAAAAACCACGGGACCGTAAGTGGTACCACACTCTTCCACTAATCACCAATAAAATTAATGGGTACAACCAAAATCCTCTCTAGTGAATACCAGAGGCAATACAAACACCAAACAACCCTAAAACATCATTCAAAAGTGGTAAAATAACAATTAGGGTAAATTAGGGCAAAATACAAATTACCCACTTACAATTAACAAAACGACAATCCAATTGTTGAATATGTAGGTTGGGTAGGCAGGAACACCGTGTTAAAATTTGATGAAAATCGGAGTACGAATGGCCTTCGATCGGATCGACGCAATGTCGCACGTTATTCTTCTCTGTCGTCCTTCTTTGTTTATTTTGTGCGTGTATATTGTGTTTTCTCAATTCCATATGCTGCTGCCTTTTCTTTTCTTTTATAGTTTTTTTTGTTTTAATTACTAATTATTATAATTAGTCCATAATACTTTAAAGCCCATACTTAAAATATTAATTGGGCTCTTCCTCCAAGTGGGAGGGAATAACCCAACATTTTTATTTCAATTGATGCTATTTTCCTATTGTTATAGATGAAGACAATGTTGCTGTTACATGTTGATGTTGTATTGTTGAGTTGCTCGTTGATGTAGTTTTATAGCTGCTTGTTATGATGTTTCAATGTCATTATTATCTTTGTCTTTGTCAATGTAAGGCTATTATTGTTGCCTTGCTCCTACTGGTGTACGTGGCAGCAATGGGCTTTTGTTGTCGCAAATTCAGTCAATGTGTTGAAAAGTAGGCTTTAACATTTTTCAGTTGTGAGTATGTTGCATTTGTACCTAAGAAATCATATCAATTCAAAATGCATATCATTTAATATACAATAAACATTTTCTGCTTGAAACACATTGTTATTGTTTATGCATTACCTTTACGAAAGTGAACCAAATATTAGCCATATCTTATGCGCAGATCTTTTACGCATAAATTAATCCATCAAAATTTTGATTTTAATCGAGGAAACCAAAGCACTTAAAAGATGATAGTACATTTTTTTGCGAAAGATACAACCTTTTGCTTATTTCCCTGGAAAAATACCAACTTTTGATTAACCATGAATATTACTAGTTTAGAGGGGTGTTTTCCTAAAATATCTCTGGCATGCTAAAAATCAAACTATATGCGGTTACATGACGAAAAATTATTGGTATATTAGCTAATAAACTAAACTTCCATCATTTTTGGGTTCATGCCAAATTCATAATAGAATTTCCATTAGTCATTATAGTTCATTACAATTTAATTCAATGGCTTCTCTTAAAAGCAATCATATAAAAGTTTCAGCAAGATGAATCCTAGAACTCATAACAAGGTCAATTGAAAGCATACGAAGCCCTCTTGTATGCATAAAATTCGTTAGTGTTCGTCCATCAACGGGTGAGAGTTCTAACAATCCAAAATCTGCAACTCGTATGGATTAGGAAAATTATAAGTTAATAACCGTGATACACTAGCTTAGTAAATCACAGGGTAAAACTGTAATAATGCTTATTGCTTTATTAGATTTGTCGGTATTTGTTGTGCAATTTCTAATTTTGCTTCTACATATAGTACATAGGACCCACATATATTTGAATATTTTATTTTTTTTTCAACTTTAATACTTTCTCCTTTTCTACACTAATTACGTACATTTGAAAATAATACTTCATCCGTTCCCTATAACTTGCACATTTCAATAGTAATAATTATTAATCACTATTTTTGTTTCGGTAATTACAACTCAGTATATTCAAATGAGATCTTGTTCAATTTGTAATAAAACCTTGTTTTTTTGTGTTTTTCACAATTTTTGTTGAGTCAAAATAAAAATAATTTTTTATTTAAATATAAATTGAATTACGTATAAAAAGAAATGTAACAAGTATTGTGAAACGAAGAAAGTAGTATTATTACTGGTCATTGCTGAACAATAACGTAACACCCCGATAATTTCCCGATATATTTAATGATTTACTAGTAATAATATTTTATATAAATAATGTTTTTATCAATTCATTTTTGGCTTGACCATGTATTTTCAGCCTTTTTAACAATTTAGTTTTTCGGGCACAACAAAAACCTTTAACCCATTTCTTATTTCAAATTTTAAAAAGAGAAAAAAATAATTAGAGGGAAGGTGTAGGGTTGGCCGGCCCTATTGGAGTGTTGTGGGAGTTTGTAACTCCCATGTGACAATATTGAAGATCACAATAATGACCCATTATTCACATTTCCTTAATCCTTCATTTCCTTAATCTTCTTACTTTCCTTAACCTAGAAACTCAAGAAAACTCCCACAAACCGTAGCAAATTCCACACGCCTAGAACACTTGCAACCTTGATTTTAGTATTCTTTTCATATAATTGTAAGTATAATTCTCCATTTATTTTTTTATTAAGTTTAATTTAAATTATGTGATTTGTGGCATGTGTGAATTTTGATCATGGTTTTTTAATTTAAATTATGTGATTTGTGTCTTTTTTTATATATATATATATATATATATATATATATATATATATATATATATATATATATATATATATATATATATATATATATATATATATATATATTATATGTATATATATATATATATATATATATATCCATTATGTATATATATATATCCATTAAAGCTTATTGTCTACATTTACTCTACATTTTTCTTAATGGGCCAACCTAATTAGAGATGGTCTCTCAAAGAGACCGTCTCTCACATCTCTCACAAGAATTTGTGATATATAAACTATGGTTGTTCATGGAAAAATTATGTTGTAGGATAAGAAATTATTTTTGGAATCATGAAAATTATTTTAATATATGTGGGCATGAGTTTATGATTTGGATGGTATGGATTTAATATCTAATGTGAACGTTGGAATTTGTATGTATTTTTAATAAAAAAATGACAAATCCCGTAGGTTAAGAAAATGATGAAAAAAAGGGTGTTTTGATTTGAGGAAAAAGTGTATGTGTGCTTATTTCCCGAATACGATTGAACCTTGTAGGAAGTCGATTCGTGACGGGGAATTGATTAGGACGTTTGAGAATTGGTTATCTTGTTTAAGGTACGTACACGCAGCGAAGTTTTGTATTATGTGATATGTACCATATATTAATGGTAACAAAGGTAAAGTACGGATGTATAGTACGAATAATGTTATGTTTTCCGAATAAGTAATTTCGATACATTATTCTGATAAGCAGAGGTAGTATGACCTTACTAACTTTAAAGTGGACGTAGTATGACGTCAATTGGTGGAAAGAATTACTTGCGGCATATGGGGGCATTATGAGCCACCGCGGGGGTATGCATACTTAACCATAGGCACCGAAGTAAGGCGCGTGTCTATGGTAGAGACTTGCTTAGGGGTAAGCTCTCCCTAATGTATTGTCTCACCTATGGAGATTGGAGTTGAACCGGCAGTGTGGCTGGAAAAGAATACATCAGTATGGCTGACTAACAGTTACATGAAATTGATTATAATTTGTTGTACTTAATTAAATGATATGCGACTTCTTGCTGACGTGTACTTTTGATCTTAACGATCCTGCGATGATGTCGTTTCCTTTCTGGGCAATGACTAGCAGTAAGTTAATTTGCAGGTATGGGGAGTGAGGATTGTCCTTAGAGAAATAAAATGTTAGATTACAGAAGTCTTGATATGAACTTCAATTTACGTGTTATGAATATTTGGTTTTAAGAGGCGATTACGTTCTCAAGTTGTAATAAGTAGACTTATCTTTACAATCTTATCCGCTAGTTTTCCTTTACGGCTAGTAGGTTATTATAACTCTCATAGAACTCGATCCGCAAGCTTTGTTTGACTCGGACTAAATTTAGTTTCTTCAAAAAGTCGTTTTCTCTTTTAAAACGATCCAAGTTTTTCCAGTATGTTACAATTGGTATCAGAGAGGGAGTTCTATTTAGTGTTATTTATCTAAACCGATAGACTAACACAAAATAAGTGATGACGAGAGTAAGGGGTAGACATTAAGGGGATATGATGTGTTTTGCTTGGTGTCTTTACGTATATCGTCATAGATAATTTTGATGTGTGCATGGTAGAATTTCTGAGTATACATATGTGGTATTCTGTCATATCTATCCTTGTTTTATCTCTGAAATTGATTGTCTCGTTTTCTTTCTTTGTGAGTCAGGAAGTTTGATTATTACCTTTCTATCATGGATAAAGGAAAGAGACTAGCTGAGGAGGGAATTAATACCCTAGAGGAACCCTGGAGATGACTAGCTTGGGCAGAGATTGAGGCTCCAGGAATTTGGGACCGAAAAGAGGGGGAAAGTGATTTGGACTCTGCACGAAGAATGGAAATGATTTACAAGAGATCTAAACAAGTATACGAGAGGATGATAGACGAAGAGATGACTAAACTGAAGGAGAGGAGTGAACAGTTTCACCGAGATCTTGACATAAGGGTTAGAGCAGTGGAGACCGTGGGTCGGGATGGATTTGACATTCCAGAGTCTAGTGGGGCAAGCTGATGTCGTTGAGGGGGTTGTTCCCGTAGTAGACCCAAACTCAGTGTTACTAATAAACTTCGATGAGTTGGATTTCGAGGAGGATCCAGAAGAGGACCCAGAGGAGGACCCCGATGAGGAACCAGAAGAAGAATCTGAGGAGGATTTTGAGGAGAATTCCGATGAGGAACAAGGGGAAATTATGGAGGAAGATTCTTTAGGAGTGGTAGAAGAACCCTATGAGGATAACGTGGGAGATGGTTATAATGCTGATGTGGAGAGGGGAATAGCTGATGGAGATGATGTTATGAGTGATAGTGATAGCGAAATAGTAATTCTAGGGGGTTGGCCGGTGAGGCGAGAGGATCCTATGAGTGAGGACGAAAGTGAAATCACCACGTGGGAGGAAAGACCACCTGAACCAATAATTGTAGAACTTTCTAATTCCGTGGAGCGACTTGCTTTGAGTGATTCCTTATCTGTAGGAACTCTTTCTGATTCTGATAGCACGTCTAGCGATGACTCTAGTGATGCTGATTTTAACCCTGATCGATACATGGAAGATCAAGACCGTTTGGATGCGCCGCCCTTATTTGCCTGATTGTTTCTACTTTATCTGAGTATGCATGCGTACGAGTTCGTATGTCTAGTTCCATAGTAATAATAAATCGTGAACAATTTTGTCGGTTGAACGATTTCGTTGTTTTATTATCGGACTTTTGTAGTAGCCGAACAGTGGTTATGTGGGATTTTATACCCAAGTATTTTTGGATTGGAATAATATGACATTTCTATATTGAATTTGAATGTCGTTTATCTTTGTGATATTTTCCTTTATTTATTATTTTTGTGATATTTTTCATGTTTGTCATCCGCATAAGATGGAAATTAAAATATGCATAATGTGTTTATAAAAGATGAACATTAGTAAGTAGAAATGATTAAATATTGAAATTCTCTTTCTGGAAAAGCGTAAGGATTCGGTTATAGACTCTGTGTGTAACTTTCTCACCTTTTTGGACGATCACCGTGTTTTTAAAGAGCAATAATAGTATGAGTTTTCATTATCACAAACGCTATAGAAATGTATTTACATACCTTGTTTAACCTTATGCAGTATACCTGCCCACATGCCACCCTTCCTAAAAAGGTCCGCGCCAAGAAGAAACTCTGACCGTGTGCTTCGAAACCTAGTTAAGGCTCTAGCTGGTGCATGAAACCCCAGACAGAAATCCTTGGAGGAAAGGGCTTCATCAATTAGTAAGAGGATAGCCCAGAGTAAACCCTCGACTTATAGTGGGAAAGGCGAACCTTCTTTGGTGGAAAACTGGCTGAGAGAATTTGACAAATTCTTTAGTGTGGTGAGATGTCCCGCTGAGTTCATGGTTGACCAAGCAGCGTTTTTCCTAATGGAAGACGCCGAGTATTGGTAGACACATAAGACAAGGTTAATGGCTGAAAACGATGGTGACTTAAGCTGGGAAAGTTTTAAGGGGGCGTTAAGGGATCAATTTTATCCGCCTCATGTGAGAAAGGACAAATCCAATGAGTTTTCTAGGTTTGAAATGGGAAATTTCACGGTGGACGAATATTACCAGAAATTTATGGAATACCTGAAGTTTTGCCCTGAGGATGTCCCAACTGAGGGAAAGAAAATTCAGCGTTTCAAATTAAAGCACAACCTAACAATAAAGATTGTCCGTGGTGGTTTACCCCAACGAAATTGGCAAAGAGTAAATCATAGTCATTTGTTACATAAGTAGTACAAAACACACCACATCACCAAAATCTTTATAGGCAACACGACTTCTAGCATCAATCCATATCACATCCGTTAAAGATCCATTCTCATCGCACCTGTAGGCATAAAAGAAATTTTGATTATCAGTTTGCATTTTTTTCAAAGTACTCATTCATGGCCTTTGCATCCCCATCAACCATTTTTAATCTCTTTACTTGTTGTACATGATTATACACATCTTTTTGGGTGATAGGTACTTTATCCCAACCACCAAATTCTTCGACTAAGCAAGCAAATGATTTAGCAGGCTTTACACCCGCACTATAAATGGTTATTAGTTTTCTCTTTATGGATTTGGTGAAATGCTCCTCTCGGTGTTGCCTAATGTGTTTGGATTTGCTAGGAGATGGGTTGTGGTTTTGATGTTCATGTATGACCTTTTTGACCTCCCATAAATTGTCTCCAGTTAGATGTGCATATACCATGACAGGACATCCACACTTTTTTGATTTCCTACTTACAATTTTCTGTGATACACCCCCACCTATCTCCATTCCCTGATCAACAATCCTATCTTCACGCAAAGCCTTCGTATTTGGGTTGCCCCAACAATCACAACGCCACGTAGCACCCCTTCGTTGTTTATTAGCTCTAAATGCACTCATTGTCCTACTATATCCCAAAGCCTGCTGCTTAGCATACTTTTTATAGGTTTCTTCTATCTCCTCCCATGTTTGAAATTTCATTCCAACCTCAAGGGGCTCTATATTTAGAACATTAGCCTCGACATTGTTGATATGCATTGGAGATAAACATAAATTGTTACTAAGCTTATTAGTAGTCATCACATCACCCTCATCTTCTTTTACTTCATCCATTTCACCCTATTAAAGATCAATACATAGAAAGGGGTGTATTTCATAAATTTACTAAAGAATTAGCCATATAGATGAAATATATAAGAAATATATAAGGGTTAGCAAGATTGATGAAATACAAAAATAATTTGTGCTTCTTACAAATTAGGTTAGCATCAACGTTTATCTCTTCAAACTTCATTCTGGATATTGTTGCAATATCAAATTTAATTGGGATAATAAGAAAAGAACAAGCTATATCGTTTCAACATCAGTAATTGAATGCCCATCATATTTAAACATTAATGATATTCTACACAATGTTGAATTATACTCGTGAGAACTTAGAAATCTTGAAACCTCACGTTTTCCCCACAAAATCTAATTGTGTTCTTTAAAATAACAAAATTTGCCAAAGATGGAAGCTTTATTGCTCCTTATCATCTGATATATAAAATAAAAACAGATCACAAGCATAAAATTACAGAAAATTACAAAAAAACAGCTTGATTGATGAAACTTTATTGCTTAATCCTCATGTTCAATTTCTATATATAATTTCCAAGAAAAGAGATTTTTTTATAGAAAATTACTAAAAATCAGCTTGATTGATGAAATATATATAAGATTATAAGATTAACAACACACATACCTCTTTAATTATAACTCGAATTATATCTTTGCATTTGTGAAATCCATTTTGTTTTGACTGGAAAATGGGCTAGTTGAGCATAGTGAAAATAATAGAGGGTATGTTTATAAGATGAGCCTTTGAAGAGATTGAAAATGAATTTTTTTAATAAGAAAAATTGTAAATGAAGATGGTGAATTGGAGAAATGGTGATAGAATTGGGAAAGAAATGGTGAATTTTAAGCCAAGTGTTCGATAACCACTATGGCGAATCATTCTTTCAGCAAGTTGATTAGCATAACCAACACACAGTGCCTTCCTCAAGTTTCTATAACCCATTATTCTTAATCTAGAGGCATGACTCTCACGAACTTCCATTGAACAATTGGCCATCTTTTGCTTGATATGACATATCTGCCCTTGAATATCCTTGACTAATGACATCCCTCGTATCTGAAGAACATACATTAATTCATACGCTAAAATTTCTTCAATTAAAAACGAAATCCTACATTTTCATCAAATAAAAAGGAAACTAACCCTAAATTTTCATCAAATATAAACAAAAACCCTAAATTGATAGTGAATCTACACAAAATCCCAAAAATTAAATTCATACCCAAAACCCTAAATTTTAAATCAAAAGAATCCATATTTTGTCATTTAAAAACACTGAATTTTCATTAAAGAATCAATGAAAACCCCTAATTTGCAAATGAGTTGTTTACTGAAGAAGGAAGAAATCAGAGATAATAGATGAAAACACTGAACTTGCAAGCGAAACTAACTTAACGATTTCATTAAAAAAATAGCGAAACTAAACTTGAGAAATATTTAAAAAAACAATGATTTCATTAACGCTGAATTTGCAAATGAGTGGTTAACTGATGAGGGAAGAAATCAGAGAAATCAGATGAAAACGCTGAATTTGCAAACAAAACTAACCAAATGATTTCATTAAAAATAGCAAAACTAACCTTTTAAAAATCAAATTGTAGTGAACGAAAGAACAATGGTGAGCGAAGAGCGGCTGACTGATGAATGAAGGGTTTGAAACTCAAATGGGAAAAGGCAAATGAGAGAAGAGGAAGCAAATTGAAAGCAGGTGAAAGGATAAAAAAGAAACGAATAGTGAAGTTACTGTTTGCCTTACACACGTTTGAGTATTAAAAATTAGAGGATGAGGATAGATTCAGATGATAGATAGATAATTTATATAATAATAGATATAGAGATGGGTGATAGATAAGGGTTTGAGTCGTTGCGAAAGATAATTAAGAAAATAGTTTTAGCAACGATTTTATTGTATCTATATATTTATCTATTTTTTGCAACGACATATACAGTTACGAATTAATTGATAAGTTTAAACAACTAAAGTTTTCGTTGCAAAAAATGTGGGTTAAACCGGGAAAAATATTTTAGTGGTGGGAAGTTAAAATTTTTTTTGGCAATGACTTTTTTGCAACAAAGGATTTCGCAACAACTTGTATTTTTCGCAACGAAAAAAAATTAATCGTTGCTAAAACTTGTTGCTAAAAATGATTTTTCTTGTAGTGTGTACTTCAATTTTGATGATGACTATTAACTGCAATAGTCTACTTTAAGTCATCAAAAAAAATATTAATTACCTAGTTAGATTTACCAAATTGACCCCGTGATTTTGTTAGCAAACATATCACGGTTATCAACCTAGAGGGCCCCTATGGATTAAAAATCAATTAGAATCCCATATCAAATCAAATCAAAAACAAACAACCAAAAGTTAACAAAATAATTTGAAAAAGGAAAAATTGATATTAATAATCCAAAATTTCACCAATCTGCAGTAAACAATTTTACCTTTGGATTATTTTCTAATTATCTAACCTTTGTTATGTATTTGCCCACAAGGTACCAAAATACTTATAATAGGTACAAATAGGGTATGCTGTCAGCAAACTAAAACAAAGGTTGGATTTCATTATTCATAGCGAACTAAGGGCAAATGTTGGATTATTAGAAAATAATCTAAAGATGGGATTATTCACAGCGAACGAGCAAAAGATTGGATTATTAATGTCAATTTTTCCTTTGAAAAATTATGGATTAAAAGAGAGAGAAAGAATTTAACAAGAAAAAATGTGGAGCTCGAATGAAAAATATCAAAAAACACAAATTAAAAGAGAGACAAAGAATTTACCCAAAAATGGCAAGAACTATATCAGGGTTTGATAGAGGGTCGGAGTCGTAGGTCGTTGTCGATTAACTAAGTCTGCTCTATGCAATAAATTCATTCACCTTAATCAACTCTAATGACTAGCATTAGTGGTAAGTAAGGGGTCGATCCAAAAAGAAATATTCATGTGACAAAAAGAGTTTAGTGACAAGGAGATTTTTGATTTCGAGTTTTATAACGAAAATGGTTTTTAATAGCAAGTTTCAAACAATAAATACAAAGACTAAAGTTTGGGGAATTTAACTTCTTAATTTTCTAAAGGGATGTGTTGAAAATATGGTTTTAACCATTTTTATGATGAGAAAGGTCTTTCTAATTTAGCTCCACAACTTCTGAGCATAGGAATTATATAGTTACTAATATGGGTTAGGAGATTCGGCTTTTGGGCGTAGAACTCGACCATACTAATAACTTCCTAATACATGTTCATGACCTCCAATTTATGTTAAATAAGAAAGAATTATACAAGATAGGCATGGTTCATCATCCTAAGGACTGACTAGGTCTCGAAGGAATCCTAATAAAGTTAAGTTCTGGGCTACTCATTACTAGCATGAATTCATACTTCACAAGTGTTCAAAGCAATCAAGCAACATAAATTGTCCATGGATGGAGATCGAAATGGACTTTCGATTTCTTACCATGGAACTCACATATTGTTTTATGTACATATTTACACTCAACCCATTACCCTATAAGCAAATCAATAAGCTAACTACATCCCTAAATTCTAGAAAGAAGACTACTCACTCATTGTGATAAATGAAATAAAGACATGAAATATCATACCATTCATATTGTAACAAACAAAGAAGAGTAAAAATAAGTTTAGAAGAACTTACTACCCTCAACTATGAAGGAGGATGACAATCACAACAAATGATCAAGATCTTTCAATATTCAAACCATAAGATAGTTTATACCAAGTATAAACTCAAACCCAAAATTTTTGGAAAATGCTTGATTAATTACCAAAGAAAGATTACTACAATCTACTAGTGTTTAACTACAACATTACAACCCCAATGCTTGAATTAAGTACCAAAAGAAAGTGTTTAAGTGAAGAACTACTACAAGTTTCTAGAATAATGGAATACTTAAGCATACAACTACATAAATAAACTTAGAATGAAGAGAGAAATGAGCTTAGTTCAGCTTGTTAGCTGAAGAAGGTGTATCTTTTCTTCAGAAAATGGGAGTATATATAGCCAAATGTAAGAGCTTTCCACTTGCATTCATGATCATTGCCAAGAAAGTCCAACAACCGACCTTCTTCATTAGAAGACTGATGCACGCAAGGGGAAGCATTGAAGGAGGCTTGAGGCAAAAAGCTTCACGGACAAAAAAAGAACAATGCAGTTGAAACAGCCCAAACCAGCATAAACAGTAATAACATTGTCTATAAAGCACTTCTGCTGCGCTTTATAGACAGTATTATTACTGTTTATGCTAGTTTGTGCTGTTTCAATTGGTATCAAAGCATTGGTTGTTTCTGGAGTATTTAAATCCTCATATTCGAGTATAAAATTTTTGAATAATGAACTTCGAAAATCCGAGAGAGCACGGTAGTCAAGTCTTAGGGTGTAACTTCTAAGAATCGGATGGTATTAATATGACTATGTGTTATATGTGTGATGTGTAACATGCTTATATGTTAAAGAAATTTTGAAGTTTCCTTACGTATTGTGAATTTTTTTAGTAAGAGTCATGCCGAAGGCCAAGAGTTCTGTCCGGATATTAATTTGGGGCTTCGAAGTTTGGTGAAAGGAGTTTTAAAGGATATATTAAACTTAAGTTGGGAATGTTTTTCGTTTGAATCTTGATTGGTGGATCTAATTGATCTTATATGAATTTTTGTGTGATTGTTTATATGTCATAAAAAAATTTGTTTTTAAAAGAGCTTAAAATTTCAACTTGAAAATGTATATATTTCAAGTATTTGTTTTACAAAAGATTATATATATACTCCGATAAGTGGCATAAGGAGTTGAGGACCAAGCCTATCGAGTACTGAGATGATGTTGTTCAAGAATTATTCGATGCATAGAGTTCAAAAGAAGCATTTTGGGAATATTGAAAGTTATGAGTTAGTTGTGTGTAAAGATTGAAAATCAATCAAGGAATAACGAATGTAGAAAAGTATTTGTGACATGTTTAATTTAATGATATTCAGATAAGAATTTCTATTATGGAAAATTGTGAAAAAGGGAATAAGTGTTGATATGAATAGGAATGTCGTAAAATTTATATTGTGGTAAGTCTATTAAGTACTCTATACGTATTGAGGTAAACGTAAATTTATGATGGAGAATATTCTAAAAAATTTACAATGTTCAATGGATAATTTTGAGAATTAAAAAGTTTGAATAGTTCAAATTATGTCAAGCCTTATTTATGGTTAATGTGAGTTGAAGTTCACAAGTCAAATAAGAATCAAATAAAAGTTATGAGAGCCTTGTATTACACGTACGGAGAAATTTGAAGATAAATTATACTTATGGAAAATGAATATTTGATTAGATGCTAATTGTATTGATGCTAGTTGTATTGAGGTGATTGAAAAGCTAATAGTTAGGGGAACAAAAGTGTTTGTTTAAACCATGATTAGATGAGACATTAAAGGATAAAATTTGAATGGACTAAGTTGGGTAAATTTTTATTAATGGTGAACCAGACGATCGGAACAAAGGTTAAGAATTGTATGTAACTGAATGTCAAGAGTGTGGATGTTATTTGGGAAAGATGTGTTTGAAACTTAAAGTGTTAAGAATTATGTATTGAAGGTGGATATAAACGTATTATGAGTGGAAGTTAAATGATAACGATTGAGTAATAAGTTATTAAGGGTTGAAAGTCGAAAGTGATCAAGGAATTTTCTAATTTGAGGTTCAAGTTATTTGATTTTGAAAATAAAACCATCTGTCTCGTAGATTGTCAAAACATCTTTGTTTAAAAGTTTAAAGTGTTTGCTAAAATTGTTTTGAGCTTTGATTATCAGTTTGCAATTTTATGTTCTATGTGCACTTGTGTATGTGCAAATGTATTTTGCATCATGAGTTTTGCGCATTTGAAAATTATTTTGAGTCGTGATTGAATTATAAACATTGTTTTTAAACTTGGATAGGGCCCATCAAAGACTGTCAACAATTGAATTGTTGAGTAATCCAACAAACTATCACATTTAGGTACAAGTCATTTACTAACAATTGTTGTTGAATGTTTTAAAGTAGTAATTGAATGTTTTAAGTAATAATTGAATGTCTTAAAGTAGTTTTAAGTTGTTAAATTCTTGTTGATTCATGTTCATAATTGAGAGTAAAGTGCTGTTTATTGAGCAAGTTTCTGTCCGGTTATGTTTGACTGTTTTTGAGATAGTTAGAGTCATTTCTGGGTTTTGGTGTCTGCATGAGATTTGTAGAGCTTCAAGTTGCGGTCGCGTAGCCACTTGAATCGCCTAAATTCGATTCCATATGAGAGAGTTATGCCTATTTTAGTGATGCTGTGTCCAGAAATGGTACTGATTCGGGATTTTGGTTTTTTATCCAAATGCTATGGAATCAATTGGGAACTGTTTTAATCAAGTGTTTGGCTATTTATTGGGTATTTAAGATCAACTTAGGGATTGCCTGGAATGGGAGTACTACAGGGTAAATATTAAAGAAGTAAATATTTCAGAAGTTTTTTAACGCCTGGATTTTGAGCAAATACTACAGGAGTACTCTTATACACCCAATTAATGGGTAAATATTTACACTAATCCCCTTGGAGTGAAATTTTCCCTTATCAAGATTGACTTGCAAATAGTTTAAAATGGTGGAAGAAGAGATCAGGAGAAAGAAGCATGCCAAACCAAGTACTTATTATTCCCAAAATATAGTTCTCCCTTTGTAATATTTCCAAATATTATTTTCCTTGAATTATGTATCCCATACTATTTCTCATGAGGCGACCCCTTAGAGTTAATATTAATTCTTGAAGTGGGGTTATATTGATTGTAGGTATTGTTGGGGGAGAAGAATTCAAGTAGTTCTCATCATTTTTCATTCCCTTTGTGTTAAAGTTTTTAGGACTTTTTGTTGGATTAATTGAAGTATTATCAAGAAGGAGCCATATTGGAGGTCCATCAAGATACCCATTGAAGAACAACAATTAATGTGGATTTTTGGTTATTAGTTTTGAAGTTTTGTGTTGATTGTGTGGAAATTAAACTTGCTCAAAGGTAATCCTACAAAGGCTATTATCTTTTGAATTTAATTTAAGTATTTCAAACTTCTAAGTTATGTTTTATAAGGTGTGGTATTATTGCCAATGAAATCTGACCAAAATCGTATAATTTTTGGTGTTCGAAATTTTGGATTTTGACTCTGTTTGACCTTATTTTCTAGTCTTTATTAAAAGCATGTTTTCTATGATATTGCCTTCTAAAATATGAGTCTTGAAATATGGTTTTATGAAATGAATTATGATTATTTATTTCAAAGAAAATCAAGTGAATTATTGATTCGTTTTATATTGAAATGTTAGACATTGAAACATGTCCGTTTTTGGGAATTGGCAATAGATATTTATATCCGGATTATCGTTAAATCCTATAGCTTGATAATAGGTAACGCTTTTCGGATCGGTCTCGAGCCCCCGATCCTGTTTCGTTCTTGCAAGAACCGTATTTTCGGTGATGACGATCACCCGTATTCTCAGGATTTAGATCAAGCCTACTTCCTGACGGTCCATATATTCCCACGTTTTAAAGTGCTGTTATATTATTGTTTTAATATGAGTTTTGAATAAATATGTTTGGTATATATAACGTTTTGTTTGTTTCGCAAATGAATTCATATGTTTCATTTGCCATATTTTAAATTTCGCTATTTACTTGTAAGGTAATAGTCGTATTTTGATTTTCGCTATTAACTTGTAAAGTTATAGCCGTATTTTGATTCGCTATGAACTAAAGATTCTTAGCCGTATTTATGTAAAAAGTTTTAAATACTCTGACATTGGTTTGTTGTGGCTATCGAGCCACAAGTCGGATTCAGCCTAGACTTCTATAAGTCTTCCGCTGTGCTTTATAGACAGTATTATTACTGTTTATGCTGGTTTGGGTTGTTTCAGCAGTGTCAGACCTGAACCAGTCGATTGGTTCAGCCAGGCGTTTTTCTTCTTCTGAAATTTTTCTAAGTGTTGGCCCCTTTGGTTTTTGCACAGCTGCGGGGTCGACCCCCAGTCGACCATGCTCGACTACTTCCTAAATTTTCGCCAAGATTTGTCGTTATTATTCCGAAGGCTCGGACTTGGATTCTCGAGGTTCATTAAGTGTCCGACTATGACAAAGCTTCCTCGAAAGCGGCCAAAAGCTCCTGAAAACAACCAAACCACTACACCACAAGCATAAATCATAAAATTTGATCAAGAAAGGCCTAAGTTGAGTAAGATATGCACATGAATGGATTAAAATCGATTAATATTGGTGCATAAACCGCGTGACAAGCGCGTGTATCAGGGTTCTTGTTTTACAATTTCACATTTTTTTGAGGAAATAACAACCCCAATTTACACAACCCCAACCTTACTACAATTTGTTAGAACTGTGTAGGATTAATAAGAAAAATCAAACATCATTTGTAAATAAGAAAATTCAATCAAAATCATCCTTTTTATTTGTTAGAACTATTACCTGATTTTGTTGAATTGAATGGTAGGATCTGAGCGAGACATATTCGAATTAAATGGCAGAACATGAGTGAATCGAGCCTGAAAGAAAATGAAAGAGGAAGAAAATATAAGAGAAAAATGAGAAAGAAAATAAGAAACAACCAAGGATAAAAATGCCACATTGCAATCATGGAGCTCTCTGATTTCTTTCAACTACACATGGCAGAAACTTAATTGCCACTATACATTAGATAGAATAGAAAAACGAATAGTGTTAAGCTTATTCTTTTTTTATTTATTTATTTATAATATATAGAAATAGATAGATAGATAGATAGATAAATAGATAAATAAATTGATAGATTTAATATACTCTCTTATACACCCTAATAGTTCTATTTGACCGAGCATAATTCTATCATTAATATCTCTAATTGTGCATAATTAAAAATTTTAAAAAGTTGAAATTAATGATTTATGCATTGAAAAATGAATTTAACAAACAATATCTCACCTATCTTTGTTATAACTTAGTCCGTCCTATTTAATTTGCAGCATTTTCCATTTTGGTTCGTCCAACTTAATTTGCATCATTTTTATTTTCGAACTATGACCCTCACTTTCTTTTAATCTCATGTATACATTTTAACTCACTTTTATTTTTATCCATAGAATTCATCATCTCTCTTCATTCATTACCATTAAACACTTTTTTTTTAAAAAAAAATAACAATTTCGTCTTTGATTCAAACTATATGAGACATTGTCACATTGGGGTATATATAAGAATAAAATATATATTAAGACTAATTGAAGAACAATGTGAAAAGTCAAATGGTACTAATAAATAGAGACCGACAGATATACTACTATGTCCTCTTCGATTTGCATCAAAGGATAATTGAGTTAAAAGAGGGAATGAATTATATGGATGAAATTACAAAAGTGTTAAAATGTATGAGTGAGATTAAAAAAATATGCTGGGTCATTATCTAAAAATAAAAATGATGCAAATTAAATTGAACAGACCAAGATGAAAAATGACGCAAATACGTAATAGATAATAGATACTTCCTCCGTTCCATAATACTTGCTACATTTTTCATTTTTGACAATTTCATATTACTTGCTACATTTCTATTTTTAGTAATAAAACAATCATATAAATATCTACTTTATCCCTATTTTTATCCTACTCTATACCTCACTAACTTTTTTTTCTTCTTCAATTAAGATAAAGTGGAGGGTATAGTTAGACTCTATATGTTGTGCCCACATTTTCTTAATTCTCGTGCCCATGCAAATGTAGCAACAAAAACATAACGGAAGAAGTAGATATAATAGATAAATTCCTAGTATTTTGTTTTATGTACCCGAATAAAAGATATTCCAAGTGCCAGCATATCACAAGTTATAATTAAACACTCAAAAACAACCACACAAATTAAACGTTCCTCACATCCTCAAACTAACAATCTATCATCAATGTCACTTTGTTTATCTTCCATTGTATGTAAGCCATGTCCAAATTCTCAAACCTCTTCAAGGTTTTTGCATCCCATGACTCGAGGTCGAGCTCGAGCTCGAGCTCGAGGTTTTGCGTGCAAGTGTGAGTTGAATGAGCAATCGCTATCGTCGGATTCGTCGAGAAATGATGCATTGAAGTTGGGCATAGGGACACCAGTTATTATTGTTGAAGCTCCTAAAATGATTAAGACAGCTGCTTCTGTTCCTTGTCTTAGAGTCAATGCTGGCTTGGTTAATCCTGGTGATGTTGGAAGGTGAACTTTTTTTGTTTCTTAATTTTACTTGGTTTCTGAAATTTTTTTTAAAAAACTAATTAGGATTATAATTTTTTGGAAATTTCATGTAGTCACCCTGAGTTTTTTTTGCTTTTTCACATATATGTTTTGAAATCCGCCTGGTGATGGCCTTGAGTTTTCAATTTTTTTCATATGATAGTATATGTTTCAACTGGATTTCGAAATATGTGGTCAATTAGAGTGATCACAACGTTTGTTCTTTTGAGAAATATGTTACTATGTTGGATAAAAATAGATAGAGATCTTGTGCGATTTCAAAAATTATGGAATTTTCCTAACTGCTTTGTATCATTAATTAAAAATTTAATATATAATATTTCGAGGTGTGCGGTCGAACATGTTGAACATGCTCAGAACCTCCTTTGATAAAATTAGTAAGACCTTCTCTTTTGTCTTCTATGTGAAAATTTTGAAAGATCAAAGTCACTATATGGATTAAAAAATATTTTTCTACCATCTGAAAAAGCCGAACATTCAGAATTACCACATTAAATTTTTCTAATTTTTTTATTTCGAATAAGAATAATATGCACTAAGACAAAAAAGGGGAAATTGATCTTGAGAATTAAATTGGTAGAAGAGAAAGCCTTTGATTGATTTCGGGGCAATGCTAGAGAAAAATTGATTTTTCTACAGGTGCTAAAAATCGTAGTAATTTTGTATTTTTTCATTCTATTTTTTAATAAGTTTATTTATTTATCTATCTATTTATTATTAATTTATATCTATTTATTTATTGTATATTTGTAGGATCGTTACTAGGAAACCTATGGATGTATGGGCTGTTCGATTGAACATTGGAACTTATCTTATAGATAGAAAGTACTTTAAACCACTGGAATTGGATGAATGAGTAGTGGAGTGTTATGAATATGATGCTTCTTCATAAGTTTTACTATTGATTTTTTTTTATTTGTTTTGCTATATATGGAAATAGTGTAGATACAACTATTACCTCCGTTTCATTATACTTGCTACTTATACTGGTACTTTTATATAGGGACGGAGAAAAAATTGAAATTTATTTTAAAGGCCTTGTTTAATTTCAAAAATTATAATATTTTTCTAATAACTTTGTATTTTTAGACACTAAATATATACTATTTAATTTAATATTGAGGCCCCCAATTTTTTGGGGGCCCGTGCGGTCGTACATGTTGAACATGTTCAAAACCTCCTCTGCTTTTATAATACAACCTGTTACAATCAGGTGCGAGTATTTCAAAATGAAGAAAGTATAGTTCTTACATGTTATAGTAACCTTCAAGAAAATCTCATAAGCCCACGAGAAATAAGCGTTGGACTTCTATAAGCACTTATTGAGCTTCACTATTTTCCAAAGTTAATAAGTTATATAGTTTACCCACCAAATATTATATGCAAGTCTAACCCATTATTTTTAGTGATATTTCATATTTCTCAAATATAAAGTATTTCCAACACCCATCATCAACATGACCTATTTCTTTTGTCTCAAAACAATACCCCCTCCATTCTTAAAAGTTTGTTCTATCTGGGTTTTTCACATATATTAAGAAAAGTGGAATCTTTGTAGTAAGTGGGTATTATTTTAATATAATAGTAGTGTGAAGTAATAATTGTATTGATATTATGAGAGAGAAAAACTTTAAATTAAAGATAAAATAAAGAAAAAAAGAAATTATCATTGTCATTAATGTAGAAAGAATATATTTGTGGAAAATTGGAGGGATTATGAGGGTATATTTGAGAAAAAAGATTTTCAAAAATGGAAAATATTCTAAAGTGGACAAACATTTGAAACTACCCATTATAATAAGGTGGACAAACATAAAAGAACGGAGGGAGTAATGTTAAAAATAAGTTCAATACAAATTAATAGTGCAATGAATCAATAACAAATAACAATAACAATATGTTTAACTAGTATAGAAACTCGTGCAATACACGAATTTGTTAGTGCGAAATATATATAAAAAAAATTTCAAATAATAATGTAAGTATTGTATACTATCGTTCTTAAATTTACCAAATTCATGATTTTTTAAATCAAAACATAATTACTGATGTTTATTTTACTTATTTACCTGATACATAACTTAGTTTTTCATTCAATTGAACATATTAAATACTAAGTTAAATAAATACAATTGCTATAGTATATCATACAAATACTATATCTTATTTAGTTTCAAACTTAAACAAAAATATTAGATTCTAAATTTGATAAATTTTTTCATGCCTCTTTAAATGATAATACTTGGAATTTTCCAAGACTTTTATAGTATTGTATGATGATTTACCTGATACATAACTTATTTTTTTATTCAATTGAACATATTGGATTCTAAGTTAACAAAATACAATTGTTATAGTATATCATACAAATACTTTACCTAATTTAGTTTCAAACTTAAACAAAAATATTAGATTCTAAATTTGATAAATATTTTCATGCTTCTTTAAATGATGACACTTGAATTTTCCAAGACTTTTATATTGTTGTATGATTTACCTGATACATAACTTATTTTTTCATTCAATTGAACATATTAAATGCTAAGTTAACAAAATACAATTGCTATATTATATCATACAAATACTTTACCTAATTTAGTTTCAGACTTAAACAAAAATATTAGATTTTAAATTTGATAAATATTTTCATGCCTTTTTAAATGATGACACTTGGAATTTTCCAATACTTTTATAGTATTGTATGATTCTAAGTTAACAAAATACAATTGTTATAGTATATCATACAAATACTTTACCTAATTTAGTTTCAAACTTAAACAAAAATATTAAATTCTAAATTTGATAAATATTTTCATGCCTCTTTAAATGATAACACTTGGATTTTCCAAGACTTTTATAGTATTGTATGATTTACCTGGTACATAACTTATTTTTTCATTCAATTGAACATATTAAATTCTAAGTTAGCAAAATACAATTGCTATATTATATCATACAAATACTTTACCTACTTTAGTTTCAAACTTAAATAAAAATATTAGATTCTAAATTTGATAAATATTTTCATGCCTCTTTAAATGATGACACTTGGAATTTTCCAAGACTTTTACAGTATTGTATGATTGTATGATTGTATGATTGTATGATTTGGTAAAACTAAGTTTGATCAAGCCTTGTTTCAATTAGAGAGCAAGTATTATATTTGTAGAGGAGATTCTAAGTTTGATTCTCACTTGGCTCTTAGTAAACACTAGTATAAAAACTTGTGCAATGCACGAATTTGTTAGTGCAAAATATATACAAAAACATTTTCAAATAATAATGTAAGTAATAACTACTGTATTAAATTTACCAAACACATGATTTTTTAAATCAAAACATAATTACTGACATTTATTTTAATTATTTACCTGATATATAACTTTTTTTCAAGACTCTTATAGTGTTGTATGATTCGAAGTTAATTAAATAGAATTACTATTATATATCCTACAAATACTTTACCTAATTTAGCTTCAAACTTAAATAAAAAATATTAGATTTTAAATTTAATAAATATTGTCATGCCTCTCTAAATGATGACACTTGGAATATCCAAGACTTTTATAGTATTGTATGATTAAATTTGATAAATATTGTCATGCCTCTCTAAATGATGACACTTAGAATTTTTCAAGACTTTTATGGTGTGTTTGGATAGAGTTCTAGGAGGGAAAAGATAGGAAGAGCAAGGAAAGGGAGGGAAAGGAAAGGAAGGGGAGGGATAAGGAAGGATATAATTCCTTTGTTTGTACAGGAGGGAAATGGAAAGAAAAGAAAGGAAATGAGAGATATGGAGAAGTGTATTTAAAATCATAAAGCAAAAATTTCAAATATGTCCATTTTTTTGCTAATTCATTTTCTACATAATTTTTTTTAAATAACTCATGTACTAATTTTTTTCATGAATTTGTTATGAACAATTTTTTTATACTTTTCATACAAAATACAATTACATATCCGTCATTCAAACAAATTGAGCAAAAAAAAATAATTAAATAATTTTAAAAAACACTAACCCCAAAAATCCTTATATTATAATAGTAAGTAGCATAGTTCATTCATTCATTGCAAAACGATGCATCCAAATCCATAATAATTAAAAAACAAAGTTCATACATCATATTAAAAGGTAGCACAACTCATCCAAACATGGTAGCTTAAACATCATCTACAAGCATATCCATCAAATATGTTTTGCGCTCCTCCATAGGACATCCAAATAGTTCACGAACCCTTGCTTGTTTTTCATTCAAAAAACGATAGGCTTTACGACGAAATTTTGCATCCAACTCCATTCGGGTCAACTCACGATATATCTCTTCACTTGAAAATACTTGAGGCCGACTCTTCTCCACGATTGCGTTCCCTTCTCGAAGAGCTTGAGCCACATTATCCAACCCTTCTTTGATGAGTAAGAGCTCACCTTGGAACGTTTCATCAGCTTTTCTTTTCTTCCCTTTCATCGAGCTATCGGCCGAATCACTAAGAAGCTCAGTATTACTTTCCTCCTTAGTAGTGCTCGATTCATGTCTCATCGAACCCAATTTCATTCTCTTCTCCTTGGCGGTCCCAGCTAGCTCACCAGTTGCTCTGTCTTTTGAAAATAAATTGTACAAGGAGTCATAGTGATGAAAAGGGGTATTTTTCCACTTAGCAGCCTCTGGTTTTTTCTGCATTTTCCACAAAAATGAGCAGTTTGCATCAATAAACATTAATTATTTGTTGAAATTTAGTTAGAATTAAGAAACAATATTCATATCTTACCTCAATCAATTCTTTCCACACTTCATCATCATTTTCAAACAATGTCGTCTCTTCATTCCAACCCCAACCACTAGCATTAAAAAGATCTTTAACCTCACCAAAATTACTTTTTAATGTCTTGAGACGATTCTTCAGATGATTCTTGGTAAATGGAAATTTTAGTTTTTCAGAACAAGCTTTGAGCATGTTGTCATAGGCCCTCGAAGTGAATTGTCCATCAACTCGATTCCCACACACCTCTTCATTAGTCAACGCCTCAATGAATACCTTATCCATTTGTACTGTCCACCGAACAGAGCTAGACGAGGAACCTTCAATTTTATTTTTCTTCTCCATCTACGCTTTGAAAAAAAACGAACGAAATCATATCAATATATAAAGAATTATGTACACATAATATCTTACTATATTTAAATAATTCATTACCTGATAGTGTACATGATTCAAAATATGAGAAACTCATATACCTTCTAATTTTGTCCTACATTTTGTAAATTTTGTTTATAATCATCCCACATTTTCTTAGCAATATCATGTCTAATCTTTGCCCCTTTCTTAGAATCATTGTCTCTTAAAAGTGTCTCATTTTCCTCAATAACCGCATCAAGCAACTCCCTATCCACTTCATCAATAATACTTAGGTCCGGATCAATTCCCATGAGATAGTTGTGAAGAATGATACATGCTAATATGATCTTACATTGTGCCCTAAGCGAATATTGAGGCTCATTCTCAGCAATAATTGCGAATCGCTTCTTTAGAACTCCAAAAGTCCTTTCAATTGCATTCCTTAGTGAGGCGTGGCGAAGGTTAAACAATTCTTGCATGGTCTCGGGACCACGAATCGAGTACTCTTTAAGATGATATCTTACACCTCTATAAGGGGTAAGTAAACTCGCCTTTAATGCGTATCCTGCATCCCCTAAAAGGTACTTTCCTCGAGGGATTATCAACCTATCTTCTCTATTTAATGCATTATTTAGAACCCTCGAATCTGAAGCAGATCCCTCCCAACCAACCAAAGCATATGTAAATTTGAGATCAAAACTGCAAACCCCTAAAACATTATACGATGTATAGCCCTTCCTTCCTCTAAATCTACGAGCCTGGGTTCTAGGAACTTTAACATGAATATGAGTTCCATCAATAGCTCCTACACAATCCTTAAAATAAGGATAAAAACGACTATTGTTGCTAATTTCTAATGGAACTTCTTCCAATCTAGTTGGCTGCTTAAGAAACTTGTCCTCCATTCCAATTATTGCATTCAAAACTCTATGTAAATGTCTGCTCACAGTTTCACCAGATCTTTTAAAGAAAGTTCTTAATGAGAAGTTTCTAGAATTATGTCCCATTATATAAAGGGATTTCGCTACTTGCTCCTCTACGGAAGACAATCGTGTATCTGATAAATAACCTCCATCTCTTAAAATTTTACAAAAATTAGCAAATGCATTCGGACTCATACGAATCATCCCTCGACAAAGTTGAGGCACTTTGAGGTCTTCCATAACTTCATTTCTTCTCCTCTCTCTTTCCATATACACTTCTAGACTTCTTTTACGAGTTAACCTTCCTACACTCCTTGATTGACTATACCAAGAAATAAGACAAAGCACATAAGCTATATAACATACCACCTGAATTATAGCTTCACGTCTTTTTCTCTCCCATAATATATACTCATCCTCTACGTCAGGTTCTATCAACTCGGATACTACATCAAAATTATTATCCTCATAATTGTCATCCATTATCTTAAATATCAACTGAATAATAGCTTCCAATATAAATAAGGACAAATTAAATCAACTTGTAAATCAACTCTATCCATTCCAAAATCGTGAATAAAATGCAAGGTAAATATATTAATGTAATCTAGTTAAGGTAAGTAAAACAAAGAGGAACAGAACAATTTTAAATCCTAGCTCTAACCAATTAAAATCCTTAAAAATAGTAATCATTTTATTCTAATAAATCCCTTTACCCAACATTATTAATTATAATATTCAAATAACAACAAAACTAAACTTCAACATTCACCCTAGCTCGAACCCTGTATCTCAAGATCAATGAACTAAGGAATGGCTATGGACACATTATTTTTTTTTCACAATTTAAAGCTTTACCAAGTTATTCCACTTCCACTAACCACTTCCACTAAACAAAATGGGATATATACCAAAATGGAATTAATCAGAACAATGCATCCATGTTTCTGAAATCAGTACCAAATTCAAAATTAAACAGAAAATTCCTTTGATAAGATTTCTTTTAGGAGCCTACAATTTCTATAATTTTTCAGAAGTTATTCCACTTCCACTAACCAACAAGCTCGGTAAGTTTTAGGTGTAGAAGTGGTTTATGAATCGTTTTAAACAAGCATTTCATCAAACTACTTAAACATGAAAAAATCAATCAAAACTTGGATAATAAAACTTAATAATTACAAAGACAACTAAATTAAACTTAAGAAAAGCAATGAAGAATGTAAATTACCTTGTGAGAATGAGAATGGTGGTGAAACGTGATAAGAGAACAAAATCCTAATTTGATTTGGGAGAGAAAAATTGAGATGAGAGAGAAATGGATGATGAAATGTCTGAGAAATTAAACAGATAGGAGAAAATAATGTGTGAAAAAAAAAATTTTAGGGTAAAATTGTCTTTTTACATTGTGTCATACACTTTTCCTCTCAAATCTTTCCTAATTTGAAAGGATTTTAATTATTAACAAAAATGGAGTATTAATTCCTTCCAAATCCCCTCAAATCCCTCCCTCTAAAATCCCTCCCCCTCCAAATTGTCTATCCAAACAATGGATTATCAATCCCTTCAAATCCTTTCCTTTCCTTTCCTTCCAAATCCCTCAATCCAAACAAGCCCTTATAGTATTGTATGATATGATGATGATTATAATCTTTAACAAAACTATGATTCAGCCAAAACAATTGATCTATTGAGGAAAAATACATTTAGTTAAGAAAATTAGCTTCAAACCTTTACCTAATTTAGCTTCAAACTTAAATAGAAAATATTAGCTTTACCTACAAAACCTTATAGTGTTGTATGCTTCGAAGTTAAGAAAATTAATCTATCTACAAAACCTAATTTAGCTAAGAAAATTGATCTATTGAGGAATTTTTCAAGACTCTTATAGTGTTGTATGCTTCGAAGTTAATTAAATAGAATTACTATTATATATCCTACAAAACCTTTACCTAATTTAGCTTCAAACTTAAATAAAAAATATTAGATTTTAAATTTGATAAATATTGTCATGTCTCGCTAAATGATGACACTTGGAATTTTCTAAAACTTTTATAGTATTGTATGATGATGATTATAATCTCTAACAAAAGTATGATTCAGCCAAAACAAATTGATTTATTGAGGAAAAATACATTTAGTTAAGAAAATTAAATCTGAGGAGAGAACATGGTCTAAATATGTAAACATATATAGTTCTAAATATGTATCATATACAATCCAAAAAAGGTTACCGAATAAAAAAGTGAGACATTTGATGTAAATATGGCATAGGAAAAAAATATGACGGTTTCGATTATGAAACAAGGAAGTGTGCAAGGCACGTGAGATACCTGGAGTGGAAGTTGTACAGTGGTCAAACGTCGGTCAAGCTGGGAAGTGACAACTCCTGAAAGCGGTTCGTTTGTCCTACACAACAACAAGTTAGCCTTGCCCGGGGGGTTTTCCCGGAAACCCTCTCCGACGCTTAAGTCAGATAACGAAATCGAGAAAAAGTAAGTGAATAATGAATAGAAAAGAGTAGATAGGGGTGTTTTATGTGGTGGTTACCGACCAGCGGAGGTGGTGAAGCGGGAGGTAATTGTCTAAGTGAATTTTGGCAGAGTTTTGGTATTGTAATGAAGGCCTAAGGGTGGTTAGCGTAACTGTCCCCTTTTTATATACTCCCAGCGGCGGTTACTACAGAAGATTGATAACTACCTGGAAGTTACATGGCGGTTATTTCTGCTGGAAGTAAGGAAGTCTGACCTTGACTAAGAGCCGGTCCACAGATGAGGTCAAGAGTTGACTTTGACTTCTTGGTTTGACTAAATTCACACAGCTAAACATTACCCTAACATTTAGCCCCACGCATGAAGGATGATGTAAGAACCGTGTTGGGTCGTGACATTTTTCTTTATGCGGAATGATAAGCCTAGCAAATCCAGGGGATTTTGATCTTGGCCGTGGTACCGCCACACCGTGATACCGCAGTGAAGCTATCGTATAAATGAGCCCCAAAGTTGTGGATGAGCCCCAAGGCTGCGGGTGAGCCCCAAGCTCTGGATGGAGGTCCGCCTGTTCTGAACATGAATTAAGGATTTCCCAGGGTCGCCTTAGGCCAAATCGGGGTCCGAATGAAATTTGAACTATATAGCTACGGTGCCGCGGCCTATTTGAACGTTGGGTGTTTCCAATGCTTTTTCGCGGATGGCTAGTTCATACTTAGAATGTTTTATATCTAGCAAGGGACCAAAACGGGGTCCGAATGAGATTCCTTCTATAGCGACGGTACTACGGAGAAATGTGAGGGTTTCTTCCTCGGTGGATATGAAATTATTCTTCCGCGGTATCACGGATTGAGGATACAACACTTAGAATTTTTAGCACCATGATCACCTTCTTGGGCTAAAAACAGGGTCCGAGTCACATTCCTTCTTGTGAGGCGGACAACGGTAAAACACTTAGAATTTTTATCCCCAAGATCACCTTCTTGGGCTAAAAACAGGGTCCGAGTGACATTCCTTCTTGTGAGGCGGACAACGGTAAAACACTTAGAATTTTTAGCCCCAAGATCACCTTCTTGGGCTAAAAACAGGGTCTAAGTCATATTCCTTCTTGTGAGGCGGACAACGGTGAAACACTTCTTCTCTTGACCGCGACAAATCTCTGACATGAATAGTATTTTGGTGGTTGGGCATTTATTGACCCTATAAGTAGTAGAAGTCTTGGTCAAAGTCATTACTTCACTTGACTTATTTGACTCATTCAAGAATCCTAACTTAGAGAGAGAATTCTAGTGAGAGAAGCTCTGACACACACTCATTCTCAAATTTCTGACATCTTCAAGAACATAAACAAGGTATTTTTGATTTTTCCTCAAATTTTTCGATTGAATTCTGATTTTTGATTGAATTTTTTTGAAGATCTTCATTTATTTTCTTGATCTTCAATATGTTCTTGGTGTTCTTGAATATATTCATGAACATCTTCAATGTGTTCTTGATGAATTGTTTTGATCTTCATGCTTGAACATTGTATGTATATATTCGTAATCTATTCCCATAAAATTTGTATAACTTTTTTGTTTTTCCCAGAATATGGATGATAACCAAGTTAACTTGAAAATTCCCGGAATGTGGAAGTAGAATAATAGGGGACGATAACTCGGATTGGACTACCTCAATTTACATAACCCGGATTTTTTCCAATAAGGAGTGGAAGTGAATCTTCTGTTCATCCCTTTTATCCACCCGAAATAAAATATCCTGCCCCGGGGGAAGTAGATGTAGCTTTCCCTCCCTATTATCTAACAAAAATAAACCCTGAATTAGACGGATTCTTGATTGTAGATACTAACATGGACCATAGCAAGGATTCGTCCGGACGGAAGAGCGGTGCCTCTAAACCACCTCCGTTCTACATCAAAAATGGGGGTCCTTTGAATTATTTTATAGATTCGAAGACTCGAAACTAGTTGGACACCTGCTGGGAGGAATTGGCGGAGAAATGGGGCCTTCCAGATAGTATTAATATTATAAGACCGGCCAACTTAGATACCGTTAGGTTTCCCCCGCCTAACTGTATTGCTGTATATATGCCGGCGTTTGAGCTGGGTTTGAGGTTTCCTCTTCATCCATTTATTAGGGAGTTACTTAAGTTGTTGAACGTGACCGTGGCTGAAGTATACCCTAATGCCTAGGGTTGTGTCACGACATTTTTGATAATGTTTAAGGTTTTGAAGATAAAACCTAAACTTACGGCTTTTAGGTATATATTCCGGGCGAGGCTCTGCTCGTCCGAGGACCATGGAGCTGGTTGGATCACCCTCGCCCATAGGAGGGGCTTTAAGTTAGTAGGGGAACTTCCGGACAACCAGAAGGGTTACCGGACAAAGTTCGCATTTTTGTACAGTTCCGAGCCGTGGAACTTTAAGACCACTTTCGATATTAAGCCAAAGATAAATAAGTTTAACAACAACGTCCCGCAATGTACAATAGATGAGGCGGTGATTATAGAATATGCTAAGATGTCCGTGGTTCAGGGGAGAAAACCGGTACATGTACAGGAGAACTGGATCCCCCGGAAACGGCATTTAAACATAGAGATATTACTTTCAGCTTTTGAAATAAGCTTGAAAATACACAAGCGTAAGTGATGTTTTTGCCGTGCTTCATCATTATATTATGCCGGTTTCTGATCATCATTCTCTATGCAGGTGTAGCCCGGGAAGAGCTTGAAAAGAAATACAATAGCTTAATGGGCAAATTCAATTTGATGGCAATGACGCACAACCACGCCAAGAGGGCGGCGGACACTACTCCTCTACCTTCCCCGCCAAAGGTATTTCCTCAAGCTTCCTTTTTCCTTAGATTTCGTCATCTAACTGTGTTTTGATGCAGAATGGAAACACAAACATGGCCGGGGTAGACGCTGCGCCAACGGAGCCGGAGGCCCGTTCTCTCCTGGAGAAACGGAAGGAAGCCCCGGTCCCGTCTCATGTGGAACGGGGCGAGCCGCCGGTGAAGAGGAAGAAGACAACGGCTAAAAGAAAAGCTATGTCGCCTCAAACCGGGGCAAGGAAGAAGGCTACGCCGGCCCCGCCGGTGCGACCTGCCGATCCTGTGGAGGTCGAGGATGAGTCAAGTTCTAACTCGTCTCCGCAGGAGTCCGAAACCGCGGAAAGTTCCGTACCTCTGGCTGAGAAGAGGCCGGCAGAGGTTCCCAAGGAGGGCGGGTCGTCCCGTCCTAAGAGCAAGCCCACCGCCGAGGAGAAAGGCAAACAGGTGGTTGAGTCAGGCGGGACACCGCCCTATTCTTATGAAAAGGTGTACCAACGCCGCATCCGTCCACACCGGGACGATGCGGCTTTCGTCGAGTTAGATCGTTCTGATCTAACAGCCCATATCAACCGCGCTTCCAGGAATCTGGTGAGCGAGAGGGATATGGAGTATCTGAACTCCTTATCACCGGTTGAGCGGGCAGAGCAAGCCCGTGCCTCCGCCGCAGACGTAAGTCTTTTCTGCATTAAGTCTTATCTTTGTGTTCGATATCTTTCGAACTTGTTTTTGTTTAACAGGCTCTGTTGAGGGCGGAATATGAGCTAGTCGTCCAGCGAACGCTTGCGGCGGAGAATGACTGGCTGACCGTCAAAGCTGAGGCTCAACGTGCTGAAATTGAGCAGCTAAAGGTGGATCTGGCCGATCTCCCGGGGATGAAGGAGAAACTGGCCAAGTGCGAGGAGCTAAAAGAGCGCTTGGCCTTGGCCGACAAGTGGAGGAGCCGCATTAAGCAAAACCTGGATGTCGCGGGCCAATCACTTGATCAAGCCTCTGAGATATCAACTCGAATATGCCAGAAAGTGGCGCGGATGTTGGAGGATCATGATAAACTTGTCTCAGACAATGAGCAAGTTATCAAAACCGTGATGAGTGACTTGGACCGCTTCGAAAGGGTCCTTGATGCGGCTAAGGTGTACAAGCTGCGGTCCGAGAGGACGTCCTACCTGGCCCAGCAGTGGCTGAATTCCGAGGAAGTGCTTCCAATGCTGACGGCACTGTTCGAGGAAATGATGGGCACCGGGGCCTTGGTTGAGGCGGAGAAGTTTAAACTGGCGGCTCAGAAGATGGGCGTTGATTTTGCCAAGCTTCTGGAGCTATCACAACAATGCCATGGAGAAGCCACGGCCAACCTTCAGCCTGTCTTGGATAAAGATTCTGAAGTGTTGGCTAAGGCCATGGCAGAGGATGAGGAGGAGCAGCGGAAATGGGCGGCCAAGGTAGATCCCGCGAGGGAGAAGAGGGCACTTGCTCTCGATCTCGACAAGATACCCGTCTGCTATCCTCCTTTCCCCAATGCGCCGAAAAGGTCATCCTTCGTTGCGCTTCAAAGAGAGTCTTCAAGTTTGTCGAAGATTTTATCAACTAAGAGGGAGACTTTCCGCGAGTTGGCAGATGAGTTGGCGCGTGAAGAACCGTGGCCAGATGTTGAAGAAATTATCCGCTTCACCCCCTCTCCTCAGCACCCCCAGCCTGAGCCTCAGCCCAGGCCGCCGGAACAGCCGAAGGATGCTTCTCTGCCGTAGCTTAGTTCTTCCATGTTTCTCTTTTTCCTTCGGGATTTTGCTTGTATATTTTTTGGCTTAAACATTGACTTCATTGTAATCATTTTGACTGTATATATACTAATCTTCATTTAACAAGTTTTGCATTTATTTCTTGTTATTGACGTTGAATATTGAAAATTGACAAAGTATCACATAGTGATACCGGCTAACCGTAGGTACTGTTACCTTATTGTCTGAAAGTTGACAAAGTATCAAATCTTTTGACACCGCCTAACCGTCGTAACTTATACGGTACCTGTAAAGTAGAATATTGAAAATTGACAAAGTACCAAAAGTTATTGATACCGCCTAGCCGTTGTGAATAACGGTGCCTGTATATAGAATATTGAAAATTGACAAAGTACCAAGAGATACTGATACCGCCTAACCGTGGAACCAACCACGGAAATGTAAACCGATGTAAACTGTTCTAGAGTTGATTACATGAAAATTGAACTGAACTGAACTGAAAATTGAAAATTGAATATTGAACTGACGATGATGCTGATGATGTATGCCCCTTGCAAGACTTGTTAAATGAAAAATTTCTTCAAGTGGTCTGCGTGCCAAGGTCTTTTCAGCGTCTTTCCTTCTGCATCTTGTAACTCAAATGTGTTGGGTTTGATAGCAGTGATGATTTTGAATGGGTCGTCCCAGTTGGCCCCCAACTTCCCTTTTTCTGTGGCTTTTCCGGTGGTTTCAATTTTGCGTAACACCCAGTCTCCGGGCTTGAGGATTCTCGTCTTCACGTGTCTGTTGAATCGACGAGTCATTTTTTGCTTTTGGACGACTGACCGCAGGAGTGCATTGCCATGGGTCTCCGGGAGCAAGTCTAGATTAACCTTTTTCCCTTCATCATTTTCAGAAAAAGAGTAGCAAGTCACCCTTGTGGAGGGAACCCCGATTTCTACCGGTAGAACAGCTTCTAATCCAAAGACAAGTGAAAAAGGAGTATGACCTGTTGATTCTTTCACGGTAGTGCGGCTGGCCCAGAGAATTCCTGGCAGCTCTTCGTCCCATGACCCTGTGGCGCCTTCGATTTTCTTCTTGATACCATTGAGTATTTCTTTGTTAGCTGACTCAACTTGCCCATTGGTTTGTGGTCTAGATACTGAGCTAAACCGGATTTGAATGTTGAATTTCTCGCAGTATTCCACGATGCCTCGACTCACGAATTTCCTACCATTATCAGTGATAATGACCCGGGGTATACCATATCTTGTTATGATGTTTCTCCAGAGGAATTGGCATACCTGTTTTTCAGTGATGGTGCTAAGTGGTTCCGCTTCAACATACTTGGAAAAGTAGTCTATTGCCACAATGATGAACTTTCTTTGCCCCTTGGCAGGGGAAAATGGACCAAGTAAGTCCATCCCCCACTTGTCAAAGGGCAGCACTGATTGCATGGTAGTAAGGAAGCTTGTAGGTTTCTTGGATACCTTGGAGAAGAACTGGCATCTTGAGCATTTGTGTATCAAGTTTTCAGCATCTTGTATGAGAGTGGGCCAATAATATCCGTTTCGAAGCACTTTGCTGATCACGGTCCTTATCCCTTGATGGATTCCGCATCCTCCTTCGTGAAAATCCCGGAGGATGTAATTGCCTTCCTCCGGGGTAACACACTTTAGGAGTGGATGTGTGTAGGATATTTTGTACAACGTTTCGTCAAGATATTCAAACCATTTGCTCCTTTTCTGCAGTTGCCTAGCCTCATTTTCATCATCCGGGAGAATTTGATTCTCGAGATACTTAACCAGTGGTTCCATCCATGTTTCTGATCTGTCTATCACGTTTACCATGACATTGATGCTGGGGTTAGGGAGGACTTCCCACACAATGCCTCGGGCTTTGGATGAATCTGCTGAACTTGCTAACCTTGCTAGTGAGTCCGCTTGAGCGTTATCAGAGCGTGGTATGTGAGATAGTGAGAATTTTTCAAATTTCCCCAGCAACTCTTTTACCTTTGTCAAGTACATTTTCATACCTTCGTCTTTTGCCTCGAACTCGCCTTTCACCTGTTCTACAATCAACTGGGAGTCTGAAAATGCTGACAGCATTTTTGCCCCGGATTCGTAGCAGATGGTTAGTCCTAGGATGAGGGCCTCATATTCAGCTTCATTGTTGGAAGCAGCGAATTCAAACCTCACTGCTCGTTCTAACCTGGCACCGCCGGAGGAGATGATGAGTATCCCCGCGCCGCTGGCTACCTTGGTAGATGAGCCGTCCACGTATAGTTTCCATTCTTGGTTAGAATCGCATGGTGCTGGCCCTGTGCTTTCCGCTATGAAGTCAGCCAGGGCTTGGGCTTTGATGGAAGTTCTTGGTTCATATTCTATCCCATAGTCTGCTAGTTGGTTGGCCCAGTCGAAAATGCGGCTTGATTGGTTCTTGCCTTCCAAGACCTTTTTGAGGGGTTGATTGGTTCTGACCCGGATTTGATGGGACCGGAAGTAGGGTTTCAATTTCCTACTTGCCATTATGACCGCAAATAGCACTTTCTCTACTTCGCTGTAAATCCCTTCGGAGCCACGGAAAGCATGGCTTATGTAGTACACCGGTAACTGGCTCTTTTCCCTTTCTGCTATCAGGACTCCTGAGACTGAGTACTCTGATATAGAGACATAGAGGATTAGAGTTTCTCCTTCTATGGGGGATACTAACTTTGGGAGAGAAGCAAGGTAGGCCTTCAGATTGTTAAATGCCGCTTCTGCCTCTTCGGTCCACTCGAATTTTGTTTGTTTGAGGGTCCTGAAGAAGGGCGAACATTTGTCAGCTGATTTCGACATGAATCTTCCGAGGGCAGCAACACATCCGGTTAGTTTTTGAACTTCTTTGACTGTTTTGGGAGATTTCATCGTCAGGATTGCTTGAATTTTATCAGGGTTAGCTTCGATCCCCCTTTCATCCACCAAGAACCCAAGGCACTTCCCCCCTGTAACCCCAATTACACACTTGTCGGGATTAAGGTGCATTTTGTGGTTACGGAGGGTCATGAATGTTTCTTTCAGGTCTGCGGCATGATCCGTATCATGTTTACTCTTGGTGATCATATCGTCTACATAGACTTCCAAATTCCTCCCTATCTGGGAGTTGAAAACTTTGTTTACCATCCTCTGATACGTTGCCCCTACGTTTTTCAGCCCAAACGGCATGACCTTATAACAATATATGCCGACATTTGTAATGAAAGCGGTATGAGGTTGATCTTCCCGCGCCAGAGGGATTTGGCGATAGCCAGCATTAGCATCCATGAAGCTGAGGAGAGCGTGTCCCGCTGTGGAGTCCACAAGGCGGTCAATTTTGGGTAAAGGGTAATCATCTTTTGGGCAAGCCTTGTTGAGGTCAGTGAAGTCAACACACATTCGCCATTTGCCGTTTGGTTTCTTGACTAACACCACGTTGGATAACCATTCAGAGTATTGACATTCTCTGATGAATCCGGCCCTTAACA
Source organism: Amaranthus cruentus (assembly GCA_019425755.1). Taxonomy (NCBI): domain Eukaryota; kingdom Viridiplantae; phylum Streptophyta; class Magnoliopsida; order Caryophyllales; family Amaranthaceae; genus Amaranthus; species Amaranthus cruentus. The sequence goes on along the minus strand of CM033465.1, from coordinate 2,301,124 downwards.
GCTTGGCCACTTCCTCCTTTGCTACTTCTATCCTTTCTTTGCCTTGGTGCCGCAGCTTTTGCTTAATAGGTTTGTAACCCGGTTTGATATTGAGTTTGTGGCACATTATTTCCGGCGGTATCCCGGGCATTTCTTCCACAGCAAAAGCAAAGATGTCACGGAATTCGGCGATGACCGCCAAGACATCGTGTCTCACTGCTTCTGGTAGGGCCTTCCCTACTTTTATTTTCTTTCCTTCAAACATCTGGACTTCTTCATACTGTTCCAGTGGTTGAGGTTTTTCCGGGACATTGAGATTGTCCAGGTAAACACTCATTATTGATTGGTGTTCTTCTTCTCGTTTCCTTTTGGGGGGTGCTCCAGGAGCACTGTCATGCTTCAAACAGTTAATGAGGCGTTGACGTGCTGCCTTCTGATCCCCTCGAAGGATTCCAACTTTTCCGTCATCCTGTTCAAACTACAACAGGAGTTGATGTGGTGATATGATTGCTTTGATTTTGTTGATGAGAGGCAGCCCCATGATAGCGTTGTAGGGGAAGTTAAGATTGACAACTGTGAAGCGGATGGGCAATGATCTGCAGTTATTCTTCTCACCTACTCGCACCGGGAGAGTGATGGTGCCCAAGGGAACTACTTGGTTGCCCCCAAAGCCTATGAGGGGCTTATCAAAAGGTTGCAAGTGTTTCTCCTCGAACTTCATTTGTTTCAGGCAGTCCATAGTGATAAGGTCTGTTGTGCTGCCGGTATCTACTAGGACTCGCTTGACCATTATTTGTCCGATTTTGATTGCCACTACGAGAGGATCTGTATGTGGCAATTGCATGGGTTCAGACAGGTTAGAGTCGAACTTCATGACGGGACCTTTAGAGGGCGTCTTTGGGGGGCCTTTCATCAGGGTATGTACGTTGTCCTTGACAGCCTTAATTGTTGGGTATTCTTCGTTAAAGCCTCCCACGATCATGTTAATGACCCCCCTTGTATCAGTAGAGCTTTATTTTCTCTCTTCCTCTTTGCGAGGTTTAGGTCTGGGGCGGTATGATCTTTCATTATTATTGCGGGAGGAGTAGTCCTTTCTCAAGAATCTGCTTAACTTTCCTTCCTCCGCCATCTGATGCAGTATGCGTTTGAGCTCTCTGCACTGTTCCAAGGTGTGACCGTATTCGCGATGATAGTCGCAGTACAGGTCATGATTACGGCGGTCCGCCGGTGTAGTAGTAGGAGGAGGTGCCGGGAGGGCATCTTGAACAGCGAAGAAGATGTCCCGCCGGTTGGTGTTAAAGCGGGAATCTTCTCCTGTATCTCTCAAGTGCCTCGTCTTCGACTCCTCCGCAACATACACTTGTCTATGCCGCGGTGGTCCCATATCAGAAGGGGGTCCGTGGTGCCGTGGAGGATAGCCTCTATCCCTCCGCGACTGGTGATCTTCCAGTTGGACCTTTTGAGGGTGATTGATTTTCCTTTATCATACTTTCTCTTTTTAGTATCATGGGCCTGACATATCTCAGAAGCAGTGACGTAACTTTGGCATTGCCTCATTGCTTCGGCATAGCTCTTTACCTGATGCTCCACAAGTTGGAATTTTAACTTTGGAGTTCGCATTCCGTTGATCAGGGCGTTGAGTGCCACGGAATCTTCAAGATCCGTCACTTCCAGAACAGTTTCTTGGAATTTTTTCAAGTACGTCGCCACGAACTCTCCATCCTGCTGTACAATGGTCAGCAGGGGGAAGTTGGATTTTTCTTGCCACTTGGAAGCAACGAAGTGATTCACGAATTTGGATTCCAACTGTGTGAAGGTGCGGATTGATCCCGCGGGTTGAGAGGTGTACCAGTTGAGGGCAATACCACTTAGTGTGGTGGGAAAAAATTTGCACTGCAAGGTTTGACTGGTGGTGTATAACAGCATCAAATTTTTATACGCCACGACATGTTCTTCAGGACAAGTGGTTCCATCAAAAGAGTTCATGGCCGGAATTTTAATCTTAGCAGGATTAGGCGTTGCCAAGATTTCGGCGGACAGGGGGGAATTTAGCAACATGGGGGCATCTTGAGGGCCTCCAAGGCTAATTTCCGGCTGATTTTGTTCCTGAAGAACGCTAGGCGGATGGCTAGATCCGGAGAACTGTTGTGTCCTCCTCTCTTCCCTCCTTTTGTCTATCAGTGACTGAGTGTTTTGGGAACGTTGGGATCTTTTTTCATTCAGATAATCCCTAGCATCCTGGGTTTGTGGTCTGGATTCGCCCTAGGAGGACAAGTTTTTTGGCGGCGGGCTCACTCCCTCCGTTGCCAATTTCTGCGGCTGGACCGGGAGGCCATCGTCTCCCTGTCATCCTGCCTTTGTGAGTCCTGCCTTTGGGAGTGATCCTCCCTTTGGGAGTTGTCCCGTCTTTGTGAATTGTTGGGAGGATCCATCCTTCTCCTTAAGTCTTCTATTTGAGCGGCCATATCGCCCAACACCTGCGGATTAGGATTAACGGTGTTGGCGCTGATTGTTGCGCGAAGTTGCTCAGCGAAAGCATTTATCAAGTTTTGTGCCAGCATGTCCAGATCACGGCGGGTCACGGCCTGATTGTTGGCCTGTCCCGCGGATGTGTCTGTATCTGTAATGTGCACGGTGGCAGTTTGTGTTTGAACTTTTTTGGGAGCCATGACTTTTTGTTCAAGAGTTCCCCACAGACGGCGCCAAACTGTTTCGATTATGAAACGAGGAAGTGTGCAAGGCACGTGAGATACCTGGAGTGGAAGTTGTACAGTGGTCAAACGTCGGTCAAGCTGGGAAGTGACACCTCCTGAAAGCGGTTCGTTTGTCCTACACAACAACAAGTTAGCCTTGCCCGGGGGGTTTTCCCGGAAACCCTCTCCGACGCTCAAGTCAGATAACGGAATCGAGAAAAAGTAAGTGAATAATGAATAGAAAAGAGTAGATAGGGGTGTTTTATGTGGTGGTTACCGACCAGCGGAGGTGGTGAAGCGGGAGGTAATTGTCTGAGTGAATTTTGGCAGAGTTTTGGTATTGTAATGAAGGCCTAAGGGTGGTTAACGTAACTGTCCTCTTTTTATATACTCCCAGCGGCGGTTACTACAGAAGATTGATAACTACCTGAAAGTTACATGGCGGTTATTTCTGCTGGAAGTAAGGAAGTCTGACCTTGACTAAGAGCCGGTCCACAGATGAGGTCAAGAGTTGACTTTGACTTCTTGGTTTGACTAAATTCACACAGCTAAACATTACCTAACGACACTTGATTAGAATAAGTGAGAGTAGAAGTACTTATATATAATTGTTTTATTTTTTCATTTAATGTTCAAATTAAAAGTATTAATGATTTTTCTTTGGAGGAAATATTGTTAAAGATTTGAGACATCAATACTTTTTATGATAAAATAAATAAATAAATTTAACATAAATACTATATATATTTGTTTTATTTTTTCATTCAATATTAAAAATTAATAGTGTTAAGATTTGAGGCATCAATACTTTTTATAATAAAATAAATAAATAAATTTAACATACTACTATATATATTTGTTTTATTTTTTCATTCAATATTAAAAATTAATAGTGTTAAGATTTGAGACATCAATACTTTTTATAATAAAAATAAATAAATAAATTTAACATACATAGTACAATATGTAATGTTTAATCCAATTGCAAGATTTCTGGACAAATAAAACCAGTTGCAAGGAAAAACAGAATGCTGTTGGGCTTTGAATCCCCTTAATACTACTAAATGTTACTACTTAGTACTTCGATGATATTTGAATCCTAGTATCCTTTGGTAGAATTCGTTGTAAGCCCGAACCCAAATGGAAACAATGGATCGTAATGCTTGTCACCCACATTCATAGGTAACTGATCAACCGACTTGAACCATGTTCGCGCTAACTTGCCAGTAAATCCATAGTCACCAAAGAGCAGATCGGTAACACCCTGGCCTTCTGTTCCTGGAAGCCATGCAGCGACAAGGGCGTCCATGGTTTCCAAGTAAGGTTGGATAACAACCGGCCTGCCTGAAATGACCACTACCACACACTTAACCGACCCACAAACATTCTTGATCGTGCTTGGCCCTGGCTCGGGAATTGTCAAGTTCATGCTATCGCCTTTTGTCTCAGCATAAGGTGGCTCGCCCACAACTACAATTGCATAGGAGAACCCACCAGATTTCACAAAGTTCGGGTCTGGGTTCTCGTTGAACACTACTTGGGTCTTTGGATCAACTGTGCACTTCACCGCAGTCAATATTGTAGTACCCCTGGTAAGGTCATTGCCGTTAGCACCTTGCCACTCGATAGTCCATCCACCACATTGGTTGCCCAAGTTATCAGCATGGGATCCAGCCACAAGTATTTTGGGTGCCTTCTTCGGTAGTGGAAGTAAAGGTTTGGAAGCCGATTTTCCATTCTTCAAAAGAACAAGAGATTTTCGGACAGCTTCTCGTGCTAAGTCCCTGTGCTTCTGCTCGAGAGAATTAAAAATCGAGTGAGCAGAGAAAACAGGACTGCGGTTTTAACTAAAAAATATCTTGGGTCGTGAACACAAACCTGGTTGCCAAGTTGATTGACTAGAGTAAGGTCGGCCAATGGGTTCTCGAACAAACCCATGATAAATTTCACCCTTAAGATCCTCCTTACAGCATCGTCAATCCTTTTCATCGGGATAATGTTGTTGTTCACTTGTTGTTTAAGATCATCAATGAATTCGTTGAAGTTCATTGGAACCATCACCTGCATTTTATGATCCATATATAGTTAGGACAACAAACTACTGAAATTCAATCAGACGTGCACCACAAGTTTTGCACAAATAGGTTAAAATTCAGGCCTGTGAGTCGATCGACTCTAAAACTGCGTAGTTGCTGATTACTGACCATATCAATGCCGGCTTTAACTCCAGCTTGAACAGAGTAAGAATAGTTAGCATGAGGAGGAGATGTAATTCTGTCAATTCCTTCCCAATCTGAAATCACAAAACCCTGGAAAAAAGTGACAGATATTAGCACAATGATTTCGGAACTCCATTCTATACTCGAGTGTCAATCCTGAAATTTATGGGCCTTAGCGAAACTGAAAGAAATAGGCCCTTACAATAGAGGGTTGATTTCGGTCTTTAATGGGTGTTTGACAAAAATATAGTTAACAATTTTACAAGCGGTGTTTTACATCCTTCATGACAATATTGATGAATTGAGGTATTGGCCCCAGTCTAAGCTCTGTCCCTAAGCAAATGTCTACCTTGCCAAGGGACAGGAACGACCTTGTCTATAGGTTACGCTGTTAAGAAATAGGAAGCAAGTGTGAAGTATGTTTTCGTTACCCGAAACTTGAGTTTTTTCTTGAGAAAACCAGTAACAAGGTTGTGATTAGCGTGCATCTTAACGCCATTCCAACTAGAGTAAGAAACCATAACTGTTGCAACACCTTTCCTAATGGAGTCAAGGTATGCTGGCATATGGATATCTAGAAGTCCCTTAAGGGGGATCACAGTGTTGTTCTCATTTATCCCATTATGTGTGCCACCGTCACCCACGAAATGCTTGGCACAACCCGCTACTTTTGTCCTGATCACATTAACAAACTATCATCAGTATATTCCAAATAATCATGAGCACTTCTGATTTCAGATGAAATTTTCTACTTTGGGTCAATTAAAAACAATCTTTTTATCTAAACAAGGTTAAAATTGCGTGCATTTGGACCACTTAAATCTCGCCAAGGTGGTGGAAATATTTAATGATATTGGGATAATGAAATGTTCTTGTGCTGCTATGAGTCTTAAAGACCAAGTACTAAAACTAAGAGGAGTGTTCCTCACGTTGCCTGTAACAAAAAGTGTGCATAATTGTACCAAAGATTCATATGCTAACACATCATAATCACACTATCATGTCAAATTCCATTAATCAATGCTTAAATTTAGGCAAGAATTTTCAAACCAGATTTTATAATGTTATATTGACTGAACTTTGAACCACATAAAATTCATAAATTTCAAAAATTATGACTAATGATGATCATAAGTCTAAATAATCATGCTTTCAACACTTTTAAGTAGAGTGTGTTTAAATTAAAGGGAACTTACTTTCCATTAACAAAAGGAAAACCTTGTTGATTAGCAGGAACATCTCCTTGTAATCCTGGAATGATTTCAGTCATCATTTGAACAATCCGATGGTCTTCACTGTAGCTCTCGTAACAACGTCCCCATCTCGGGTCCCTACAGACTGCGATACATGGAGCGAACGCATAAGGTATCCCGGTTGCTCTAACTTCAAGAGCAGTGGCTGCTCCAATTTTCTTAACAAGTTGAGGATCCCTGATAGATTGATAACAAAAATAATTATAATTATAACACAAATACATCAAAAATTGGAGGAGGAGTAAGTTATACTTATAGTGCTTGCCTTGTAACACCAAGACCCACATTGTGAGGGAAAATGGTAGCATTGTAGACATTGTTGTGGCCATGTACAGCATCAATACCATAAATCATGGGTATACCCAGACGTGTTGATAGAGCACCCTTCTGGAATTCATTCACCATATTAACCCAAGCTTCAGCTGAAGCCTTTGGTCCTGGTACACTCCCACCTCCACTCAATACACTCCCTATTCACAAAACAATTACTTTATTATAGATCACCTATCACTGCAGGGCCGGCCCTAAGGGTAGAGTAGGCAAAAGGGGCCGTCCCTGCCCATGTCAAAAAAAACATAGGTTATAAATTGCAAAGAAAAATTATTTAAATGTATTCTTTCGTCTAGGGCCTCAAAATATCTAGGGTCGACCCTAAATATAAGTGAAAATGGTCTTAAATTGACAAATAAACCAAAAACTTTCTACTTCCTAGAATCACCTAACCATAGCCGATCGGGTGGATGGTAGCACGTGCCATCCATAAATTTTTTAAAAAATTAGTTAATATTCTTCGATTTACTATTTTAGAAATCAGGTTTTTCTTTCCATTCTCTCGCCATAGGGATTATTACTTGATTTTACTATTTTAATAAGCCTACAAGGTTTCTCTTAATAACAAGATTACTAAAACAATAATCCTCCAAAACAATTGAAAAGTTTGTTTATCATATTATTTTTATGGATCATAAATATTCATTTGTGATCTTGATTTTGCTACCAAAGGATAGATTAAGGATTAGGTAATTTTTTTTTTTTTGAAATAAGGGATTAGGTAATTTAGGTTAAGTGCTTAAGTAAACTATTTGAACTAAGGATGATTTCTATAAAGAAAAAGTACTGAAGCAAAATCAAAAACCTTTTGTTCACAATTTAAGCACATCTCTAATCTACATTATTTTTTTCTTTTCTAATTTAACAACAATTTCAAATTCAAAAACCAAATACAGTTACAACTTACAAAGCTAGCGAATATAATAAATGGGTATCAATGAAATGTCTTTTAGGCTACAAAAATCCCAACTTAGCATCATTTAAGCTTAAAAATCCAAACTTTCTATCAACAATCAAAGCTCAAATAACCAACTTTAAGATATAATCCAAGATATTATTGTAAAAATTCTTTAAAAAAAATAAAATAAAAAAGAGGAGGTAAATGAAAATGATACCAATGAAATAGTTTTTCATAACATCAGCAGAAGCAACTTGGCGTTCAATCTGAACCATTTGACCAATCTTTTCATCCAAAGTCATCTGAGATAATAAGTCTTTTACTCTCGCATTTACAGGCAATCTTGGGTTTTTATATTTCAATGAAATTGCTTCATTTGCTCCAATAAAGCTTGCCCATATCAATATTACAAAAAATACCATCTGGGTTACTTTCATTTTTCCCATTTCTTCCCTTAAATCTGCAAAAATTAATTTAGTCAACAAATAAGTAAAGAAGAAGTAATAATAATCTTTGAAATGTGGGTTTTGATCGAAACAAAAAAGAGAGATAAATCCTATCTTACCTATTTCTTGTGTTTATGTTTATCAATAAATATGATATGAAAAATGAATATTGAACAAAACTGGGCTAAAAAGAGAAAATGTGAAAACAGAGGAAAACAGGGGAGAGTTGGCAATAATGTCTGTCAACAAAACCTTTTTATAGGGAATAGGGATAAAACCGCCCACGTCTTCTTGAATGCCTCAGTTCTTATTTTATTTTTTATTTTTTATTTTTATCCCTCCCCTTTTTCAGGGTGAGATATGAAAACATAAATTCTTATTTGAGAACTTTTTTTTGTAAATACGGCTTTCAGAAGCCCAATTCAATTCTAAATATATATTGTTATAACTCTAAATATAGATTTGGACTGAACTTTTTGAGAGTCGTATTTACAAAAGACGGTCTCTCAAGAGAGCACCTGTATGGAGAGGGCTAGAGGGGCCGCATGAAATTTCATTTTAGAATTGTTTTTAAAATTATAAAAATTGATAAATGAAGAAAATATATATTGAGATTAATTTGAAAAAATTTCACACAAACATAGTATCATTTAAATATTTATTTGAGATTTCACATGGAATTTCACACGAACATAGTAACAGTTAAAAATAATGGAGTAATATTTATAAAATTAAATTCATACTTAATACTCCTATTAATGTCTTTTTTTTTGTTTTTTTGAAGTACTCCTATTAATGTCTTTTTTTCAACATTAGTCACCAATTACTTTTTTTAATAAAAAGTAGACAATTTATTAAATAAGATGGAAAAATAGTAATGTCTAAAATCAAAGTAAAATTAATTCAAAAAAAAATCCAAGTAAAATTTTCACTATAGACAATCGGAGTAGTTTAAAAGCTAAATGGTCACATTCAAAAAGGAAATAGATTTAGAATTGGAACAAAGAGCAATAATATTTGGGGTGGTTAGTTTATTAGTTAGTCAAATAGTTAAAAAAGTGTTTGGTAAATGACTTATAAAGCAACTGAAAAATTGGTTTTTAAGCCAAAATGAAAAAGCTGTTTCAGTTAGCTTTTTTGTTGGCTTTTGGCTCGTTGACCCATTTTTTCTCTAAGAAATAGTCAATAGTCAATACTCAAATTTATCAAACATCTCCACAAACAGCTGACTTTTTCAGCTAGCTTAAAAGTCAATATTTATAGTTGGTCAAACAAGCCAACTAAAAAGCCAATCGCCAACAACCAACAACCAACAACCAACATCCACTTATCAAACACCCTCTTTGTCCATTAGCATCTCGGTGTCCTCTTCCCCATATCTTGAATAGCCCAACAAATGATATATCTTGTATATCTCTCAATTTGTACTATTTTTTATTTTAGTTTATCTTATTTATTTTGTATTCTTTATTTTTTAAAAAGGGTTTTACCTTTTGTTATTAATCTCATTTATCTTTTACGTGCAATGTAATAGAAACAGGGGGATTAATTATATTCCCTTCATTCCATATAAAATGAGACATTTATTTTTTAACACTAGTTACTTAGCATTCTTAATTTGTATTTTATTCTTAATTTATAGATTAAAATATAGTCAAGTGAATCTTATTTAATTGATCTCAATGCAAAGATTATTTATATTCACTTTTTATAATATTTCATTAATTTTGAATGGAATGGAGGAAGTATTTAGTATTCATATTTCTATATCAAGTGGGATCAAAAAAATCAGTGGATAGTAAAAGAATTTTTTGGATAAAATTAAAGAGTTGTGAGGACGATTACGAAAGATGAAATGGTGCTAAGTAAGATCATAAATGAAAATAGAATTTATGTGCAAATTAAATGGGTAGAGAAAGTATTTATTGCTCCTTATTCTGTTCCCAATAGATTTCAACATTTATCAATGACAAAAGTATTAAGAAATTCTTAACTAACAGTACTCAAAACAAAAATATTATAATTATACACAAATTCTCATATGAGACTGTCTCACGGTGAGACCATTTTAATTGGGTTGACTCAATGTACATTTATTTTTAAAGTGATGATTATTTATTGTTCTAAAGTTATCACTTATAACTTTAAAGTGATCACTTATAATTTCAAAATGATCACTTAGAGAAATGAACTTATTTGTATAGGCTCGTCTCATGGCGAGACGGTCTCATATAAGACGGACTGTAAATTATAAGGAACGAACGAAGATAGAGATGTCATCAAAAAAAAAAAAAAAACCGAAGACAGAGATTATAGAAAATTTATTAGGACAAAGGGGGCAATAAATTCCAAAAAACGCAATTAAAAAATCTTATTGAATTTGTCTTGATATTTGAGTTTATAATATTATATTTTAAAAAACTTGATCAAATTAATATTATAATCTATTTATGCTATGTTTGGAAATGAAGATTTCATTTGAAAATATAAATTTGACTCAAAATTAGTGTTTGGCAAATAGTAGAATTTCAAATTTGGATTTAAGTCAAATCTACAATTGTTATCAAAATGGTTTAAAGATGGAGATTTGAGAATAACCTCCCAAACCTTGTCTTTCTCAAATTCTACATTCATAATTTCATAATTGAAATCATTAATTTGAAATGAAATGCTAGTTTTCAAACACAATTTTATTTTATTTGGTTTTTATTTCATTTACTCCTATAAAAGTGAAAAGATGATTTTTTTTTTTTTTTGAAAACAAGTGAAAAGATAATATGAAGAAGAGAGTATTATTTCTGCTTCATTAAATAAAAGAAGCAGTTGTGTTCATTTTGTAGTAGTAAATACCAAAGAGAAAGAAAGGATTGATTCGCTGCAAAGCCTGTAGAATGTACTTTTATTCCACTTTATTTATTGGGAAAAATAATTGTACATTTTTTAGAACGTTGAGGCATTGTACAAAGCAAGATTTAAAATCGATGATTCCGAGTCAACCAAAATATGTTACCGTTGATGATAAACGGTCGCATTTCATAAGCTTTTTGCTACTTCTATTTGTGTGTTGGAAATAGACACCAATTAACAACCCTACAACAATTGTTGTCATTTGAGAATTACTACATAACAACGGGCAAAAGTTAACCCGACTTGTTAACCCGATCTGAACCTAACTCGAAATAAGTGGATTTGGATTGAGACTTTTGACCTAATTAATTAAATAGGTCGACCCGACCTGATCTGTTTATTAAATGGGTTAGGTTCAGGTTAAAATTTAAAACCTGAAAAAAAACCTGTATAACCCATTTAACTAAATGTGTTAATTTCAAGTTAAACCAACAAGTATATAAGCTAAACTTAATTCATTTAAAATTTTCTTATTTTTCATAGTGAATACAAAATAAACAATAAAAAATCATAAAGTTTAAATTAAAACCTAAAAAATTACGAGCATTGTTAATGTGCAAATGAAGGTAATATTCAAGTATCATGATGTATGGAAAATTGTAGAAAAAGGCTATATAGAGCCAACCTAACAAGAAGAGGCAACCATGACGGATGCACAAAAGAAGAATTAAATGAAACTAGAAAAAAAGATTTGAAAGCTTTATCACTTATCCATTCGGCCATAGATGGCCAAAATATGTTTGAAAAAATTGAAGCAGCAGAGACATCTCACAAAGCTTGGGATATTCTTAACAAAGTATACCAAGGTAATACTCGTATTAAAAATGTTAAGTTACAACATTTGAAATCAGATTTCGAGTCGCTAAAAATGAAACGTTCGGAAACAGCATCTGAATATGTTGATAATGTTACTTCTATCGTAAAGAATATGAAAGCATTAGGTCATGATATTAAAGAATGTGATGTAGTTTCTAAAATTCTTTGTTCCATGACATCTAAATATGAAACAATAGTATGTATGCTGGATGAGGGAAGCATCAAAGAAGCTCTTTCCTTAGATGAAGTACTTGGTACTCTTATGGTTCATGAGAAAAGACAAAACTCATATGAACCTGAAGAGCGGACATTGCAAGCAAAACACCCATATATAAACAAGACAATTTTAGAGGTAGAGGCTTCAGTAGAGGCAGAGGGTCGAGAGGTAGAGGTGGAGACAAATCCAACACAAATGAAGGTGATCGATATCGTCGTGAATATAATGTCAATCAACGACAAAGAAATGTAAGAAGTCGTGGTCGCGGTGGAGGTCAAGTATCTAAAAATAATGGATTTTCAGATAAGTCTCGTATTCAATGTTTTAATTGCACTAAATATGGGCATTATATTTTTGAGTGTCACTTTAAAAGTCCATTAGAAGAAAGAGTTAATCATGTTGAAAAATCTGAAAATGAATCAAATGAAACAATATTGATGGTATGCAATGTTGAAAAAGGTCAAGATAACACATGGTACTTGGACACTGGTTCAAGTAACCATATGTGTGGCAATAAAGAACTATTTTCTAAAATTGATGGTTCCTTCAATTCTTTTGTCCGATTTGGTGATAACACAAAAATTGACATCGTAGGAAAAGGTAATGTTCTCATTCAGAAAAATGATGGTGATGTAGATTACATATCAAATGTTTACTATGCTCCAAAGCTTAAAAATAATCTATTGAGTCTTGGACAACTTTTGGAGAAAGGTTATGAGATAAATATGAAAGATGGGTGTTGTAGCATCATATATAAAAATAATTGTTTCATTGCTAAAGTTTCAATGACAAAGAATAGAATGTTTCCTCTGAAACTCAATAATGCAACACAATCTTGTTTTAGCAGCACAGTTTATGATGACACATGGCTTTGGCGTCTTAGATTGGGACACTTGCATTTTAATGGAATGAAATTACTACAACAGAAGAACATGGTAGTTGGCTTACCATTGCTAGAGCAACCAAAGACAGTTTGTGGAGATTGTGTTTTGGGAAAGCAACATAGAGATTCTTTTCCCATTAGGAAGTCTAAGAGAGCAAAGTATCCACTAGAGATCATTCATTCAGATATTTGTGGTCCTATCAATCCCGTATCTTTTGGAAAAAAAAGGTATTTTATTACTTTCATTGATGATTATAGTCGAAAATCTTGGGTATATTTTCTTATTGAGAAGTCAGAAGCATTAGAAGTTTATTAAAATTTCAAGGCTTTCGTTGAAAAGCAAAGTGGGTATTATATCAAGACGATCAGAACCGATCGAGGGGGTGAATACACCTCAAAAGCTTTTGAACAATTCATCCAGAAGCATGGAATTAGACACCAGCTAACAACAGCATACTCCCCTCAACAAAATGCAGTTGCAAAAAGAAAAAATAGAACAAACTTGAACATGGTTAGAAGCATGTTAAAAACTAAGTCACTGCCAAAAGAATTGTGGGCCGAAGCCGTAAACTGGAGTATGTATCTTTTGAACATGTGTCCTACCAAGACTGTAAAAGATCTCACACCTGAAGAAGCATGGAGTAAAAGAAACCAGATGTTAGATATTTGAAGATTTTTGGTTGTGTTGCTTATGTTCATGTTCCAGACCAAAAGCGAAAGAAATTGGATGATAAAGGCGAAGTTGGAATTTTTGTCGGACAAAGTAATGTATCAAAAGCTTATAGGATTTGTAATCCAAAGACAGGAAAAATGATTATTAGTCGAGATGTTGTGTTTGCTGAAGATCAATGTTACGAATGGAGTAAAGATCAAGAGACCATAGTTCCTTTAAGTTTTGAAAAACTAGAGAAGGATACAATAACACAAGTACATCATGAAGAAGAAGAACAACAACAACAACAACGACAACAACGACAACAAACTCGAGTAACACAAGAAGCTTATGATGATAACGAGAATGCAGTAGAAAGAACAGAATTGCAAAGACCAAGGAGAAACACGACTCAACCTTCATGGATGAAAGGTTACATTATCAGTAGAGATGATGACAATGATGACTCCCTCATTCAATATGCTTTCTTCTCTCAAGGTGATCTTGTATTTTTTGAAGAAGCTAAACAAGATAAAAAAATGGCAAACTGCCATGCAAGAAGAAATTAGATCAATTGAAAAGAACAACACTTGGGAGCTTGTAGATCCACCAAAACAATGTAACCCTATTGGAGTAAAGTGGGTTTAGAAGACAAAATTAAACGCAGAAGGGAACGTCGAAAAATACAAAGCGAGATTAGTCACGAAAGGTTATAAGCAAAAGGAAGCAATTGATTACAATGAAGTATTTTCACCAGTGGCAAGACAAGAGACAATTCGATTAGTTCTCTCATTGTCAGCTCAAAATGGTTGGACTGTTTTTCAACTTGATGTGAAGTCGGCTTTTCTATATGGAGAATTACAGGAAGAAGTGTATGTTAATCAACCACCCAGATTTGTGAGGAAAGGAAATGAAAATAAAGTTTATCAACTTAAGAAAGCATTATACGAGTTGAAGTAAGCACCAAGAACTTGGTACACGCGAATTGATTCAATTTTTGCAAAACTAGGTTTTGAAAAATGTCCCTATGAGCATACTCTTTATGTGAAAAAGAATAACAATAAAATTCTTATTGTTTGTCTTTATGTGGATGATCTAATATACACTGGAAGCGATTCTCAAATGATCGAAGAGTTTAAGAAGCAGATGAAGCGTGGATTTGACATGACAGATATTGGAAATATGAACTATTATCTCGGTATCGAAGTTGATCAAAATAAAGATGGTATATTTGTTTCACAAAGAAAATATGTTAAAGATGATTTGAAAAGATTTAAAATGGATCAATCAAAACCAATTAATACACCTATAGAAGTAGGAGTAAAAATGAGAAAGAATGATGGAAGTAAACAAGTTGATAGCACCTACTACAAGCAGATAGTTGGAAGTTTGATGTATCTTACTACAACAAGACCAGTCATCATGTATACAGTTAGTCTTATCAGCAGATATATGGATAACCCAACACATGATCACTTGCAAACTGCGAAGCGTATACTACGCTATTTGAATGACACTAGAGATTTAAGATTATTTTATGGAAGACAAAAATCATATCTTGTTGGTTTTACGGATAGTGATTATGCTGGGGATATTGATAATAGAAAAAGTACATCCGGATACGCCTTTTTCTTTGGAAATGGAGTAGTATCATGGTCCTCGAAGAAACAACCAATTGTGACCTTATCATCAACAGAAGCCGAGTATGTTGCTGCAACATCTTGTGCATGTCAAGGTATTTTGGCTTCGTAATATACTCAAAATACTCGAATGCCCGCAAAATGGTTCAACAAGAATCTACTATGATAATAGATCCGCCATAGCACTCTCAAAAAATCCAGTCTATCATGGAAGAACGAAGCACATAGATGTGAGGTACCATTTTCTCCGTGATTTGGTCAATGATAAAGTAATAGATATGATCTTCTATAAGAGCTCTCAACAAGTAGCAAACATATTTACAAAACCATTGTGAAATGAAATGTTTACAATGTTACGAGATAGTCTAGGTCTTTGCACCTACAATACTATGGTTTAAGGGGGAGTGTTAAAATTAGTAAACCATTACCATCCATAAGTTATTAATAGATGTTCTATTATACATCATTATTAAATATCATATATATATATATATATATATATATATATATATATATATATCTCAAAGTTTTTATGAAAAAGTAGAGTGTAATGTAATAAATAATTACATACATTGTAATAATAAAAAAGCTGCAACAATAGCTACATTAAATAAACTACATATTTATTAAATAAAGGATTCTTCTCCTTTTATTTCTTTCAATTTTAGCTTATTTGATACAATTAAAGAGTAGTGGTCAGACAAGCCAATGTTAATGTTTTGTAAATCAGCTTGTTGCAATAACTTATTGTTATGACTAAGCTATATTTGAACAAATTGCTCATAGCAGTGGGTTCAACATTAGCTGGTTAAACCAGTTAATAAAATCAGTTGGTCAAATCAGCCACTGTAATCACTTATCACCTATCATCTATCAGTCGTTTGCCAAAGAATCCCCTAGTTATTTTGCCAAATGATGAGAGGGTGAAGCTTGGAAAGCATTAGTGAGATTGTTTTGGTGACACATGATGGTGTCAAGAGAAGACTTAGTTAGGAGAGGTATGTTCCCAAGTTTGAGAGAAACCTCATCTCATTGGGTAGATTGGAAGATAAGGGATGTTCTTTCCAGGCTAGTTAAAATTCATTAGAGGGAGCATGGTGCTCATGAGAGGAAGGAGTGAGAGCAACTTGTACATGCTACAAGTTAATGGTGGTTGTTGGGCCACAAAGTTGATTAGATTGGTTGTGGGTCACCTAAGACGGTGACATTTGATCATCTCATAGCCCATTCCACAACTTGCAGTTTGGAGAAGGATGAGGTATGTTCAATGGGACATAGGAGATGTATGTTTGGATCAATACATGACGTGATAAATAAGGTACATAGATAGTGTCTTGAACAAGGCAATAAGATGCACAATGAGGACCTTGGTTCATGCCTCGAGCAGGTGAAAAAAAAAGTGAATGGAATCGAGCAGGTGCTCGTTCGAGCTCATATAGTGCTCATTCGAGCACCTCAGTACAAGGGTCATTTTGACTTTCGATTTTGCAGTATAATTGGGGATAAGCTTACTACTCTGTCCTAGATGTATTCTACTTGTTTGGGGGCTATATAAGGTCCTAAATCAGATTAGAATAGCATGTGAAGGAGCCTAATACACTAAGATCAACTAGGGTTAGAGAGAGCCAAAAGAGTTGTCTACTTGTAATAAAGTGTGTTCCCTTTAAAGGTGGAAACTTTGAGCTTGAGAGGTTGTTCTCAAGGTGTATGAGGCAGGAGGCTTGAATCATCAATCTAATGTTGATTAATTAATGATATACAGTCTTGTTTGAAGGTGAGATATTCAAGATGCCTCATAAGTGTGTGTTGTGCTCCTTAGTGTATGCTCGGTATTCTTAGCATTATTTCTTCTTGTTCTTCACTAATGAGAGGTCCTTAGCCTTTCATTTCATTACATAATTCAATATTAGATAGAATTTTAAATCAAACGACCTTGGTCATGAGTTCACGACCTATGTAGACCCGAACCTAGAGCCCAAATATAATTCAGTTGTTTTTTTTTTGGTACAAATTTTACTTAACTACAAGGAAAAAGAATTAGCCCAAGCACAAATATGGCTGTTTATTGTTTTACATGTATCAAAATAAAAATTTACTAAGTTAAAAAAAAATGAAAAAACACATTTGGATCGTATCTTCGACAGAATAAACTGCATCGATGATCAAACTACAGATTTTGTTGCAGATATCTATTCTGCAAACTTTATGCCTTAAGAGCTATAGTACAGATATATAAATCATTTATAAACTTTATTCTTCAATTATGCACTCGCTGCAGAATACTCCCTTCGTCACATTCATTTTACTACAACTGCTATAAGTTCTCGCCTTGAGAATTTAACTGTAGCAAGTTGAATGAGACGGTGAAGTATTATTTAGTGACAGCGTGTCTGTTTATCTTCGAGAAATTCCATAAAAGATATATTGTGTTTGGAGGAAAAAGAGGCTATGGCTTACAATTAAGTACTTCCGTTGGCAAGTGAACTATTCAAGTACCTCTTGATAATGTCGAGGCCACAGAGCTCCTTGACCACAGGCATCGTGGCAGGAACACTTAATTGGAATGGGGAATCACTGTCATGGCCGTCCAAGCCACCCCAGAACGCAAGCTGTCTCCTGGCTTCCTTAATCGCTGCTCTTGTTGCACAGTGTACTGATGCGGCTAGCAACAACGGTGGCTCTCCAGACGCTGCAGATAAACCAAACAGAAGATTAACCAAAATTTTCAATGTTTAATATTTAAACCCGTGATTTTGATTGAAGTTTGTTGTCAAGGAAAGAGGGAGGTTCGCATAAGCACACACCTTTAGAGGAAAGAATGCGCTTCTCATGATGTCCACTGTTCATGATTTCAACATTGAGTTGTCGCGGGATAGTATCAATTGTTGGTATCTTATATGTCCATGTGCTATCGGAAACCACTACACCATTAGGATCTGTTAGATACTCTTCTAGCATGAAGAATCCGATACCTTGAACAAAAGCCCCTTCAATCTGCAAGGAATATTAAAAATTAGAATGTATTGGCATGTGTTCCAGATCAATGCTTAACAGAATTTACGAACGTATCCAAAGGTTTCCACTTGCATAGAGGTAAATAGATGTCTCCTCCGTTTTTATTTAAAAGATTGTTTGGTTAGGGCACGAACATAAGGATAACCGTCACATGATTCACTAATCTCCTTGATCGCGAATTAATAAGAGCGAAATATGGTCGGTTTTGTACTGTTTTACGGTCATTTTGAGCGAATTGCGAATTCAAAAAGCGAATTATGTTACACTGATAAGTATGGATGAGAAATCAAAGCAAACCAAAAAGAAATTGTGCATTAATTTAGAAATTTCCCAAAAAAGAAGGCACACTTTAAAAGACGGAGGAAGTATATTTCGAGCATCTAAGGACTAAAAAATAAGATGGGTGCTAAAAATCAACCTGCCCCAAATCAACAGCAGGATTTAGACTCTGTCCACAGTCATAAATGATGTCGGACCGCAATATAGCAGTTTCTCCTGTGAGAAGATTCACTTCTACCTGTGTTAAGAAAGTATTGTTATAAGAAAAAAGACATTGGAGAAAAAATCAGTTAATTTTATCAATCCAGGATCAACTGCAATAGTGGTAGTATTATGTTCTTTCAATCGAGGGAAGAAGAATGTCCGTTATAAATATTACCTCACTGACAGCAACACCGTAGTTTAGATATTGCATGGAAGCAAACTCTGGCACGAAATAGGTGCTGGATGACAAATTCACTGCTTTAAATCCAGCCTGAAATTAGAAACGGAAGTGAGATTTTAAATAAACGGAAGTGAGATTATAACTCTTTGTTTTGATTTATAATAGACTATTAAAATGACTCGTTAAATCATGTGCACTTTTTGTTTATGTGAGCTTGCAGATGATGTTTGCTACCAATGATCAATCAGAAACAATAATTTTATCATCACTAACGAGGGTACGGTTTGCATACATCTAACCCTCCAAACTTGATTAGATAGGAGCGAAAGCGACATAATTGGACGTGCGGGATGGGATCTTATATGATGCACATTCATGATCCTAACAGCTTTTTCTGTTCACAATTTTAGAGGCAATTCAGAAAAAGAAAGGGAAAAAGTTCGAACTAGTACTCACCTGCTTAATCAGTGTCTCCCAATTTATCGGACCCATTTGTTCTTCCAATTTTTCCTTGAGGGGGATCAATCTTTCAACCAGCGTATTGCAGCAAATCCTCACAGCTTCGCAGCTAGACTCAGAAGTCGTGCTTCCGGCAGTATATCCTCCTTGTATCACGCTTAGAGTATCCGCTTGTATTACCCGTACCTTATCTAAAAGTTGATCACTTCCAGCACACTTGATCAAACTCAGACCATATGCAGCCATCTGTTGTACTTTAGTCCAAAGACCCTGACCAAGTTCAATCCCTCCTACTTCCACGGAAATCGATCCATCCGAAAGTATGCTGACTTTACCCGGGGTTGGTCTTTGTAAAACACCATGCACAATGGGTAACCGGGAAATGCCCCTTTTGCACCATTTATGAGTAGAGTTAAACTGTTTGATCATCTCTTTTCTCGGTTCAAAGCTTGAGGATGAATATAGTTTATCCCAAAGTAAAGGTAAAGTATATTCGCCCGGTTCTCCCGCAGAGTGTTGATAGAACAAGGCTAAACTATCGTATGTGTGAAAATTTTTGGCTCGAACAACATCAACATCCACTGAAAGGGCTGAAGCTACATGTTCAATCACAGCTTCAGCGATAAACGAGCCCTGTACTTCTCCAGGACCTCGCATTGCCGACTTACTCGTAAGATTTGTTTTGCATAATTTAATGTCAAATGATAGAGCCCCCCAGTTATACTTCTTAAATGCATTCATTAGGTTTGATGGAATGATTGGGCTAATGTCTTCTGATATACCCGCATTAATTAAAAGGTCGAGATGTAAAGCTGTGATTTTCCCGTCTATTTTGAATCCCACGCTATAATTTATCTTCATTGGATGTCGTCCTCCGGCCAGTATCATATCAGTCTTTCGATCGAGATACATCCTCACAGGACGACGAAGCTTGTGTGCGGCTAGTGCACAGGCTGCTGCAACCTATACCAACATCAATTCAGCACATTGCATTCTATTTTGTCGTTTGATAAGCAAAAAATACGTGTCATATAAAAGAGCTTATAAAGTTCGATACTCACAGGCATAGCTTTTATTGCCTTTCCTCCAAACCCGCCGCCTACCCTTCTTGTGATGACACGAACATTATGTTCGGGAACTCCAAGACATTTCGCAATCACAGAATGCGCAGTTTCTGGAGCTTGAAGAGAACTATAAACCACCATGCAGTTATCTTCATCTGGAATAGCTAGAGCAGTTTGAGTTTCCATGTAGAAATAGTACTGTGATGGGAGTCGAATCTATATATATTACAAACAAGAAATGCTTCAGTAAAAAGTACGATTAAATATAAGCAAATAGTAGCATAATACGCGCATTAAAGATACCTCGGCTGAAAGAATTTTACGATCAGCTTCAGCCATTCCCTTGGCAAAGTCACCCACGGGTTTTGGGTAAAGAAACGGCGGAATTTCAAAAAAGCTAGACCTCTCAACTGCATCCTCGACTGTTAAAATCGGTGGATCTAAGTTTTCTACTTCATAGTCAACGATTGCTTTAGTTGCTGCTAATTCAGCATGCTTCTGTGTATCTGCAACCTATAATGCTCTCGTACTTAGTAAAGTTCAAAATTCAACTCAATATATAAAGAGAGACTAGTGTAGCACGATTCGCAAGCGATTCGCTAATCGCCTTGCGAATCGCGAATCGAAGAAATCGAATTATGGTCGATTTTAGGCTGTTTTTGAAGCATTTTGAGCGAATCGCGAATCCAAAAGACAAACTAACTAGTGAATTGTGTTTCATAAGAGAGACATTGTTAATGAGATGCTAAAGGTTTTGAGAAGATCGACTTACCACTAGTGCTATACGTTCACCAGCAAACCTCGTGATATCATCAGCAAATAACATATCTTTCCCGAAAATTGTCTGTGCTCCGACATTCTGTCCAGGGATATCTTTATAGGAAAGAACAGCAATTACTCCATCCGGAAATGAATCAGACTCATATCTAACACATTTTACCCCTGCCAATGGCTTTGTACTACATATGAATGCTCCATGAAGGCAGCCCTTCGGAGAAGGGATATCGTCAACGTATAAGACCTCACCTGCACATATAATTCAAAATATCAAAGACAATACTACAAAACACTACTTCCAAGTAGACCTGTGCAATGGGCCGGATAAGGGTCGGGTCGGGCCTTACAAAAAAGATCCGGGCTTTAGACGGGCCAGGCCCATTAAGCCCAACCCGGCCCAGCCCGGCCTAGATAATCTACCATGTACGAACTTATTTTGCACTGTTCCGATTGAAGCTAAAATTCGAGAATTAAAGCCTGATTTTATTGTAGCTGATATGCACTGTTTTTGGGCTACGGAACTTGCTGCTCAGCTTGGTATTCCTCGTTTAATCTACCATGTTTGAGCTTATTTTGCTCTCTCTGCTATTGAAGCCATTGTTAGGTACTACCTACCTAACTTCTTAATCCTCTAATTAAATATAGTTGTATTCTATGAATAATTCTTTACATTCTTCAAAGAACCTATCCATGATTATAAAATATATAGTACGATCTACTACTAGCCCACTGATATTTAAATTAATAACACTGCTTGAATGCACTAACATTAATCTATTCACTATTGCATTACTAACCAAAAACAACCAAATCAAGAAATAAGCAGGATTAGGGGCTGACACACGGTTTGATTTGATCTACTTTGACATCCCCAATTAGGCTGCCATGATTCATTACTAAAACCCTTATTCGGCCCACATTTTTTCATTTTAATTAAACCCTTATTCAGCCCAACCCTTATTCAACCCAACCCTTTTAGAACCCTTTTAATTAAGGGTTGGATTAGGGTCCCCAACGGGCCCCCGGCCCAATGCACAGGCCTACTTCCAAGACAGCCTACTAGTAGTTATTACCACCTCTGTCCCTTTAATTTTGCTACACAGTATACCAAAAGCTCTCACTTTGATTTCCACGGTGTCGGAAAATTAAAGGGACAAAGGAGTATTATACAATGACAGTGATCAGCTTGTAGTTTTCTACGGTGCAAAGTAAGCCGAGACACGACATAGGGACCCAAATATAAAATCTACATTTTTGTTTTGTAGGTTTAGTATCTAGATGGGTATTGGTCAGTTTTGGGCTTGTTTTGTGGTGTTTTCAAACGTACGAATGTAGTCCCCTCCTATGTTGTTTGGGTGGCATGATATACTTTGGGCTTTGTTTCCATGGCCTTTTCCCCTCCCCGGGGTTTTTTATGCAGGCGGTCTTGGTCACTTCCATATTGGTGTTTGTTTCTTCATTGATCTATACAGTCTGAAGTTCCAAAAAAAATAATAATAAAAGCTACATTTTGGTTAAGGCGAGAAACACCATATGAGATGTCTCAAGTCCAACAAAAATATCCATGTTCGCTTAAAAAATTAGAAAATTGACATTTGACAATTCACAATTTGTTAAATAGTTTAAACAAACCAGATGCCTGAAGAGCAGCTCCAATTTTGTTCACGGGTTTTCCCACAGGATGATACTCCGTGCTGGGCACAATTTCCTGCTTTGCAGGTAATAACAGAGTTTCCTTACTGTCTTCTTTCATTTTAGACTCTGTTACAATGTATCCGTCCAAGCCTAAACGAGAAAATCCTAAATCAGCTTCGACCAAAGGCTGCAGAAATTCAAAAACAAACGCCTCAGTCAAGCTTTTCCGGTACGAAGGATGTGAAGTGCCATCTTTTGGAACCACAGTAGCTCGAACTAAACTCATTGTTTCACGAAGAACATCACGATTAAGTTTTCTACCACCTAAAAACACTTCAACTTCTTTAGCTCTCACTGCATGCTTAGATCCATAAGCACCAAAAGCCAGATGAATCTTGTTTATCATGAAACCGGCAACATTGCAGGGAGAAACTTCAGCAAAGAAAGCAGCGTTTAGATAAGGTAATGCATTCCCGAGAGGGCGAGGTGATGCCCTATATGTTTCAAACATAAGTTTGCAATTCGATGAAGGTTCCTGAATCGGAATTTGGACACCCACAATAATACTTTTTGAATCTAGAGGAGGCCTTGCAAAGAACTCTTCCAATTTGACGGTCTCCCTTTTAGAGTTTCGTATGATCTCAACACTAGAATCTACAGCTAGAAGAACGGTAGCAATGTCAGATGGAAATCCATATCTTTGTGCCATAACTAAATTCCCACCTATACTCGCTGAATTTCTAATAAACCCAGAAGCAATTTTCTCAAAATGGGCAGCAATTTTCTTAAAGACGGTTTTACTTCCCTCACTTTCGCTTATTCTATCTTCACCACCCTCCTTCAGTGCTACTATAGCCTTAGAGATGGGCATAGCTGCACCAATTTTAATGTATGTAGAATCTCTTTTAACCATAGATAACTCGGGAATGTATCTTAAATCGATGTATGTATCATATCCTTCTAATTCCTTATAATAACTCGTGCTTGTATTACTAACGACTAATTTGACGCTACCAACATTGTTGGATTCACTCCATTCCAGCTTCTTGTGGAGCTCCTCGATACTAGAAGGGGTATACCAAGAACATTTTCCAGAATCCAATCGCATATTAAACTTAATGTCGTTCTTCAAAAAATCAGGAAACGTTGATATCGGACGGCTATGATCATAAACAGGTAGCCTACTAACCTTAAGATCCTTTCCCTCTTCCTTTTGCCAAAAGGCATTGAATCCTAGATCCTCGATATCCACATCTGCGGCAAAGCTTTTGCAAGCATCGACAATAGGTCGATAGCCAGTACATCTACAGAGGTTTCCAGCTACGGCTTTTTCTGCCTCAGAAACCGTCAGATTTGAGAACCCAGGAGAGGATTTAGGTTCATCACTTTTGTCGGCATTAACAAGGGCTGAGAAGAGAGAAACACACATTCCAGGTGTACAATACCCACATTGAGAGGCATGGAAACCATCAAATCGTTGATGAATTGAATGAAAACCTTGTTTCTGATTTCCAAGGCCTTCTGTTGTAGTAATGGAACAACCATGTATACTACAAAGAAGTGTGAGACATGAGTTAATGGTATAGTCTTCCACTTTGTCGAGTATAGGGTCATATTTAGATAGTAGCACAACACAAGCCCCACAACCACCTGCAGTCAACGACATCGAACAACGGTCAAATACATTTTTACAACTACAACAGATCATAATCATACCTGCAAAAAGGGAAACATATAGCTAATTCTTGAACTGGAAAAATATGCATGTATTTGGCAATATCTTTCATTATGACATCATAATCAATAAGATTACCTAGTGAAGCCATCTATAACAAACGGGTATAATTTTATTCCTCAATGATAACTCAGTCAGTTAAAGTGGAAATTCTAGAATCCATTTGTTCCCTTTGCTCATTCAAAACTCTCTAGTCTCTTCCTCTAGACTTCCAAAATAAACAAATTTAACTCCTATTGCTGTAAATACCACAAGCTTCGTTAAGTCCACTTCATTGGAATTGCCGTGCATTGTAGTTTAGATATAGCAGAAACAGGATAAACCTAACCAAGAAGCCATTTTCACTTTTTTTTCGAAAAATAAAAGAATCTATCATCACAAAGTACTCCTTTGCTCCTTGGAGGATTGCTCTATTTGACGAAAAAGCTCTCACATGTATGGATTACACTATGAGGGACAGAATGCATATACATATCAAACTAAGTACGACGCTGTCTTTACATGTTACTTATCAAAATATATGGCACATTCATTTAGTATTGAACATTCCATCACTTTCAACAGAAATGACAAAAAGCTAAAAGCCTATAAAAAACACCTAAATAAAATTTTTAAAAAAAACTCTCACACCTATGTGAATATGTGATACCGGTTACTTTAGTTGTGGAAGTTGCGGACATGATACCCAAAAGCCAAAAGTTTAGAGGCGAAAACTATGCTCCATCCGTACATTGACCTTTGATCTTTAAACACCAAAAACAGAATCCATACCTGTTCACTATTTTAAGGGGTTCAACAAATTCCTTCAAAAACCATTAAAACTTCACTAAATTGCAATTATTTCATTGTTTTAATAATTAAGTAATTAATCTTCACACGATGACACACTACTAAATTTTAAGCTATGTTTTCTTCATCAAAAATCCTACATGTCTCAATTTAAAACTTCAAACACTTACACAGGTAATGCCACACCAATAGTACCTGTCCTTCACATAGGCAGCGGAGATTATATTTGCTACCTACTGAGGGAAATGATCGCCCTTAACCAACTGAGCCAACTAGTATCCGTAATTAGTCTCTTACCACATGAATTCCATTTACTTGAACTAAGATACTACTTTGTAGTCTTGTAGATTGCAAATTGCACCACTATGAACCCTCAACTAATGTCACCTTACCTTACTTCCTTCAACTTATATATTCTTAAATTCCACTTACTTGAGCTTATATAGTACTCCATCCATTTCAAAAGACATATATTGAAGTCTTAATTTATATCCGATGGTGCATAACTAAAAATTATAAAAAGTTTATGCTTTAACTTACAGATTAAGAATAAAATACAAATTAAATATATTCGTGAATAGAGTCAAAAAACTAAATGGAACAAAGTCTGTGAAACGGAGGGAGTATTAGTTAGTTGTAGATATCAAATTGCACAACTACGTAGTCTTGTCTCAGTTGGAGAACAAGTATCACTCTTTTCGACAAGATCCCAACTTCAATTCTCACCTAACCATCTCCTTCCCTCAGCCTACCCACAATCAAAAAAATTGCACACCTTATGAACCCTCAACTATTGTTATCTTACCTTACTTTCTTCAACATATGCAATAGGAATATGAACTTACAAATAAGTTGTCACTTAATTGAATTGACAAAAACATGTTCAAAAGTGTCAAAATTCATAAAATTAATGATACCCAACAAAAGAAACCATCAAAACCAATTAAGATTAAAAAGAAGAAAGAAAAGAGTAGAGATAAACAAACCTTCTCCACAACCAAGCTTAACACTTTTAAAAGGAGTTTGAGTACGCAAAAACTGAATCAAAGTGGTTGAAGGGTGAATACCAGAAATCTCATATCTTTCACCATTAACAGCAAACACTAAATTCTCACCTCCCATCTTGTTCTTCTCGATGTTCTCCATATCTTTTTAGCACACACAACAACAATCACTAAATTAAATAAGCAAAAGAAATCTTTAAAGTTTTGAACTTTGACTTTTATTTGTAAGATCCAACGATGGTAAACAAGACCCAACATAATGATGTCAGATTGATTGTCAGAAAGTGTCATTTTTTTCAATATTTGGCAACTTTTTTTGGATTTTATTTACACAAAGGCTAAGATTTGGTTAGATGAAATTATGGGGAAGTTCTAGTTTATCTAAAATGGGAGGTGGAAGTAATGAAGTGTGAAAACTGAAAACTGGTAATAAATGCCTAATGCCTAATGCCTAATGCCTAATGCCTAAATGGTAATTCATCATACTTAATTCGGGTATTTGGCATAATATACCTGTTTTTTGCGTGGGACTATCAAAAAGGAAATACCCTTTGCTTTTGTGTGTTGGCCAAATTGCTTTTTATTTTTAATAAAAAAATTTAAACTTCAAAAATTTCACCTCCATTTATAAAAATTTAACATTCGAGTTGCTTTTTAAAATTCTTTTAAAGTGTTTTTTAACTGTAAATTATTAAAAGGATTGAGATTTTTATATTTCACAAGATAGTTTGAGGGAAAGAAAATATTATATGAGAATTGAATTTAAAATCTTACTAATTTACATAAGATTTTTGAAATCAGAACATCAATTTTTCCTTTTTTTTTTACTTATTAGTTGGCTAATTTTGTTTTTAAGGTCGGCTGGAAGAATGAGTTAGAATATCACGGGAAAAATATAGCTTTTACCAGTGTTAAGACATAACTCAACTCTCACTTTTAAGAGACATTTAATTTTTCACATATTGGTTGTTAACAATGAGTATTTAATTATGAGTAAAGAGTATATATTAATATGAATTCCATTTCAATTCAGGCGTATGACGCATTTTGAGGCGAAATATCACTAGAAAAATTATTTTTTTAAGCTAAAATGATTAAAATAAAAAATAGAATAAAAAAGTTTTTTCATTTGATTAGCTTTTTTATTTACATTTAATCTTGAACAATTTTTTTCAATAATAATTGTATAATAAGTAATTTTATAAAATATTTTTAAAAAAATTCCACGTGGTGATACTTAGGTCTTCCACGCGGAAGACAAACTTTTATTTAATTTCATGCTTTTATTATTCTTCAAATTCTCAAAATCTATATGAAAAAGAATTACTTACCTTAATTACTTAATTTACATGTCTTCAATCTCTATGTCATCTTTAATGTATCAAGTACAATTTCTCTTTCAATTCCTTATTCATTTCGAACGATTTAAACTAATTTAATTTTTCTTTATAACAATACAGATCTTAATAGGAAAATTTGCTCAGAATAATCCTAACTATCACCCGTTGGCCAAAAATAATTCTAACTATTAATTATTTTTTAATAATACCAACTATCCTTCGAATTTGTTCAAAACAGATCCCTCCTCAAAATAACCAGCTGCTGCAGGTTCCCTTCCCCTTGATTTTTTTTTACTTTGTTTTTACTCAACTCTTCAAAAAAACACATTCTCCTTCATTTTCATTAAACTCTTTCTTCTTCACCCTCATTCTTCCTCCATTGTTAAACTCTTAATCAATTCAAAGAAGCATATAGTCATTGATTATTCACCTTTAGATGATCTTCTTCCCCTTCAGATGATGTTCTTCGTCTTCACCTTCAGATGATGTTCTTCACCTTTATCATGGAGAACTTGAATTATAACATTTATCCATTCAAAGGAGCATATAGCCATTAATTATTCAGAGAAATATAGAACTGAGGATGTCTAACCTATACTCCTTTGGCAAGCAACTTCTTTTCTAAACTAGATAAAACCGCATATGATTCAGCTGCTTGCAAGGGCAAAGCCACATGGGGGGCCGTCGGAGGCCCGACCCCCTTGCCGAAAATGCGAGCCTTTGAAGTTTTGGTTTTGGCCACCCTTACTAATATGATATATATAGTTCAAAGAGAGTAAAATATAAGAAAAATTATTGTAGCTCAATGGTTGGAGTAACACATTTATAATCTAAGGTTATGGGATCAAATCCTCATTAAAACAATTATTTTTTTTATAGACTAATAGATTTATACTATAATGTCAAAACTATTTATTTTTTATAATTTAACATTCATCCTTTTTAGTATGTGCTTATATTTTTCTATCCTAATTTTCCTTGTGTTTTTTTTAGAGAATTATTAGACAAATATATAGAGTCAAAATAAAAAATAACACTTAGTTTTTTCAAAAATAATAATTATAGGGAAGCTTCAAATCTATTAAATATAATTTTTACAATGATTGAAGTTTATTTCAGTCTATATAATTTTAATATTTTCATAGCTTAATCAGTGTCTAATGGTGTTCGTTCGGGTCATCGTTGATTTCGGATTAGGTGTTTCGGGTGGGCTTGAAAACGGATTTCGTGTCCATATTGTTTTACATAATTGTAAATTTTTAAAGTTGAATCAAATCGAATTCGGTTACAATGTCGTGTCAATTTCGAGCCATTGTGTCTGTTTCTAACACCTCGAGTTTTTATATAGTAAAAATGTTTTTTAGGTATATCGACAATTTGGCCCTCCAATTCAAAATCCTGGCTTCGCCCCTGACTGCTTGTTGATAAGTGATCCACACTACTTCAGCATCAACACCTCTCAACAAATATGCAAACTCCAACAGCAATAGAGGTCCACCTAGAACACACAATAGATGCATCAAATATAAATTTTGACATGAGAAACAAATCTAAAATTATGAGATCGTGGAGGTGTCAAGTTATATTATGTGCAAGATCATCTGAAGGTGAACAATCAATGGTTGTATGCTTCTTGGAATTGATAAAGGGTTTAACAATGGAGGAAGAATGGGGAAGAAGAAGAAAGAGTTTAAAGAAGATGAAGGAGAATGTATTTTTTTGAAGAGTTCAGTAAAAAAAAAAGGTAAAAAAAATAAAGGGCAAGGGAATCTGCAGCAGCCGGTCATTATGGGGAGGGGTCTGTTTTGAACAAATTCGAATAATAGTTGGGATTATTAAAAAATACTCCTTTTGTTCCCTATTGATGTTCCCATTGAGAATATTCACGAGAACTAAAAAAGTGAAATCCATTAGATAGTGAAGATATTATTTTATTGAATAATAAATTTGATGGAGGAAAAGTGAGGACCACCAATATTAAAAAAGTATTTAAAGAAAGTTAGTGGAAAAAATATGAGGACCACAACTAATTAAAAATTTTTTTTATGAAGTTAGTGAGAAACATGTGGGGACCATAAGGAATATAAAAATGTTAAAATGGAGTTAGTGGAAGATATGTGAGGATCATAATCATTATTAAAATATTAAAATGAGGATGGGAGATGTTATTTTTGTCCAAAATTTGTGATATAAATGGAAAGATTCCTTATGAGAACAACAATTGAAACACCCCAAAATGGAAAGTGGGAACTTCTTCAAGGAACGGAGGGAGTAATTGATAGTTGAGATTATTTTTTGCCAACGGCTGATAGTTGGGATTATTCTGAGCAAATTTTCCATCTTAATAACAAATCAAATCAATAAAACACACTTCCTCCTATTCATAGATAATAGGACATTTGTTTTTTTCACACTATCCAATGCACTTATTCAATGCATAATATCTCTTATTATACATAACGAAATATCATAAAAAGTGGATATATTAATAATATAATCTTTGCATTGAGACGAATCAAACAAGATCTCACTTGACTATATTCTTATTTATAGATTAAGAATAAAATACAAATTAAGAGTAATAAATGATTAGTGTCAAAAACTAAATATCCCATCATACAATACTATAAAAGTCTTGGAAAATTCTAAGTGTCATCATTTAAAGAGGCATGACAATATTTATCAAATTTAAAATCTAATATTTTTTGTTTAAGTTTGAAGCTAAATTAGGTAAAGTATTTATAGGATATACTCTAGTAATTCTATTTAGTTAACTTCGAATTTAATATGTTCAATTGAATGAAAAAAAAGTTATATATCAGGTAAATAATTAAAATAAACGTCAATAATTATGTTTTGATTTAAAAAATCATGTATTTAGTAGATTTAATACAGTAGTTAC
The DNA here is from genome assembly GCA_019425755.1 of Amaranthus cruentus. NCBI lineage: Eukaryota > Viridiplantae > Streptophyta > Magnoliopsida > Caryophyllales > Amaranthaceae > Amaranthus > Amaranthus cruentus. The sequence goes on along the minus strand of CM033465.1, from coordinate 2,270,807 downwards.
TACTTACATTATTATTTGAAACTGTTTTTTTATATATTTTGCACTAACAAATCCGTACATTGCACGAGTTTCTATACTAGTTATCTATAAATAGGAGAGAGTACTTCAAAAGCAACTAAAATAGCTAACGAATAAAACCAAGATTTTTTTTTAATTGTTTTGCCTCTTAAAAGAATTTTTTGCTTGAATTAGAAAAAGAGCATTGTATACAACCATTTCTTCATAGAAGAAAGAATTTAGGGAAGAAAAAAAAAATTATATCCTTAAATAGACAATAGTTTTTTTTTTTTTTTTTTTGATTTGAAATAGACAATAGTTTAACTAGTGAAGAGTTTTTGTTTTTATGAAAGAGGTACAGTAGGAAGAAGGAAGGAAGTATTAACACAAATTCTTACTTGAGATCGTCTTTACAAGAGATGCGTTTTAAATGGGCCGACCCATTATTACTTAGAAAAAAAACTTAAAAAAAATACCCGTTGTGTAATCCTATTTAGAGTTAGTGTTATAACCTATTAAAGTTGACATTATAACATGTTAGAGTTGGTAGTATAACCTATTAAAGTTGGTATCTCCAAATAGGTATAATACCAACTTTAATTGGTTAAAACACAAACTCCAAATATTAACTTTAATAGGTTATAATACCAACTTTGATAGGTTACACCAACTTCAATAGGTTATAATACCAACTTGAAATAGGCTCAATCGCGCGCGTCAATTTTTGATTTTTTTTTTTTAATTATTGGAATGTGGGCTGAGCTCTGTTAAGAGGCGTCTATACTATAGACGATTTCTCAAGAGAGAGCCTGATGTTTTAATGAGGTATTTGGAGAAAATGAAACTAATTAACGGAAGATAAAACAAAGAACTAACCATACTTAATGGAAAATTAACATAAAGTAATCTTCAAAAAAAAAACATCATAAAAACTTGCGTAAAACCGTCCTATTCTAAGTCCATAATTGAGCCGGCCCATTGCAGGCGCGTGTGCTACACGCGCGCGCCTATTTCCCTCCAAAATTTCATTTTTTTTAATTTTCTGGGCATTTTTCAATTTGTACCTTAAATGTATCAATTTTGACCTTAAAGACATCAATTTCAACGTAAAGTAGAAAGTAAAATTTTCAATTTGAACCTATAAGTAATCAATTGTGGCGTTAAACTGATCAATTTCTACCTAAATTGAAATTGATATCTTTAAGGTCAAAATTGATACCTTTAAGATTAAAATTGAAAAATGCCCAGAAAATGAAAAAGAAGAGAGAAAACATGTAAGAAGCGCGATGAGCTAGAATATTGGGCTGTCTTATTCTAAGACGGTCTCTCCAAGATCGCCTGAAAAAACATAAGGTAACGAATTTAAAATGGTAAAATTTAGGATTATCACGCAGATTAAGAAATATTCATAAGGAATATTGGGCTGGAATATTACTATATACTAAATGCATTATTCATAAGGACACTTGTCACTCTCACAATCATTATTTTCCCTCCAAAATGACAAAAGGTATTTTTAGAAAATTTCATCATTCGGCTAAATTGGATAATTAGAATCATTCTTTATGTTATAATATATACGTTTCATATCAATCAATATCCTTCTATAATAAAATGTTCAATAAAAAATGACTATAATAAAAAATTGTCATTCTTTCCTAAAATCATTCTATACCGTCAGAAATAATACTCCACAATAGTTTAATATGTGTTTTCTAAAAAAAACTAAAGATGAAGGAGAGTGCTAAATTACAATTTTCAATAAATATAAACATTTTATGCTATAGAGATTATACATATAATATTTATCATAAAATTTTTTATAATAAAGTTTTATTCTCTATTTTTCATAAAAACACTGATTGATTTTAATATGATATTTAAGTTGTATACCACATATATTTTTGAATTAAAATTATATTTAGTAATCTTATCATAGTGTATAAAGTAAAATAATAGCAATATTAATATCATTATTCTTCACAAGTCTCTTATTTCTGCGTTATGCTCCATAAGTAATCATTAACACGTAAATAGTATCAATTATTTTGAAAGAGAATTAGGTGATTCAAATAAAAAAATTATATGGGTTTTTCCATATAAAAAAAAGAAATGTTGAATATTGTCACGCTATACATAATTTCATATTGAATAATTAATACTCCCTCCATTCTTAAAAGATTTTCCACTATGGGTTTTTCACACAAATTAAGAAATTAAGAATCTTTGTAGTAAGTGAGTATTATTTTAATTAAATAGTAGTGTGAGTAATGATTTTATTGGTATTATGAGAGAGAAAAAACATTTAAATTAAAGATAAAAAGGAAATTATCATTGTCATTAATATAGAGGGAGTATATTTGGGAAAAATGGGAGGAATTATACTTGGGAAAAAAATTTCCAAAAATTGAAAGTATTCTAAAGTGGACAAACATTTAAAACTATCCGTTATAATAAGGTGGACAAACTTAAAAAACGGAGAGAGAGTCTTCATAAGGTGTTAGAATTTCAAATCGTCATACATAACTTTCATTTAATTACTCGATTAACAAAATTTCCTACACTACTACATATATTGATAATAATCATAATACTTTTATCATTTATGAAATACTATTGATAATAATAATAATAATATTTCTATCATTTATGAAATATCTTGCCTTATGTCATCAAGAATACACAAAAGCACTCATAAGTTTAAAAAATTAAGATACTTTATTACTTTCTCTGTTCATACTTGTTACATTTGATTCTTTTCACAATTCAATATGTTATTTTGATAATTTATATTTTGAACTATACATATCTAAAAGTTATAAAAAGTTTATATTATCAATGTATGCGATTAGACGATTCAACTCAATAACTGTAATGTAGCGAGTATTTCAAAATAGAGGAAGTATATACAAAAACACATATAAAAGTATATATATTCAAAAGACTAAATTGTATTTACTATATGTTACATGCACAAAGTAATATAAAATGATACATTTTTTTCCTCACACGTCAAATATTATTATTTTGTCTTCTACCATGTTAACAAATAATCATGATAATTTAAACTAATTTTGTTATATTAAAAGATATTTTCTAAATATTTTTTTATTATCCGTGCTTGGCACCAGGGGCGGTTCTGGGGAGGTGCCCAACCGCACAGGGTCCCCGAACCTAAAGGGCCTCATATTAAAAAATTATTGTTGAATAGCATGCTATTGGAGTAGAGTAGTTCATAAGAGTTTTACTTAATATGTTCAAAACCTATTAATTACATTTTTCTCTCCTTTTATATCTCTTTCCAAAACAACTCTGAACCTTCCAAATATTTTTTCTTACCTTATTTAATGTTTATACATTCATCAAAATCAATTATCACTAACTTAATTTATAAAAATAATCAACAATTTATTTTTAATTTTTCAACCTTTTAAAATTTTACTCTTTTTATTATTGGTCATCAATTTATTACTATTTTTTTCTCTTTCATTTTAACAACAGAAAAGAAAGTTTAATTTTTAACAACTTAATTTAGATTTAAGAAATATAAATTATATTGAATTTTTATTTTGTTAAATTTTTTTTAATTATAAAGGGCCCCAATTTTAGAAATCTATAAATAATAAACAGGGCCTCGGAATTATTTGCTCCGCCCCTGCTTGGCACGGGATTCTAACTAGTATACTATTATATAATAAAACTACAAAACTCAAAATTATTCCATGAAATTTCTCATATTTTTATTAAAAGTTGGCTTAACAAACTATCGTACCGAAAAGTAGTGCTACCAAACACCCTTTATTCTATACCCTTGTTATTATTTTAGATATAAATAGGGGGACAAAAATTTGGCCACTATTTTCTAACTTAATTAATGTCTAAATCACGAATTATTCATGTGGGGTAGAGTAACAATTACTCCTCTATCCAATTAATTTGTCCTATTTAATTTTAGTCTCTCAAATTAATTATTTTTATATTTATTTTTGAATATAATGTCACAGCTTTTAATCTTTAGGAAAATGATATATACAACCTTTTAGAGCTGTATATAAGAAAGAATCATATCATATCATACATACTAATAATTTTGAAGTAAAATGACAAATGACAAGCTTTTTATTGTCTTGCCATTTGTAATTATTTGATTGGGTGAGAAATCTAAATGGTCATAATCTTTCCATATTAGAAGAATAATTTGATAGCATGTTAAATAATTTGATAGCACAAGTTTTTATAAATTTTAAATTTTATAAAAACTGTGCATTGCACGGGTATCTAACTAGTTTTGAATATTTTTTATGTAAGTCATTATTGTTTTTGCTTTGAAAACATAAGTTTAAATTATATTTTATTATTTTATCATTAATTCTTTCTTGAGAATTTAGAATAACTATAAAAAATATTAATGATTTCCAATTTTTTACTAGATTATTTTAAAAACCTAAAATTATTAATAAGAAATATAATTTACTAACTTTTATGTACAACCCTAAGGGCTATAAATATCATTACCACTAATCTTTATATACTATGAAAAATTTCTAAAAAGCATTTCATTACTTTAAACCCTACAACTCAATTTCTTAGTTTTTGTACAAAATTAATACCATTAAGGAAAACTTACCTTGAATAATCCAATTTTTTTATGATTTTCCTACAATAATTTCACTTATTAATTAAGCATAAATAATCACAACTTTAGAGGTATTTTCCTAGAGTAAACTCAAGTAACTTGATGATCTGCAATAGTAGGTAATGTACGAAAAAAAATCAAAAGTAAACTCGGGTAACTTGATGATCTGCTATAGTAGGTATTTAAAATACATTTTATTTTAATGTATTTTTAAAAAAAATAAATAAAACTTGCTATAGCAAGTAATTCAATTACCGAGTTCACTTTAGGCAAATACTTCAAAAATTAGAATTATTCATTTTTAATCAATAGGTAGGATTATTATAGGAAAATCAAGATCATGTTGAATTATTCTGGGCATTAAATTGCTGAAAAATAGGAATATACTACTAGTCATTTGAGGCGGGCGTGAATAAGGTGAATTTAGGGATGGTCATGGGGCGGGTCTGGAGCGGGTCCAACCAGATTCAGACCCGGACCCTTTTAATTTTTTGAGATCCAATCCCGGATTCGGACCCTAAGGGTCTAAAATTTTCAGAGTCGACCAGACCCTTCGAATCTGATGGGTCTAGGGTCCTTAATGGGTCCTTAGTTGGTCTAAAAAAGTCTCTTTGATTTGTCAAATTTGAAACATTTCTAAGTCATTATATTTTTCGTATATTTGTAAGAGAGTTATTATCGTATTTTACAAACATTTAATACTAATTTATCATCTAAACTCACATAGCGTCACCCATATACGCTTAAATTCTATTATAAACACGAGTTCGAGTCCATAAAATAAGGGTAATTGGGTTAGTACTTAGCAAGTAGCATATATATTATTTATATACATTATGATTATATGAAAAGAAAATAAGTGTTGGGGGCAAAATTCATACGTAGAAGACAAATAAAATGAACAATTTAATATTTATAAGGGTCCAAGAGGCAGGTTCAGGGTTCGGATATTGGACCCGGACCCGCCAATTATTTTTTAGATCCAGATCCGACCTGGATCCGATGGGTCTCGAAAAACAAGACCCAAACCCTTAAAAAAGGGGCGGATCTGGGGCGGGTCCAACAGGGTCCTGGACCCTTGACCATCCCTAAAGGTGATATGATATCAAATAAGGGTGACAAATTCAAATGAATGTGGTGATGAGTGATTATTCTTTGGTCTAAAGTTGGATTTTGTATTACACAAAAAAAAAGTTGGATTTTGTAGAACCCATTTTCAAAATCTTTGAAATTTGATGAAAGGCTGAATAAGTGACTAATTGGATTGGATCATAAATTTTAATATTTAATATTATTTTAACGAATCAATTGAATTAATTAAAAAATTAAACAGATAGTTGAAGAAATATGTTTATATATTTCATCAGCTTATAATATCTATTTTTGATAAATTTTACAAATCCAAATAATGTAAGATTTAATTAAATCAAGTAAAACATTAATCTTGTACTAGTAAGTTTTTATTTTTATTATTTAACCTATATGTAGATTAATTTATGAATTGACGTGTTAGCTTGACCTTAATGTATTTGATTCTAGATTAACATAAAAGTAAAGATGCTTAAGAAAAATCAAACAAGGTTTAATTTTGTTTTGTGAAATTGAATTAAGAGAAGTATTTATTTATTCGTCCGTTTCTTTTTGTTTTTCCATTTTTCATTTGAGACAAAATCAAATTTAGATATTTATTCATTGATATTTCTTCCGTTTCTATTTGGTTTTTTATTTTTTATTTTAGACAGTTTAATTGTCACTACAACAAAATTATTTCTTCGCGACATAGTATTAGTGTCATTAATTAAATGTCACCAATTCATATTTTTAGTTTAATAATTTTTTGTTTTTATTCGAAGTTCCATAATAAAGTGATTTAGTAACGCTTTATTTGGCCTTTAGTGACATATGTAATTGTTGTTATAGTCTATAGTGACATTTATGAGAAATGCCACTAGATCCTATAATTTTTTATTATTCTGCTAAAGAATCTAATAAATGTCTTAGTTCCCTTAATTCCTTATCCATCTTGTTCATATAGGAACTTGTGAAGTTGTTCCCTATATTCCTCCCAAAGTAGTAGATAATTACTCATTTTGCTTCTCACTTCTTATTTTACTTTCCTTCCAAAATATATTCGCCTTTGCAAGTTACTTCATGTATCATTGAACCACAAAAGACAAACCAGCTAAAGATTAAGGAATGATGAAGAAGAATAGTTTAGATTGTTAAAGCAAGTAACAATATTCTTGACGTTAACTTTAATCACTTAATCGAACATGCTTTGTCTTGTACTTTGGAGAAGGACGGTAAAGATGTGTCGAGATGCGTAAGTTTAAAGTTTGGAACGTGTGATGAAGTGTTGCTTGATCAAAGCAACAAGAATTTAGGGATAGAGGCTTCACTCGACCGGCCGAGCAAAGGTGTAGGGGTCGAGCAACAGGCCAGAAAGTAAGCAGAAGGTTTCTGAAGTGCTCGCTCGACCAGAGCAAAGGTCGCTCGACCGAGTGGGAGGGTCGAGCGGTCCTGTCAGAGTCTCCAACGGGCAGTTTTCTGTTTTAATTATGCAATAATGTGGTTCATTACTCTATTGTTTATTGTAATGTTTATTGTCATAGTTAATTAGGTAGTTTATTGTGATGTTAATTGTGAGTTTATGGTGATTAATGTGAGACTCTAAGAATCATACTCACCTTCTACTACAAAAGGGAGTATAATTCTTAGAGTACGGTGCACCACAATCACACTTGTTGAGAGGGCTATTGCATTGTTAGAAACTAGAGGAGTGTTCTTACTTTGCATTAGTATTTGTGATCTTGAGAGATTGTTCTCATGATAGGGAGAGTTTATTATACTTGTATGGTTGAATCATTTATAATAAACATCATTTGAGGAGAAGGTATCCAAGATACCTCATAAACACTTGTTCCCTTTAAAAAGTATGAAATATAGGTTTAATTTATGTGGGAACTTATCTTTCATGTTCCATCAAGAATTTATCCATTGTTCCTTTGGCAACTTAGGATAATCATGTTTCATAGCATCCATGGTTTCAATCTTAAAACTTCTAATATTCTTACGCAAGAGCATATGCAACAATTAATTTAAGTTAAATACCCATCTAGACGCAACTTTAAGAGAAAAAGAAATTTTGATGCTTATAAGTAATATCAAATAAAGTTTCACAAAACGGTTCATATACTATAACATAGGTGACAGAATATTGACTCTTAAATTCACATATCACATTATACAATTATCATAGAAACAATAAATTTATATACAATTATCATAGAAACAATTAAGTAATATCAAATCAAGTTTCGCTAAAAATCATACCTTGTGAAAGTGTACCAAATGTTAATTAACTTGAATTACCGAATCGTTTATGACGATTGATTTCGAAGTTTTCGATCCTCTTGATATACTCATGTCTAATGCAAAAGTTCCACTTTGAACTTGAAGATCACATGTGTTCCTTGATATCATCTCTTTTTGTTTTCATATGTCCATAACATGCATTGGTAGGTTCCTATGTTGTCATTGTCCCCTATTATGCTCATGTATACAACATAATAACATAAGGTATATAAACCTTATACTAAAGATTTGTTAGTTGCACAAAATATAATAAACATAAATATACTCACAACTAACAAGTAAGTTCCTTTTGAAATTTTAAACAATAATTATAATTTTATAAAGTATTTTCAAGAAGAAACTTATATAAATTCCAATGACATACTCTAAGAACTTAACTTAATCTTGAAGATAACTTTTTTTAAAGAAATTGAAGCTCAAAGAGATGAAAAGGAATGATATTGTTTTTGAAAATCCTAAAAGTTATTCCTCATCAACATCTTATTAATTGATGATAAAAATATAATAAAATTTTCAACGTTTATTTGGTACAACTTTGATTTAACAAGTAACAAAAATAAAAAGTACAAATACCGTTACCAACAAAAGTTCCCTTTTTAAAAAAATAAATGTGCTAACCAAGAAATTCTTAGAGCCTTATACTTTTGCTATTGGGTATATGTTTGTTGAAACTTGTCATAAATTCCAAGTATCTTATCGTAAAATGTATTATGTTGTGTTCGGAACAAGTATTTTTTTTTAAATTATGGATTTCAATTATGAAATTATTAATGAAGAATTTGAGAATGACAAGGTTTGAGTAGTCATTTTTAAATTTTCCATTTTAACTACTTTAAAAATAATTGTAGAATTTGATCCAAATCTGAATTTGAAAATTTTTAATTTGTCAAACAATACATTTAGGTTGCGTTTGGGAACGTTCATTTCATTTTGAATTGTATATTTCAATTATAGATTTATTAATTAAGAATTTGAGAATGACAAGGTTTGAGAAGTCATTCTCAAATTCTCATTTTTAACCACTTTTATAACCATAGTGGATTTGACTTAAATTCAAATTTACAAATTTTTGATTTGCCAAACAATAAATTTGAGCCAATTCCAAATTTACAAATGAAATCCTTATTTCCAAACATGGCATTAAGTCAATTCTAAATTTTCAATTGAAATCTTCGATCCCAAACATCGCATTACCAATTTTTGTTGCTAATTCGTCTAACATGGTTTCTCCATTTGGAATTCCACTAGTTCCTTGGGAGCTAGTTTCATAAGACATATTTCTTAATAACCTGCAAATTAAGTATTTAGACCAATTTCCTAGAAACAAGCATGTTAGTTTAACAATATAATATATAATTGTTCTTGATATTGCACATTTAAACATATGCTTATAAACTATGTATGTTTAGCAATTAGAAACTCATTGGGGAAAAATCCAGGAAGAAGATTCATTGCTTGTAAAAATTATGATCCAAATAGCAAATGGAGCGGATGCAAAAAGTTCAAATGGATTGATGAAAATATGTTTGATTGGCAAAAAGAGGTGCATTGAAGCTTATTGATGAAAAAGACTAATTGATTATGGAAGCAAAGGTTATGAGTTCTAAGGTATTTGTTTTAGACAATGAGATTAAAAGGCTCAATGAAGAACTTGAGAAGACAAAAAACAAGTTAAAAATTGAGAGAAAATCTACTTTGAGCTTTGGAAGGTTGGGAAGAAGGATAATGTATTTAGGCTATGGAATTATGATTGATTTTTTTACTTGTTGTATTTTTATGAATCTAGTGTAAAATTACTTAGTTGAATTGTAATGAAAGCTTTGTTAAAGCTATGTAATGAAATTTGTTTCTCATCAGCATTTATATTTCTATAGCTTTTAACTTAATACAAAGTTGATTGGAAATGTTCATTGAAACCTAATACCACATTGTTACAAAATAACTTAATACAATGTTCATGGAAACTTCTAACTTAATACAAAATACCATATTGTTCATACAAAATAACGTAATACAATGTTCATAGAAACTTCAAACTTAATACAAAATACCATATTGTTCATACAAAATAAAGTAATACAAACTTCTAACTTAATCGCAAACTTGATTGAAAATGCTTGATTGTTGACTGGAAATGAGAGAAAGCCAAGATTGATTCCTGTCAGACCTATTCTTCTTGGGCACATGAATAGTTGTAGCTGCTAAACTAGTAGTTGTGTTTCTTGCGGAGCCAATGCTTGCATTTTTACTTGGTTTACCTACCTTGGCTTTCGGTGTGCTTGTAGTAGGCTTGGGTGGATTCTTGCAAGTTTTCTTGTAATGCCCAAAGTTACCACAATTTGCACATTTATTCTTCTTTCCCCTACTAACCAAACTTTGCTTTTTCTTCTTACCATCTCTACCCTCATTAGCTTCTAGCTTTCTTTTCTTCTTTGACGGCCTCCCTGGTATATTTCTAAAAGGTGGAGGAAGAGGCATGGCTAATGAACTTGATGGCCATTGTTTATGTCTAGGGATACCATGAAATATTGGAGAATATGTTCTTACATATGTACTTACATAATATGCTTCGTTGACATCAGGGTCGTCTCGGAAGTTTTAGTGGCCCTGAGCGAAACTAATTTGTAGGCCCTTAAGAAATAAACATGAGTTTGATTATTTTATAAGCTAAGGGATGGTTGATAAAGTATTACTCTATGTTTCTCACTTTATAAAATATAAAAAATGTTATACACTATTCACTAGCTAGTATATTGCCCTACCCAAAACTTACAAAGATGACTACAAAAATAGCCACCAACTTTTTCAAATATTAGCAAAAAGCGGTGAACTACTCAAATAAATATGTAATTGAATCCTACAATTGAATAGATAAAACAAATCTATGATATCGAGCAATAACAAATAATCAATTGAAGAAATTAAATTGTTTTTTTCGCTTACACTTATAAGTATAAGAGAAATAATCAATATTTTTTATAAATAAACAAACAAATTATGAGCTCCCTAAAATCGGGTCCTAAATAGTAGCTAAAAAAATCCAATATCAATAATTATAGTAGAATTAAAACAAATGAAAAAAATAGCAAATGGTTAAAGTTATAAAGAGAAATTGACCTTAAAAATCAATATGTAGAATGTAATTAAAGACTAAAAAGAAAAAGGGCAAAGAAATGTAGAGTAGGAGTGAAATATATGACCAAAAAGCTTTAAAAAAGGAAAGCAAATTGCACACAGAAGGTATTGAACTACCAATATGAGTAACAATAAGGTAGTAACTTTACCATCAAGTTATTACTTCTTACTATAATTGTATTTAGCAAGAGCTTTTTATAAACGAAAGAAACGAGGCCCCAATATAAAGAGGCCCTGTGCAGGAGCTCCGGCTGCTCCTGCCAATGGCCGGGTCTGGTTGACATAAGCAACAAAATCTAATTTCCTTTTCGAGATACAAGCAATTGCATGTGTACATGGTATTCCCAATAAATTCTACTTGTAGCAAGTGCATTTCATAGTTTGTACGTTAACCACGTATGTTTCATCATCTTCATCCACTTCAAATTCATACACATCAATTGGTATCACCCTTAAACCCATGACATTCCTACTCAAAATCTGAATCATTTTAATTACAAAAGGCATCACAACTCCATCAAACCTACTCAGGCCTTTCCTTTTTGCTACACACCTTTGCATGACATATCTTCTAATCCCTTCCATTAATAAAATGATCGGCTTTCCCCTAGCCTCTCTCAACACGTTGTTAAAGGATTAACAATAATTGTTGAGTAACATTCCAGACTTACTCTTTGTTGTAAATGCATGTCTGGACCAGTGGGCACTAGGAATGGCAGCTAAGTACTCGTACGCCTCTACTGATATGTCTTTAATAGCAGTGGTATGTTGTTGGAAATGATACTACACATAAGATATTTCACTATATGAGCACAAAAAAATAAACAAGTATCACTAACTTACATTAATTGTAGCTCTGGCCGCCTTCCAAAATAAATTCCTAAATACCTCTCCGGAGAATTGCTTTTAAAAGTTTGTCCATATATGTCTACAACAAAATCTACCATCTGACTGTGGGAATTTTTTTTTTATGCATCTATCAAACCCTGCACATAAACACTTTTTAGTCAAAATCTATCTTTTTATGATCATATATATCAAGTTTTATATGTTAAAAGGAAAGGTGATACCTTTTGTCTGTCATTCATGAATGAAATTTCACTATCTTTGTCTATCACCGAGTTAATGTAACACCCCTGAATTTCTGACCCATTTTACGAAACCAAAATTGTAAAGGACGGGAGGAAATTCGGGTGTTACATAAAAAGAAAAGGAAATAATTTAAATAAACGTTAAAGATTAGCTTTAAAAAGGTGAGAGCAAATTTCGGCAGCATCTACCCTAAAACTGTGTGCCTCTTGTAGAAAAACAAAAGTTATTTAAAATCTAAGAAAGCAAAGGCATCAACGGTCTATCAAAACTATATCACGAATGATTCATCACCGACTTCTCAAATCAACATGCCAAGCATGGATCGTGGTTCCGGTGTCAACGCTTGTATTTTGGACTGACTAGACTATTTAAAACCACACAATATATAAACTACGTAGCGAAGATAACATATACAAAAAGGAGGACATGTGCCTCAAACCAAAAACATAAACAAAATTAAATACAAAGAAACTACATCTAGCGTCAAAATAATATTAACATCGCACGCTTCAAGGTTCTCACTCATTCCCCCCGTATGCAATGCATAGAAGCTTCATCACTTGTAATGTCTATCTATGATGTCCCTGCTGCTAAACGTAAGATCATAGACTAACGCGTCATAGCAGGGCCATCAAAGACGAGCCATCAATAATGAAAACAAACAGTACACGTCAGTAATTAACATCATAATATAATAAGGCATAAATAGCATCAATATAATATGTCATAATATGAGGGTGATTTCGCAACGTTCCAAGTGTCAATCATAACCACAAAACATCACTTCCTACTTCTCACTGTCATTTCTATCTTCTTCTCTTCTCTTCGACTTCATAACTTCTTGAACCAAGAGCTTAAACACTTTCAAATATATATATATATATATATATATATATATATATATATATATATATATATATATATATATATATATATATTTATATATATTTATATATATATATGTGACTAGAGGCCACCATATTGGGGTTTGCAAGACCCACATGGCCACACCTCAACCAAAGGGCGGTGACGGGCCATACCGACGCCCAATGGTAAAGTATGAACATACCCCCGTATAATGACCATATATAGATGGAGCTACCTCCGGGAAATAAAGCCACTGGGGTACCAAAGCAGTGGAGCCAGCATACCTAAACGTATGTAACTAGAGGCCACCATAGGGTTTGCAAGACCCACATGGCAACACCTCAACCAAGGGCGGTGACGGGCCATACCGGCGCCCAATGGTAAAGTATGAACATACCCCCGTACCGCGACCATATACTAATGATCTATGCCTCCGGGAACTAAACCCACTGGGGTACCCTAACCAGGGGAGCCACAACAATCGAACAAATCTGCTATCTCATTAATAAGGGACTCATTCCCATTATATCCAACAACTTTCTTACTCCATCACTAAGGGATTTATTCTCATTCCATTTCACCTCATCCAACACTTTCTTACTCCATCACTAAGGGACTCCTTCCCATTCATAAAACATAAATCAACCACATTAATAAGGGGATCATTCCCTATTCAACTAACTTAAATCAATCTCAATAACAAAGGAGTCATTCCCATTCAAACTAACGTAAGTCAAACTCATCAATAAGGGAATCGTTCTCATTCAACTAACAATAATCAATATCGTCAATAAGGAAACCATTCACTATTCCCAACTAACAATAAATAATATCATTAATAAGGCACTCGCTCCCTTTCAAACAAATAATAACCAATCTCAATAACAAGGGAATCGTTCTCATTATAAATCATTATCAAACATTTAGCATACTAGCATCGTTCTCTACTAGTAAACTTGAAAATCATTTAATCAATAACTTCGATATTTTATTCGACGATAATTCATAGATAGTGTAAACCAATTCAATATCGATAAATATACAATGCAAGATGCATGTACGTACCTGTAAGCGCCATTGCACGACCAAAAAGTTACAAAAATCACCCAACTAAGGTTCTACTTTCCTCTTATGAGATGGGCACCTATATAAGTTAGGAGTAGAACTAATAAGTCTCTTTAACTACTTTGTCATACCAACTAAATACCGAAGGAACCACCATCACCTATTTAGCATGAGTTTCCGATTACTCTAGCACGCACATAACTCATTCAATACAAGTCAAATCATTAACTCAACACAACATAAGTCTTTCCATCAATTTACAAGTAACAGTATATGTGAATCATTTCATTACATTAACTAATTTAGAGTATATCGGCTCGTTACTCAAATATAACTAATCACAACTAAGCCTTATAATTTTAATACTCCCTCCGGTCCAGTTTACTAGTCCCATTTGACTGGGCACAGATTTTAAGATAGTAGTGGGATCCATGTAAAAGGTGGTAGTTGGGTATTTTAATTGATTAAATTAATTGTAAAGGTGGTAGTTGGGTATTGGGAATTGGAAAAGTGGGGGTATTTAGGTAAAAAAAGGATATCCAAAAAAGGAAATGGGACAAGTAAAGAGGAATTGCCAAAAAAGGAAATGGGACTAGTAAACTGGACCGGAGGGAGTATAACACTTATATAACGACAAGGCAAATCTTAGAGTTATCGAATCGCGATATCATTGTTACATTCTCCAAAGATAGAAAGAACTATAATCAAAACAACACGACAAGTAACTTTAGCAATCATTGACGATAAGTTGACATTATGCTCTTGGCTTTACTAAGATTATGCATTTATAGCTTCAATGACGACCTACTAAGAGCATTTGCAATTTACAACAATCAAGTCACAACAATTAGCAAATAGCAACTATTATTCCTAATTAACAACCAACACCATTTTGATAATCAACTGTAATAAAAATAATTACTAACTAAATATAACATAATCACAACTAATACAACTAAACCTAAAAACAACTTATAAAATTATCAAATTGATCATCGCACCACCAACATATAACATAAGAGCACATACTTATTAAAATTTCATCCCTCAATTAAATCCTAATCAATACATTGTTCAAAGGTAACATCCTTAATTACTACTCATATTAAGATTCAAAGAACCTAATACACAATCAACACACCACTCATATTTTCAAATCACACTTCAAACCCTAAATCATATATATGTTCAATTCATCTATCAAACTCTTACCCACCAAAAGATTCAATGAAGTTAACACAAAACCAACATCAAACTCAATACACTTAATAAAACTCCAATTAAAAAATAGAAAGTCAATTAGAGAAGAAGAGATGGCTCACAAAAATAAAACTAGCAAGAGGGTGAACAAGTGAGTGGAGGTCGTTGTAACACCCCGACCCCTCGGACCGCAGGTGACTACTCATGGAGACTATAGACTAGCCTCACAGACCAACACAAGTCTTTCCAACGCACTTTGGCCTCACTCGTGCGCACCCAGGAAAACTTCCCAGGAGGTCACCCATCCTAAGATTGCTCCCCACCAAGCCCGCTTAACTGTGGAGTTCTTAGCAAATGGGCTCCCTAGAAAAGAAGATGCACCTTATTGATATGAGTAGTCTATCAATCCCTTTTCAAGCTAAATCCGGGGTATCACACTCACCCCCACTTAGGAATACAACGTCCTCGTTGGACCGTAGTTTCAGGATCTTTTCCCCCGCTAGGTGCACTGAACACACAATCAGCCACGGTCGTAGGTCGGCTCTGATACCATTTGTAACACCCCGGCCCCTCGGACCGCAGGTGACTACTCATGGAGACTATAGACTAGCCTCACAGACCAACACAAGTCTTTCCAGCGCACTTTGGCCTTACTCGTGCGCACCCAGGAAAACTTCCTAGAAGGTCACCCATCCTAAGATTGCTCCCCACCAAGCACGCTTAACTGTGGAGTTCTTAGAAAATGGGCTCCCTAGAAAAGAAGATGCACCTTGTTGATATGAGTAGTCTATCAATCCCTTTTCAAGCTAAATCTGGGGTATCACAATCGTGGAGGTGGTAGTACAAGGCCAAGATCCGGCTGCCTAGGAGGGTCAGAGTCGGCTTCTTCAGCAGCTCCTTGCTGGCGGCCGTCGGGAGGTAGTGCGGCTCCTGCAGCTAGCTTTTGTTCGCGGAGCTTGAGGGTGCGGCTGCCAGCTGCTCGTAGGTGCCGGTACTGCTGGGTGGCGGTACAACAAGGGAAGGAGGATGGGAGGATAAGGAAGAAAGAAGAAGGAAGGAAAAGGAAAGGTGTTATGCGGCTCCTTTTGAAAAAATGGCAACGACTAATCTCACTTTAAAATAAAACCCTAACTCCTCTTTTTATCTTATTTATTTATTTATTTCTAGATTACCCTCTAAAAGTGCCCAACTAAGAAAGCTCACTTATGTGTGCTCACAAGTTTTAATACATAGAATATTTTCGATTTGAACCTCTTTATTTTAGTAATTGCAAATTTATTTTTAATATAAGTATGTTAATGTTTAAATTCGTATATAAAAGAAATTTATTAAAACTAATTCAAAATAATTTAGTATAATTATAAAATCTCCAAAAGCTATTAATATATTAAATAATGACGTCATAAAAAAGTCGCGGGGTGTTACAGACTACCCCCTTAAAAGAAGTTTCGTCCTCGAAACTAGAGTAACCAAGGTACTAGCCATTGTAAAGTGTATTTCTAATAACTCGAGAAGGTGTTCTAACCATTTTTAAGCTCAAGGATCGACTCAAAGACCGTGACCTTATTGACACTATTAATAGAAGGATACTCAATCTATTAAAATAGTCATTCATTTTTCATTTCGAGTATTTATAATCGCCCAATTGGACGTAAACAACCGAGCAAAGCATAAAGTTATGACACAAATTAACTCAACAACGCATCAAAAGCATGTAAATATCACACAATTAACCCAAACAACCAATCAAAAGCATGTAAATCTGTAATAGATTGTTATCATAGAGGCGAAAATGTGTGAAAACGCAGGAGAAAATGCGTGTTAACGCGCGAAATTCTATCACATTCTAACCCCCTTAAAACTTAGTTACGACCCCGTAACTCACTAACCTCGATTCATAGGCAAGGGTAGTTTGTCTAGACCATGAAACTTTAATTATTTAATACCTCTGGTCTCACTACTACACAACTTAGTATCTAGGTCTCAATATGTTCTCTTAGTAAGACAACCCTGCTCAAAGTGTACAAAAGTAAAGGATCTAGCACATGTGACTTACAAAAAGTGTATCGCTTGAGCTCGTGACAACACGAAGAGTCATGTTGTCTAATGTAATTCTTTAAACAACTTTTCCACTTCTACATGACCACCTAAGGTCGTAGTTTGTGATAATCTTGCAATGCACAAAAGGTTCAACTATTGTAATCTAAACCATAAACAGGGTAAAATATCAAAACAACAAAGTCCTAAATGTAAAGTGCATGAAGTTGTTCAACACTTAACTCGTATTACAATTTAAACACCCTAGACCTAAGGATACATGAATCTTACAAAACTAATTGGTTATCAACCCCAATTGATTCACCACTAAGTTTACTTATCATAACATAATCTTAACCTTTTACACAACATGAAATGCTCTTTTCATTAATCATATATGATCAAAACATTTTATAACATATTAAATCTTATCTCATGACTCGATTAGAAGATTAACAAATCAAATTAATAACTCAGAACATAATACATGTTTCAAGTATATAATCCAGTTATATATGCCACATTTAGCAAGTTGCTGTAATTAAAATCATATGTTCATAGTCATGATACTAATACACATATCATAATTTTTCAACAATAATATCCTTTATTCATCATAATATCAAATTCTAATTACGACACTATGAGGATAATTCAGAATCATGAATGGCAACATCAAACGTCACCAACATTTTTTTCTGCTCACTAGTGGAAAAAAAAGTATTTGTTGCTGCTAATTGGCTGCGATTTTTAGATATATGTAGCTAATCGGAGCAATAAAATTTAGGTCAAAAAAACAAGAATCAAATGTTGCGGTTTTTGGATCTACCCGCAGCTAATATACCAAATTTCAAAAAAAAAAAAGCCCAATGACTGCGGTTTAGGCAATGTCCGCAGCCAATACTCCCTTTTTTTAAAAAAAATTCCGCGTATTATATTGCAACGTTCATTTCTCTAAAATTAAACTGTTGCTCTTCTTCTTCCTTGCTCTTGCTCAACCCATGAAACCATTTCTCCTTCTTCCTTGCTCTTGCTCAACGTTCAAAACCTATTGTTCTCCTTCTTCTTCTCTGCTCTTCTTCTTCAAGCTCTAACCCACGAAACCTACTGTTCACCCAACCTCTTCTTCTTGTTCACCCAACTGTTCACCCACGTAGGCCCGACCCATACCAGGAGCACCATGAGCAATGGCTCAGGGCCTCGGTATTTTAGGGGCCCAATATCTTGAAAAAAAATTACCGTTTTTTTTTTTTTTTTTGAATGGATACGAGAATGTGTTTCCATTTTTAATGCAGGCTGCAGCATAGGGAAACTTTATTAACTTATGGGGAATGCGTTTCCATTAATGCAGGTTGCAGCATAGGAAAACTTAATTAACTTCAATATCGTTTTTCAATTCCCATGAATAAACTCTAAAACTTCCAAAATTAAATTAATCTTTCTTTTTTTTTTCTATCTGTCATTCATCTTTTTCTGCCATTCCTCATATTCTTCATTTCTACCATTGAAACGTCTTCTTTGTTTGCATTCTTGGCTCTTTCATTATCCTCAAGTTTATGATTTTGATTTTTATTAGTGTTATGTAGAATGACATATAAGAATGATTTTGATTTTGATTTTGATTTCTTCGTTAGTACCAATTTACTTAAATGTGTGATCTTACTCTCATTAATTAATGGGTATGCTTATGGCTTGGTCTTGGTGTTTACCATTCAGGTGTTTAAGGTAATATTTTTTGTTTTTATTTTTATTTTTTTATCATGGCTGAGTTTTTGTAATTTTTAATCAGTTTCAGATTTGTTTTTAGTATTTGTTTATTTTTTTGAAAATTAATCATGGGTTTGTTTTGTTTTGGATTAATTTCTAATGGGATATGTTCAAAATAGTTTTTTTCGTGTGTTTGGTTGCTGGATATTGTGTAGTTACATTAAAAAAAATCATTTGATTGTAAAGCAATTTATTAATTGCAGTATATATGTTGAATTGTGATTGGTTTTTATAGCTGAGAATCTTACTTTTAATTGTGATGGAAATTAGGATTTTTAATTGAAATTTTTTACCCAAAGCAAGTCAATATTTTAGAAATTTGGCTCCAAATCATATTGTATTGGAATTTTTGAATGAAAATTTATTATTGTGAGTATGTTTTCATGAATTTGTTAATTACTAAGAATTATATTCATTTATATAATGGGACACATATTTACTTTAAAAGGGCCTATATTTTATGTTTCGCTTAGGGCCTTCAAAATATGTGAGACGGCCCTGCACCCACGAAACCAAATTCATTAAACCTACTGTTGTATTCGAATAAACCCACGAAATTCTTGTTCACCCACACGAAATTAGGGCTTCATTGGTTCTTGTTCTCCTTCTAGGTATAATTTTTTAAAGCTTTATATATTGTAAATTAGGGCTTAGTTTTTTTTTTATACTAATTTTGATTTGTTTTACATTGTAAAGGTTACACAACCCAACTTTTCCAACCCACGAAAATTCAAGGTATGATTTTCATTTTGATTTTGTTATTTTAATTTATTATTTTTAGGTGTTTATATATTTGATTTGTTTGTTATTTTTATGTGTTTATATATTTGATATTATAATTAGTTGGTTAATTATTTAAGTTTTCAAGTTCTTAATTTAAGTTCTTTAAGTTGTTTAATTTTTAAGGTATAATTGGTTTGGTTTTTATTTAGTTTGAAATATGTGTTTTATGTTTACTTAGTTGGTTAATTATTTAGTTTGATATATGTGTTTTATGTTTTTATTTAGTTTGATATATGTGTTTTATGTTTTATGTTTACTTAGTTGGTTAATTATTTAAGTTTTCAAGTTCTTAATTTAAGTTCTTTAAGTTGTTTAATTTTCAAGGTATAATTGGTTTGGTTTTTATTTAGTTTGATATATGTGTTTTATGGTTACTTATAATGTATGTTAGTTTGTTAATTAATTATGTGTGTAGTTTACTTATATAATATATGTATGTAGTTTTAGGGCTTGTACTTCGCTAATAAATTAAATTATACATAATTTAAATACTTTAAATAATATAAACGTTAAATAGGGTTAAATAAGGTAAATTTGGTCGGGTCAATTAGGGTTGATTATATTTATATATTTTGGATTTATGTCTATTAATTTTGTTTTGAATTAAATAATCATACTTAGGATGACAAAAGATCGTTCTTGGATGTATGGAAGCATTGAATCGTCAGAATTTATTGATGGCATATTAGAATTTTGTAGTGTTGGGGTTGAACATCAAGTTAGGACGGGGGAAGTTGGTTTTTATTGCCCATGTGTCAATTGTGGCAATGTATCAAAGGTAGATAGTGTTTATATCCTTAGGGAGCACATACTTCAACGTGGGTTTAGGCCTCAATATCATGTTTGGGTTTGGCATGGTGAGGAGGGAGTTTACAAAGAAAAGAGTGTTGTTGAGGATGTCAATAATGTGGCCGATGTCAATGAGGATGTAGTGGATCGTGTTGATGGGTATGAGACGGATGAAGAGAATGTCGATGAGGATGTGGATCGTGCTGATGAGATGATGGAGGGAGTCGAGGATGAGTTAGGAAAACGTCCTCGTGACTTGTTAATAGAGGCTTCTCAAAAGCCTTTGTATCCTGGATGTACAAAGTTCACCAAACTTACAGCAGTTTTGACAATTTTCAACATTAAGTCAAAGTTCAATTGGAGTGACACTAATTTCACAATGTTATTAGAAGCGTTAGGTGAGATGCTTCCTGAGGGAAATGAACTTCCCAAGTCGACATACTATGTCAAAAAGCTAATGTGTCCTTTCGGGTTAGAGTACCTCTAACACCCCTGCATTTCCGACCCCTTGTATGAAACCAAAACCGTAAAGGACGGGAGGAAATTCGGGTGTTACATAAAAGAAAAAAAAGAAAAAGAATTTTTTTACAAACGTTAAAGATTAACTTTAAAGATGTGAGTGGAAATTTTGGCAGCATCTACCTTAAAACTGTGCGTCTTTTATTGAAAAACAAAAGTTATTTAAAATCTAATAAAGTAAAGGCATCACGGCCTATCAAAACTATATCACGACGGAATAATTAATCGCCGGCTTTTGAAATCAACATGCCAAGCATGGATCGTGGTTTCGGTGTCAGCGCTTGCGTTTTGAACTAACTAGACTCTTTAAAACCATACAATTTATAAACTACGCAGCGGAGATAATATATACAAAAAAAGGAGGACATGTGCCTCAAACCAAAAACATAAACAAATTTAAATACAAAGGAACTAAATCTAGCGTCTAAATAAATGTAACATCGCACGCTTCAACGTTCTCTCTCATCCCCCCGTATGCAATGCATAGAAGCTCCATCACCTGTAATGTCTATCAATGATGTCCTCGCTGCTCAACGTAAGATCATAGACCAACGCGTCATAACAGGGCCATCAAAGACAAGCCATCAACAAAGAAAACAAACAGTACACGTCAGCATTTAACATCATATCATAATAAGGCATAATTAGCATCAATAAAGTATGTCATAATATGAGGGTGATTTCACAACACTCCAAGTGTCAATCATAATCACTGAACATCAGTTCCTACTTTTCACTGTCAATTCCATTTTCTTCGCTTCTTTTCGACTTCATAACTGCTCGGTATCACTTGAACCAAAAGCTTAACCACTTTCAAATATTCATATATATGTGACTAGAGGCCACCATATTGGGGTTTGCAAGACCCAAATGGCCACACCTCGACCAAAGGGCGGTGACAGGCCATACCGGCGCCCAATGGTAAAGTATGAACATACCCCTGTACAGCGACCATATATAGATGATCCTACCTCCGGGAACTAAAGCCACTGAGGTACCAAACCAGTGGAGCCAACATACCTAAACGTATGTGACTAGAGGCCACCATAGGGTTTTCAAGACTCACATGGAAACACCTCAACCAAGGGCGGTGACGGGCCATACCGGCGCCCAACGGTAAAGTATGAACATACCCCCGTACAGCGACCATATACTGATGATCCATGCCTCCGGGAACTAACCCACTGGGGTACCCTAACCAGGGGAGCCACAATAATCGAACAAATTTGCTATCTCATCAATAAGGGACTCCTTCCCATTACAATCAACAAGTTTCTTACTCCATCACTAAGGGATTTATTCCCATTCCATTTCACCTTATTCAATACTTTCTTACTCCATCACCAAGGGATTCCTTCCCATTCATAAAACATAATTCAACCACATTAATAATGGGATCATTCCCTATTCAACTAACATGAATCAATCTCAATAACAAAGGAGTCATTCCCATTCAAACTAACGTAAGTCAAACTCATTAATAAGGGGATCGTTCCCATTCAACTAGCAATAATCAATATCATCAATAAGAAAGCCATTCACTATTCCCAACTAACAATAAGCAATATCATTAATAAGTGACTCGCTCCCTTTCAAACAAATAATAATAAGTTCAATATCAAGGGAATCAAACTGTTCTTATTCTAAGTCATTACCAAACATTTAGCATACTAGCATCGTTCTCTACTAGTAAACTTGAAAATCATATAATCAATAACTTTGATATTTCATTCGACGACGATTCATAGATAATGTACATTATATGTTTTAAAACAATTCAATATCGGTAAATATACAATGCAAGATGCATGCAAGAGTTAATTACTGCGTGTACGTACCTGTAATTGCAACTGCAAGACAAAAAGTTATCGCAACCACCAAATGTGAGGTTCTTAAGCTTCTCTTATGAACAGAGCACCTATGCACGTTCAAAGTATGACTAATAAGTCTACACTAGTGGAAAAAAACATATTTGCTGCGACTCATTTGCTGCGGTTTTAGATAAACGCAGCTTATATGGGCAATAAAAAAATTATGCAAAAAAAAATTTATTAAAGGCTGCGGTTTTGGGCTAGGACCGCAGCAAATAATGTAAAAATTAATCAAAGGTTGCGGTTATTTATAGGACCGCAGCAAATAAGGCCTTTTAAAAAATAAAAAAATTAAAAATATATCAAAGGCTCCGGTTTTTTAGTATGTCCGCAGCCATTAAAAGGTTCTAATAAAATTTAAAAAATTCCGCCTATTTCATAACGTTCATATTTTGCACTAAAAACCTACTGTTTCATTGTGGGTTTCATTTCCTCTTCGTCTTCCTCCTAATTTTCTCAAACTTACTGCTTCATTGCACTAAAAAAGCTTTGAATTTTGCTGTTTATCTTCAAACTTCAAGAGGGTCGACATTTTCACTTTAATTTTTCACCATTGTTGGGTATTTTTTCATCTTCAAGCTTCGAATTTTCTCAAACATTTTAGGGTCGACATTGCTGTTTCACCATTGCTGTTTCATCTTCAAGCTTCAAATTTTCTCAAACTTACTTAGGGTCGACATTTTTAGTTTCTCAAACCATTGTTGGGTATTGTTTCATCTTCAATTACTGTTTCATCTCGAATTTTAGGGTTTATTTTAACATTTTATTGTAAAAATTGTTGTGAACTAATATCTCTATATTACTCCATTGTAGGTAACTAATCTTCACTTTGTGTGCATATTAGTAAACTTACTATTGGCTTTCATCTTCTTCCTTCGAAATTCTTCAAGGTATTCCTACAAGTTTTTTTTTTGAAATTAGGGGATTATTAGTAAACTTATTGTTTTGTGATGTTGTGTGCCAACTTAACACTTATTGTTGAAAATTTGGATGAAATGTGGTAGAAATGTTGGACATTATTAATAAATTGTGTTTATACAGTAGTGTAAGAGGGTATATTATGCAACTTCATTATTTTTATTTTTTACATGTAATTTAGTGTTAAAGATGTTAATTTAGTTTATTTTTTAATGGATGTTTACTTGCAAGTTCATGATGTTTGAGTTGTTTGTAGTAAATGGGCATTATTGATATGATTTTTGTTGTTAGTAGTTGCTTGTTATTTTGAATGTAGTTAATTGTTATTTTGAAAATTTATATTCTACCTATTTTTATTATAGTATGTTAATTAGGGTTAATTTTGCGATGTATTCTTTTTAGAGTTAATTAGTTTTTGTTGAATGAATGTTTTTATTAATATATACATAGGGTAGTTAAATAAATGATATATTAATTAGAATGTACATATTATTATTGGGGTTAAGTATATAAATATTCTTATTCATGGATTTTGTTTTGAATTAAATAATCACACTTAGGATGACAAAAGATCGTTCTTGGATGTATGGAAGCATTGAATCGTCAGAATTTATTGATGGCGTATTAGAATTTTGTAGTGTTGCGGTTGAATATCAAGTTAGGACGGGGGGAGTTGGTTTTTATTGCCCATGTGTCAATTGTGGCAATGTATCAAAGGTAGATAGTGTTTATATCCATAGGGAGCACGTGGGTTTAGGACTCAATATCATGTTTGGGTTTGGCATGGTGAGGAGGGAGTTTACAAGGAAAAGAGTGTTGTTGAGGATGTCAATAATGTGGCCGATGTCAATGAGGATGTGGATCGTGTTGATGAGACGATGGAGGGAGTCGAGGATGAGTTAGGGAAACGTCCTCGTGTATTTGACTTGTTGACAGAGGCTGCTCAAAAGCCTTTGTATCCTGGATGTACAAAGTTTACCAAACTTACAGCAGTTTTGACAATTTTCAACATTAAGTCAAAATTCAATTGGAGTGACACTAGTTTCACAATGTTATTAGAAGCGTTAGGTGAGATGCTTCCTGAGGGAAATGAACTTCCAAAGTCGACATACTATGCCAAAAAACTAATGTGTCCTTTCGGGTTAGAGTACCAGAAGATTCATGCGTGTCCGAATGATTATGTATTGTATCGGAATGAAAACGAGAACTTAGAAGAGTGTCGTAGGTGTGGGTTATCGCATTACAAGCGTAAAAGGGCTCGGGATGCTAAAGGGCCCCCCGGCTAAGGTATTGTGGTATCTTCCAATAATACCTAGATTCAAGCGTTTGTTTTCTATAAAGAAAGATGCGTTAAATTTGAGGTGGCATGCAGATAGGGTGAAGAATGATCACTTGCTCACACATCCATCCGATTCTCCGGAGTGGAAGAGTATTGATAGGTTGCACAAGACTTTTGGGGATGAAGTTCGTAATTTAAGGCTCGGACTGTGCACGGATGGAATGAACCCATTTGGCAATCTTAGTTCTCAACATAGTACTTGGCCGGTACTTTTAGTGATCTATAATTTTCTACCTTGGTTGTGTATGAAGCGTAAGTACATTATGCTTTCCATTCTTATCTCGGGTCCTAAGCAACCTGGCAATGACATAGATGTATATCTTGCACCTCTCGTTGAGGATTTGAGAAAGATGTGGGATGAAGGAGTTTCCGTGTTTGATGTATATGCTAATGAGGAGTTCACCTTGCGTGCAATGCTTTTATGCACCGTTAACGACTTTCTGGCATATGGAAACTTATCAGGGTATAAGAACAAAGGGAAGAAAGCGCGCCCAATATGTATTGATGACATGGAATCCACGTGGATTCCTAAGTGTAAACATGTATTCATGAACCATCGAAAGTTCCTCCCACGAGATCACCAATACCGTAAGAAGAAGAAGATGTTCAACGGGGTGGTTGAGGACCGTGTAGCTCGTCGACCGTTGACCGGTAATGAGGTTTACGAACAGGTTAAGGGGGTTGAGACTGTATTTGGTAAAACAGGGCAAGTACAAGGGGGTGAAGACCGTCTGTGGAAAAAAAATTCAATCTTTTGGACGCTTCCATATTGGAGAGATCTACAGGTTAGGCATTGTCTTGACGTTATGCATATAGAGAAAAATGTATGCGATGCCATACTCGGGACTCTCATAAACATTCCGGGTAAGACAAAGGATAATAAGGCCGTGCGAGATTACTTTGAATGTAAGAGTATTCATCCGGAGTTGTGGGCACAAGTTAAGGTGAGTAAGAAAAGAGAAAGAGCTGATGAAGTTAGTGGTAGTAGCAAGGGAAATGTCGGTAAGAAGAAGATGAGTAGTGAAAAAGTTTATTTGCCTCCAGCTAGCTACACATTGTCCAAAGCAGAGAAGCGGGCCTTTTGTGAGTCTTTGTATGGCATTAAGGTTCCGTCTAGGTACTCATCCAAAATGAAGAGATTTGTGACCCTAAATGGTGAATTGAAGTTGGGAAGCATGAAATCTCACGATTGCCATGTAATGATGCAAGTGTTCTTACCGATTGCACTACGTGGAATATTGCCAAAACATGTGAGATATGCTATTACCGAGCTATGTTCGTTCTTCAACACAATTTGTAGTAAAGTTCTTGATCCCTTTAAACTTGATGCTCTTCAAGTCGACGTGATTGTAACTTTATGCAAGTTTGAGATGTATTTTCCACCTTCTTTCTTTGACATAATGGTTCATCTTATTGTCCATCTCGTTCGTGAAATCAAGCTTTTGGGTCCAGTTTTTTTAAGGTGGTGTTATCCTTTTGAGAGACACATGGGTGTTTTACAAAATAAAGTGAGGAATCCAGCACAACTAGAGGGGAGTATGATTCAAGGCACTGTAAGTGATGAGATTGGTAATTTTATAGCCGAGTATAAGGCTATGGCAAAGCCTATTGGACTTCCCACCTCTCGACATGAAGGATGACTTGAGGGAAAAGGAACAATTGGCTCCAAAACAATCACACCTTCTCAGGATAGTCTTCTACAAGCACACCTGTATGTGTTGCATCATATTTCAGAAGTTCATCCTTTTTTGAATGAGCATTTTGATATATTGCGCGCAAAATATCCTTCTAAAGGTGATAGGGCATTGATGCAGTTGCATAACAAGACGTTTATTGATTGGTTTCATAATCGAGTAATATGTGAAGACCTAAAGGGTGTATCTGAAATTGTTAAGTGGTTAGGTTTTGGTCCTCATGATGATGTCAACAAATGTGAGGGTTCAAAGGGCTCTAAGAGAGAGATCGATTCCTCATCGTCGGTGGCAATCAGTCCAATCTTGACTGATGTTGAGCTTAAAGGTCTCTCTCAAGATTGCCTATGGCTGCACAAAGGTGCATCTCGGATGCGTGAGGGGGACCTAATCGTTTTACCCCTGCAGAAGGAGCAATTATGCTTTCTTGAGGATCCTTATGTCATTGTTGGTTCTAGTGCCATTGGACAATTTTTGCGAGGGGAGATATTGAATGTCGCTCTTATCCATGCCTACATGAGGTGATGTTCATTATCTTACAATTTAGTTTTTATTGTTTAATTGTTTTAATAATCGAATTACTGACAAAATTTTCTTATTCGTGAGTTTAGTGCGGCTTACGAGGGGCTAAATTGCCTCGAACCACCAATAAAATTTGGATGGTTTTGTCCTGAGTCGATTTCGGGTAGTAAGTGCGTAAATGATCCAGATGACGTTAAAGCATACATTGAACGTGCTCTGAAACATTCTTTTGCATCTAAACACACGTTCATTTTGGCCCCATACGTGGAAGGGTAATTAGTTTTATTTTTGAAATTGAACGTATCTTTTAATTTTTAAGTTCACCTATTCTCAAACTTGTTGATTTTAAATTTTGTTTTGTAGTATGCATTGGATACTTTTGGTCATATGTCCTATGACGACTACGGTGCACGTCTTCGACTCATTACATAAAGGTCAAGCCCTGCCTCGCAACATAAAATTCAAAGGCTTGTTGAATGCGTAAGTTTATAAATTTTACCAATTTCATTTAAGAGTTATATATATATATATATATATATATATATATATATAATAATATATATATATATATATATATATATATATATATATATATATATATATATATATATATATATATAAAATAAATAGTATTACATAAATATTTATACTTTTCCCATGCATTTCAGTGCTATGAAGAAAGTGCGCGGGGAAATGGGATCTGCCGCGAGAGCCAAATTCCCGAAATGGATAGCAGTAAAGGAACATTATTTGGTTTTGAATCATTTTTGGCACTTTCGCACGTAAAATACCTTAAACTTCGTTTGTTATGCACGAAACTTGGCACACAACACTATTTGGTATATATTATTGGGTTGAAGTAGTTAGAATCGAAAATAATTGTCATATGCTTGAAATTAAGTGTTAAGTTGCGGTTTTAAAGGTTTTGAAGGATTTTTATCACTTTCGCGCGTAAAATACCTTAAATTTGGTTTGTTATGCATGAAACTTGGCACACACCACTATTTGATATATATTATTGTGTTGAAGTAGTTAGAATCGAAAATAATTGTCATATGCTTGAAATTAAGGGTTAAGTTGCGTTTTTTAAGGTTTTGAAGAATTTTTGTCACTTTCGCGCGTAAAATACCTTAAACTTGGTTTGTTATGCACGAAACTTGGCACACAACACTATTTGGTATATATTATTGTATTGAAGTAGTTAGAATCGAAAATAATTGTCATATGCTTGAGATTAAGTGTTAAGTTGCGGTTTTAAAGGTTTTGAAGGATTTTTATCACTTTTGCGCGTAAAATACCATAAACTTGGTTTGTTATTCCCGAAACTTGGCACACAACACTATTTGGTATATATTATTGTGTTGAAGTAGTTAGAATCGAAATCAATGGTCATATGCTTGAAATTAAGTGTTAAGTTGCGGTTTTAAAGGTTTTGAAGGATTTTTATCACTTTCGCGCGTAAAATACCTTAAACTTGGTTTGTTATGCACGAAACTTGACACACAACACTATTTGGTATATATTATTGTGTTGAAGTAGTTAGAATCGAAAATAATTTTCATATGCTTGAAATTAAGTGTTAAGTTGCCTTTTTTAAGGTTTTGAAGGATTTTTGTCACTTTCGAGCATAAAATACCTTAAACTTGGTTTGTTATGCATGAAACTTGGCAAATAACATTATTTGGTATATATTATTGTGTTGAAGTAGTTAGAATCGAAAATAATTGTCATATGCTTGAAATTAAGTGTTAAGTTGCGGTTTTAAAGGTTTTGAAGGATTTTTATCACTTTCGCGCGTAAAATTTCTTAAACTTGGTTTGTTATGCATGAAACTTGGCACACAAAAGTATTTGGTATATATTATTGTGTTGAAGTAGTTAGAATCGAAAATAATTTTCATATGCTTGAAATTAAGTGTTACGTTGCGTTTTTTAAGGTTTTGAAGAATTTTTGTCACTTTCGCGCGTAAAATACCTTAAACTTGGTTTGTTATGCACGAAACTTGGCACACAACACTATTTTGTATATATTATTGTGTTGAAGTAGTTAGAATCGAAAATAATTGTCATATGCTTGAAATTAAGTGTTAAGTTGCGGTTTTAAAGGTTTTGAAGGATTTTTATCACTTTCGCGCGTAAAATACCTTAAACTTGGTTTGTTATGCACGAAACTTGACACACAACACTATTTGGTATATATTATTGTGTTGAAGTAGTTAGAATCGAAAATAATTGTCATATGCTTGAAATTAAGTGTTAAGTTGCGTTTTTTATGGTTTTGAAGGATTCTTGTCACTTTCGAGCGTAAAATACCTTAAACTTGGTTTGTTATGCACGAAACTTGGCACACAACACTATTTGGTATATATTATTGTGTTGAAGTAGTTAGAATCGAAAATAAACCTCATTTGCTTGAAATTAGGTGTTAAGTTGCGGTTTTAACGGTTTTGAAGCGTTTTTGGCACTAACATAAAATATATTTTTTCATAGTGTTTACACCAAGAAAATAGCATCGATTGCGGCTACTACGTTCTTAAATTTATGGATGATAATATACAAGCCGTTAAGAACGTCGGGGTAGAAAACATTGATACCGTAAGTATTATTTATTATGTTCTCAAATTAGAATATTATTTATAGAAAATATAATTATATATATTAACAATTTTTAATTATTTCATATAATACTCCCTCCGTTCTTTTTTGATTGTCCACATTACTATAACGGGTAGTTTCATTAGTTTGTCCCATTTCCTAAAATGGAAACTTTTTATTCCATTTTTGGCACTCTCTCTCCTCTAATATACGGATTCTTTGAGTTTGATTCCTTCCCTCATTATGACCTTTCTCTTTTTTGGCGATTCCCTCTCCCTTAACATAACTGCTCTCTCTCTCTCTCTCTCTTCTGAAACGCCATTTTCGTTTCATCTTTCAAGCTTTGCCCCCTGATTTACCTTTATTTCGTTTCCTTTATTTGGACTAAAATACAGATCGTTTTATTCTCTACATTTTGAGGTAAATTTCGTTAATTTTGGTGGTTGTCTTCAAAAACGTCCCCTGTTCTTTGCTTCCTTTGACGGTATTTTCTGGGTTTTTAATGGCTACTAAACCATCTTCAAGTTCATCCTCAATTCCAAGTTATTTGTATAATGGTCTTTGTGAATATGGTGAGTTATGTTCATGTTCAATCAATGGCCTCTCACATTCTTATTCAAATGAGATACTTAGATGGTCAAAAAAAGAGCTTGAGGCTTATCAAAAAGTACTTGAAGATGATGCTTGTTCGAAAATGCGTGGTGAGCCACCTGTAAAAATTAAATTTGTTTTTGATTCTCCATCTAAAACGCCTCCTAAAACTCCTCCTGTTGAAGATGATGATGTTAAGCAAGTCCCTGACACTCCTGAAGTACTTACTGCTAGGGCAAAAGAAAACCCTAAAAAACGCCGTCGTTGATTGTAAGACCAATTTATTTAAGTTTAAGTTAATTTTCGTTTTATTTAGAAGAGACTTTAAAAATTTTTTGGGATTTAGGCTGTAACTGCAAAACTTGGGTGACTTCTGGAATTGTTTGTTGTTGGAAATATTTTGGGCATTTTTATGTTTATGATGTTGATGATGATGATTTAGGGTTTTTATGCATGTTGTTTATTGTTCATGTTTTGATGATTGTTTTGGGCATTTTCGTTTTATTTAGAGGAGACTTTGTTCATGTTCATATTCTGTTTAGGGTTTTTTTCATTTTCTGTTTAGTTCATGATCTCATGATTTATGTTCCTTTTGTGAATGATTTATGTTTCTTTTGTGAATGATGATACCCCAATGATGATTTAAAATACTCTGAAAAGTTTGATTTTTACATCGTAGTTGAGTAGCTTTTGAAAAAAACGTTTGAAATCGTTGTGTTTTATACATGGTTAATGGATTTCATTTAAAATGATGATTCACACACCTTCTGAGAGGTTTAAGAACCTCTATGATGAAACAGGGGGCATTTTTTTTTACTTGATTTAGAAACAAAATAAGCCATTAATTGTCATGTACATAAACCTTTGAATTCATAAATCGTTTTTTTTTCAAAACGTTGCTCCTAACTTTGCTAAATCAAAAACTTTAATGACGATTTTACATAAGAAACACTGAGGGGTTGAGTTCTAAGTTAAAAAAAAAAATATTTAATCAACCTTGTGTCTCTTCTAATACTTGATCATAAGCTTCTTGCATTGTGTTTGACGATTGTGCCACATCTTCATTCTCTTGTTGTGTTTGGGAAGCTTGAGGATTCATGGAAGGATTCACAAACGCAACCGATTCCCTAACTAGTTGTGTTGGAATCCTAACTTGAATTCTTAACCGCCCATTATCTTCTTCAACTTTCTTCCTCAAATGTGGTTGTACATAATCATTACTTCCCTTCACTTTAAGAATTTCATTCAAGTGATGTTGCAATGAAATCCAGACATTTGTCAATGTCTTTGGATGAAGTTCTTCATAAGCATCTTCGACGGCACCAATCAACTCCGTCATATTCTTAGGCATCTTTTTATGCATCAACGATTGAATGCTTCTAAAAAATCCCAAGTCCAATATATTACAATCCGGACTATTGGGTGGTTGTTGTGTTAATATGAATGTAAGCCCTCCTTGTACATTGTGTTGTTGCCAAACCGGATCGTCTTGTGTAATGTGTACTCTTGCGTTGTCTTGTTGTATGAATATGACCGATGGACCTTCTCTTGGCCACTTTCTAAGTATGGCCGGAATAAGACTTTGTATGAGCATGTTTCTATACACCTCTTATGTGACGGATTCGGTTGGCTTGATTTCTATTGCTCCCCTTGGCCTATTTTTTGAGTCTCTTTGGGCAGCCACCCTATTTATGAAGGGAAAAATTCCAATTTTCCCATCAAAAATACATTGCCCATGTGTGTTCCATCTAGGCCTAGCAACCGCCCCTAAGAACATTGCCTTCGGTATGAATTTCGATGATTTTGCTGCCCTATACGGGATTTTTTCCTTGTGTGCAAGGTAAACTCTTTGAGTTTTTTTGGTTAAATAGAACCACTTTTCATCGATGTGAATAAAATCGAACATACCCTTGTATATTGGATGCCTTTGAATGCTATCCTCTTGAATGAGACTCAATATCCACTCCACCCTTCTAACCTTATTGGCATCGGTTAGACAAGGGTGAAGAGGATTTGAATGTGCTTTGATTTCTCCTCTCTTGATTAACCTCCATACGGTTGATGGTGCCAAGTCTAGACATTGTGCCACATCCCGTATACATGTTCTTTCCCCCATCGGTCTAGACTCAAGAACGTTGGGAGGAACAACAACCCGTTTCCTCCCACAATTCTTGAACTTAGACTCCACCATGTATGGCTTGTTTGGTTCCTTTGATTGCATTGCCCTATGCCATAATCGCCTTATGGTCCTATGATGATAACCGTACTTTTGACCGATCCTTTGGAATGTTCCATGAGGTAATTTGTCGTTTGTGTGTAATGAAAGCAACTCTTGAAAAATAAGATGTCGCATTTCATTAGATAACCTTGGATTATGTTGTTGTTCTTGTGCCCCCTGTTGCTCTACAATGTTTTGTTGTGGTTCTTCTTCGGATTCCGAACTTGATTGAGGATCGTATTGATTTGATCCAAAGTACCATGCCCCCTCGATCTCGTCTTCACTTCCTGAGGCCATTTGCTAACCAATGATGGGGTAATATATGAAGTGAAGCTACTGTTTTCGTTTTGGAATGGAAGGATTGAAAGCTGCTGTCAGCTTCTGTCAAGTTAATGAAGCTACTGGTTTCGTTTTGGAATGGAAGGATTGAAAGCTGATGCCAGCTTCTGTCAAGTTAATGAAGCTACTGGTTTTTTTTTTTTGCTGTTCTTTATGAAGCTACTGGTTTGATCACAATATGCTGCACTTTATGAAGCTACTAGTTTTTTTTTTTGGATGAACTTCCATCCATGAGCTGCTGTTTTTATACTCTTCTTTGATCAAATTAAGTTTGTATTTTGATCAGAATTTGTATAGTCACTAAATTACAATCCTTGATTAGATTTTTTTGGTTTGTTAATCCATGTTTTATGTAGATGCCCAATGGAGTTTAAGGATTTCCATTTTAGTTTTTCGAAAGTTCCCTCCCAAAATGTAATTTTACCTCCAAAACTTTCCAAATATGGAAAGTTTGATTATGTAACAGATTTTTGTATTTGTAAACACCATTGTACCGTTTCTCTCTCATAGTTATGACAACATTATTTTTTTTGTTGTTCTTTTTCTTTATCTTTAATTAAATTATATTTTCTCTCTCATATTACCAATACAATCATTAAATTATTCCACTATCTTAATAAAATATTACCCAAGATTCCCACTTTCTTAATAAGTGTGAAATCCTCAAATAGGACACACAAAAAAGATCGGAGGGAGTATTTTATATGGATTTTAAACGACACTCCAAGGGAACGACGCCAATTGACCGACACGGAAATGCGTGAAGGGAAAGACAAGGTTGCCGTGTATCTTGGTAATTTATGTTGGTAGTTATATATGTAATTTCTTAGTAATTATTTATGATTTATTATTAATCTGCATATTATTAATTGTTTATGTTTATTATATTTTATTATTAATAAAACAAAAAAAAAATTTTTAAATGACTTAAAGGCTGCGGTTTTTAGACAAACCGCCGCCAATAGAGCAATTTTCAAAATTAAAAAAAGCCTTATTGGCTGCGGTTGTCCCTAGAAACGCAGCCAATAAGGCTTTTTTTAATTTTGAAAATTGCTCTATTGGCTGCGGTTGTCCCAAAAAACTGCAGCCTTTAAGTGAATTTTCAAAATTAAAAAAAGCCTTATTGGCTGCGGTTGTCCCAAAAAACCGCAGTCTTTAAGTGAAATATTTGCTGCGTTTTTTGACCGCAGCCTTTCTTTCAAGCTATTAGCTGTTACCACAAATGCTGCGGTTCAAAACCGCAGCATATATTAGTAAAAAACCGCAGCAAATCATGTTTTTTCCACTAGTGCTACTTAACCTCATATAAGAGTCACCTACTCTAAAAAAAAGTACTCTACTACCATTAAAGCGAGTTCTATTTCATGTTATCAAGCTAATTAGCGAAATGCAACAGTTTCAATTCTAGGTTTGCTTGCTAATACCCCAATAATTCTAATCTAATCACAACATACACTTTTCACACTATATTTACGACAAAGTATGTTCTAAGGAACAATACTTAATTATATATATATTGCATTGTCACATTACTATGAATTAGTAGACATAAGATTGAATAATATAATATATTACATAGACAATACCCAAGGTAATAAGCTAGTAATGACATAAAATTCATTTCACCACATTATTCAAGGTTCGTAGAGACTATAAGAAATTACTTATCGCTCACAACATCAAGAATCCCCTTTTTTTTGTACCAAGACTATACAACTTACAACGATTAGTTTAAGTAATAATGACAATTAATTAAATTCTCAAGTGCAATGAAAACAATGTCAATTCATAACAACAATCGCAAAAGCCCATTAACAACTCTTAGCAATCAATTAAAATTAATTGATAACCACTTAAACAAACACCTCTTAATGACATTAACAACATAAACCACGATGAACAAAAATAATCATGATAATTAACGATCACTCTTGTGAACAAGAATCCTAACCATTACTAATAACTAATACTACCACCATTCATCAACAATGTCACATACACAAAGCTTATACAAGATTGTCTATTAATAAAACACCATCCAAACCACAAAAGTAGTACATACTACTTTTAGATTCATCCTTATATCAACGCTAACTTATTCAAGTTCAAATCACAATTTCTAATCCCTAGCCACTTTAAATCCTATCAAGATATAACTTAATTTAAGCTAAGATTCATGAATTTACCCAAAATACTACTTTTAAATTCATCATTATATAAACCCTAACTTGTATATTTTCAAATCACCATAACAATCAAACCCATAACAAAAATTCAGTATATCATACTAAAAGTTAACAAGTCTAAATAACAAGAAATTAAATATCAAAAACATACAAAATTAATTTGGGTAAGAGATTGCTCACAAAGGTTGAGAAGATGATGGAAAAAGCAAAGAGCTTTAAGCCATGTGAGAGGGGGTGGTGCTCGGTGGCTCCCTGACGGCACTTCTGGTGGTTCAGCGGTGGCGGCTGGTGGTGGTGGTGCTCTTTGGTGTGGAGGAAGGGAGGTGAAGAAGAAGGAAGAAAAGGGAAGGGAGTACTGAGAAAGAATGGGATTTGGGGGTTTTATAGATTTTTTTTTCTTTCTCTTTTTCTTAATTCAACACCCATTACTCATCTATATAATCATATTTTTACTCACAAGCCCAAATTAAGACAACTCTCAATATGCTAGCAAAATTTTGAATTACAAGTATAAGTTTAATTTGAACATCTTTATTTGATTAATTATCAATATGCTGTTAATATAAATATGTAGGTATTCATATACCTATATGAATAATCGATATAAACTAATTCAAAATGATTATTAAAATAGAAATCATTATTACAATTAAATAATGACGTAATAAAATAACGGGGTGTTACAGTACCAGAAGATTCATGAGTGTCCAAATGATTTTGTATTGTATCGGAATGAAAACGAGAACTTAGAAGAGTGTCCTAGGTGTGGGTTATCGCGTTACAAACGTAAAGGGGCTCGGGATGCTAAAGGGCCCCCGGCTAAGGTATTGTGGTATCTTCCAATAATACCTGGATTCAAGCGTTTGTTTTCTATAAAGAAAGATGCGTTAAATTTGAGGTGGTATGCAGATAGGGTGAAGAAAGATCACTTGCTCACACATCCATCTGATTCTCCGGAGTGGAAGAGTATTGATAGGTAGCATAAGACTTTTGGGGATGAAGTTCGTAATTTAAGGCTCGGAATGTGCACGGATGGAATAAACCCATTTACTTTTGGAATAATAGCATTGACTGCGGCTACTACGTTCTTAAATTTATGGATGATATCATACAAGCCATGAAGAACGTCGGGGTAGAAAATATTGATTCCGTAAGTATTTATTTTATATATTTTTATTAGAAAATCTATTATATGTATTATATTAATATATATATATATATATATATATATATATATATATATATATATATATATATATATATATATATATATATATATATATATATATATATATATATATATATATATATATATATATATATATATATATATATATATATATATATATATATATATTATATAAGGGAGGGATCCAATGAGAAGGGTGTTGAAAATAAGAAGGGTAAGAAGGATTCTACACTCATGATTTCACTAAAATAAAAAAATCTATGGACACGATTAAGCCAAAAACACATAATTGTAAAAGTAATTATGTTACGCAGAAAAGTAACTATGACATAAATTTTAAAGTGTTCTTTTTTTATAACATAGTATCCTTTTTTGTATATATAGTAACTAAAAAAAATCAAACAAAATCCTTCTCTTCCTTCTCATTTTAAAATCCTTCTCATTTGATCCTATATATATATATTATTTTGGTGATAATTAATGGTGATTTTAGCTGCTGCATTATTGTTAATTATTTATTATTTTATAATGGTAATAATATATACAATTATTATTAAAACAAAAAAAAATTGAAAAAAAAATAAACTTAAAGGCTGCGGTTTAGGGCTTGACCGTAGCCTATAAGTATTTTTTCTTGCTGCGTTTTTTAACCGCAGCCTTTCTTTCAAGCTATCAGCTGCCACTACAAGTGCTTGGGTCCAAAACCGCAGCCTTTAATGGCCCAAAACCCGCAGCCAATAGCTTTTTTTCCACTAGTGGCTATTCACTCGCCATACAACTAGATACGTTGACAGTATAAAACTTGTATCAAACTACATATGAGTGAAGTTATAAATTATATATGTACGTGGCAAGGATTTCAATAGTATAATAATAACAGTGATGATCAACACAGATGGTATTTTAATAGGAAAATTTGCCCAGAATAATCCAACCTTTGTCTGATTTTCCTACAATAATCCCAAGTATTGATTAATCACGAATAATCCCATCTATTGATAGTTGTTTCCAATGGCATCCAAACAAGTAAAACAACCGGCTACAGCAAGTCATTTTTTGACCTTCTTCTTCATCCAAGCATCTTCTTCTTCACATGACATTTCCTCCATTAAAACCGGATTACCTTCTTCTACTTCAAAATCATTATTTCTCTCATATACACTAATTTTTTTACTTGCTTGGATGCCATTGGAAACAATTATCAATAGATGAGATTATTCATGGTTAATCAATACTTGGAATTATTGTAGGAAAATCATACAAAGGTTGGATTATTCTGGGCAAATTTTCCATTTTAATATACAACCAGGATAATGTGTGAACACATATCTCGCTACAAAAATTATCAAAAACATTTTTGGCAGAATGTCGATACTTAAGCATTAGCAATTAGAACATCAATGACAAGACAACCATCAACCATAGATTATTGCATTAACAATCTTAGCACCATACGAAAATACAACAATATGATAACAAAGTAATACATTACTTAAAATTTCCATCACATTAGTTCATTTGAGAACAGGTGGGGTTAAATCCCTCTGCGACATAGGATGCTAAACTTAGAACTAACAACTATAGTCTATAACATATGTGTTTATATATATAAAAAAAACAATACATTGAAATTACCAAACTTCTTTCATTTAAAGCTTATTATGATCCAACTGTTTGGTACCATTTAAATTTAACACTTTTTGACACCAGTGCGAGAATCAATTAACTCAATTCATCACCTATTAATGAATTTTTTTTTAATCAATTTGAAATGTAACTTAAGTTTTCGATTTAGCTCTGAAGTTACAAATTATTTGCATACTTGTTCTCATTTCTTTAATGTTTAGATAACAAAAGCACCTCTTAACTTTTATTTTGACCACACTATACTCATTGAGCAAATCCTCATTCTTAATTTATCTTGTTTCACATCAAAGCAATCACTTATATAAAAAAAATTAGTTTCCTCATCTCTATCGACATTAAACCTTATATTAGTTCTGCAAATTGATCACTATTCACCAGCTTATACTTGTCACTTCTAATTGTGCTAAATATGTACCAATATCAAAAAAAATAATTCATTATTGATTAAATGACGATGAATAATGTTTATGTTGTAGGCATGCTCAAACTAAAGCGCATTCAAAGACAAAGAACCGATATAGTACTTGAATTCTCGGAATACTATATAAAAAGTGATTAACTCAGTCTAATGAATTCAAAACACAACATCGAACCACTAACTACACATATATTACATTAAAGTCTCACTGCAGGCATAAGACGTTGACTTAGAACTAACAAATATATTACATGATCCAATCAACTTCAATATGAATCACAAAATCGTTAAACTCATTCGCTGTACTGAATTGAAAGCATTTATCAATAATCACAATCATGCCACACTAAAACTTAACATCGATGTTGCTATGGCCAATTAGTAAACTTAAAACCGCAATCACGATTAGCCCGAGACTTACTTGGATTTGACAACACTTAAATTCCAAAGTCATCCCGGAATAATTATAAATTCAAAGGGAGATATTGAACTGATACCAGTTTGAACGATACAC
Organism: Amaranthus cruentus; assembly: GCA_019425755.1. Taxonomy (NCBI): domain Eukaryota; kingdom Viridiplantae; phylum Streptophyta; class Magnoliopsida; order Caryophyllales; family Amaranthaceae; genus Amaranthus; species Amaranthus cruentus. Next base: position 2,231,508 of record CM033465.1, on the reverse strand, counting down.
CTTATGTATTATAACTTTGTACTTATGATTAGAACGTAGAACAAGACATATTAAGAATCATTACAACCCAAACAAAATAAAAGGATAAGTTTGAACCACTTGAATTACTTGTCTGATTTTCTAGTGTCATACATACATCAATAACTTTCGATTCTTCATATTCTAACATACTCCATCAACATTAATAATCATACAGTGTCATTTGGATCCATACTTATCCACATATCATCAAAGACCTAAGACAATAATTAATGCCTACCCCAAGGTGTAAATATTTTATAACCAATTTCAAAAACATGGATCAAATTGTCACCATTTGAGTTAAAACACCAACTTGACTTCAAAGATTATAACATAACCCTAAGTTTATGATCAAGGCATTATCTACATGGTATCATATCAATTTTCTAACCAAACAACTTCATTTACAATCATGTGTGAATATTATCTTATTTTTAATTCCTCGTCCTTATTATTGTTTAACCCACTTACAATCATACTTGCACAATCATTAACCATATTCAAAAGAATTATGATCAACATATTCTATGTTACGATGAATGAATGCACTTGACAATGAAAAGTTCAACCAGATAAATAAATAGTGGATTTATGTATAGGATCAATATCAAAACACGTAAGCTTTATAAAAAGAATTAACATGAACAAATATTCAGACACATAAGACTAAATTTCGTATTATCGTTACAAGCAAATGAAAGTTCCTGATGCAACCCACTTCTCTAGAATTCCATCATTCATACTTTATATCTCCATAATTACTACTTATAATATAACTCATGAGTTGAACAAAATACTCAAAGATTTCAGTATTGTTTGATAATACATAATTCAAATCTACTGATTTGATAAATCATATCATCATTCAAACCACAATCATAACTTTTAATTATAAGAAGAACACACGAGAATGAGTCTCATAACAAGCTAAACAAACTATATATTTATCTATGCACGTGCTCTGATAATCATTATACATGAATATATAATATGCATCTATCCCATATCTACTCAAACTCTCACGAATAACTTCTAACTTCAAGTAAATTCTCAACGGATTTGAAAACACAAGGCATCGAAGATAGGAACCACTGGCTCTGGTAACCACTTGTAACACCCCTGAATTTCCGACCCATTTTACGAAACCAAAACTGTAAAGGACGGGAGGAAATTCAGGTGTTACATAAAAAGAAAAGGAAAGAATTTAAATAAACGTTAAAGTTTTTCTTTAAAAGGGTGAGTGGAAATTTTGGCAGCATCTACCCTAAAACTGTGCGCTTTTTGTAGAAAAACAAAAGTTATTTAAAATCTAAGAAAGCAAAAGCATCAACGGCCTATCAAAACTATATCCCGGCGGAATGATTCATTGCCAGCTTCTCAAATGAACATGCCAAGCATGGATCGTGGTTCCGGTGTCAACGCTTGTGTTTTGGACTGACGTGACTATTCATCGCCGGCTTCTCAAACCATACATGTGCCTCAAACCAAAAACATAAACAAAATTAAATACAAAGAAACTACATCTAGCGTCAAAATAATTGTAACACGCACACTTCAAGTTTCTTACTCATGTAATGTCTATCTATGATGTCCCCGCTTTTCAACATAAGATCATAGACCAATGCGTCATAGCAGGGCCATCAAAGACGAGCCATCAACAATGAAAACAAATATTACACGTCAGTAATTAACATCCTAATATAATAAGGTTTAAATAACATCAATAAAATATGTCATAATATGAGTGTGATTTCGCAACGCTCCAAGTGTCAATCATAACCACTAAACATCACTTCCTACTTCTCACTGCCATTTTTATCTTCTTCACTTCTCTTCGACTTCATAACTTCTGGAACCAAGAGCTTAACCACTTTCAAATATCTATATATATGTATATATATATATATATATATATATATATATATATATATATATATATATATATATATATATATATATATATATGTGTGTGTGTGTGTGACTAGAGGTAACCATATTGGGGTACACCTCAACCAAAGGGCGGTGACGGGCCATACTGGCGCCCAATGGTAAAGTATGAACATACCGGCGCCCAATATCTATTAAGTATTGGATTAGTGCACTGGTAAACGTGAACAAAGCAAATGAGACATTTGAAATGAAACAGAGGGAGTATTTCATATAGAGGAATCGTAATGAAGCAATTTGGTTGAATCAAGTGACTTCTGTGGATCTCGCTTAGGGATGACAACAGGTCGGATCTGAACCAGATCTACTTAGACTTGGATCCAAATCCGTTTTCAAGATCAAAACATATATCTAGACACGTATATGCGGGTCTAATATTTCAAGACCCAAATCCAAATCCGTAAATACTGTAAATCTAGTACCGTATACGATTCCAAAACGAATTTGACTTTAATTCAATCAAAATACAAAATAAATCAATCAAAATCAAAACAACTACTAGTAGTAATATCTAGATAAAATATTGTCATGACTAAATGATCAAAAATAAAAAATAACGTTTTGTTATTAAGAGTATTTAAGCAAGAAAGCGGTGACGTTGTCGAACCCATTTGACAAATTAAACGTGTTGTATTCCTCATCTGTCACCTTTCATACACTATACTCTTTTATTCATAAATAAATATCTCAATCCGCCGCCAGAGGAGTGGAGGAAGGGCTGCCGGCCTGCCGCGTGGTGTGGCTGTGCTGTGGGTTGTGGCTTTGGGGCGTCAGGTAATTGTTATAGGGGATGAGGAATTGGGGTTTGGGGATTTTGTGGATATTAGGGTTTGGGAGATTTAGAGTTTAGATATACGGAAAGAAAGGAAATGTTTTCTGATTTCTCATTTCAAGTGGGGGCAGACAGCTGGGCTTTGTCATGAAGTATACTTGTTCAGTTGTTCTTGGTTGTGAGTTGTGAGTTGTGAGTTGTGACTTGAGAGTTCGCCAATGTATACTGCTTCCCAGCATAATCAAACTCTAATTTTTAGCCATTTGTTAGTAATTTAGGGTTTGAAAATGGCAGTAGAATTGCAATTTGAAGCATCCTTGCTTCATAAGTTGAAGCTTGAAGATCCTTGGCTTCCTCCTAAACCTTGGGAGTCTATACCTTCGGAAAGTGGCGCGTCGATTTCCAGCTCTTCGAATCATGCTTCTTTTCATGGTTCTTTGTATGATATTTCATCTGTTTCTGTAAGTACACTTTCTCTTTTTTAGGTTTTAGTTTGTTGAATTTGTATGCATGTTAATTATGCGTGGAACTCCTGCTTTTTAAAGTGATTTTAGTAGGAAATTTATACATTATTATGGAATGAAATTGGGATTTGTAGATACTGATGGATCGTTTAAGAGTGATTTAAAGGTAATGCTCCCTTTCGCTGGAGCACGTACAAAATGCACTCACTTTGATTATCGTGCTATAGAAAATTTAAAGAAAAAGAGGGAGTGAAAATAGTGATGTTGGTAGGAAACTAATACTCCCTCCAATTCACCGCTAAGTTCTCATTTGCTTTTTGACACTATTTTTTACTTCCACTTGATTTGTATTTTATTATTAATCTATAAGTTAAATATAGTCAAGTGGGATCTTGTTTGATTTGTCTCAATGCAAGGATTATTTATGTCAACTTTTCATAATTTTTAATTATCCACAATTAGAAATATTAACGATTGAATAAGTGCATTGGATAAAGTGCTAAAGCAAATGAGACTTTAGTGGTGAATTAGAGGGAGTACTTTTTTGGTTGTGAACAATTTGATTTAGTTTTTGAGGTGAAATTGTGGAACAAATGGACTTCTGTAGATACTGATGAATTATATTGACTGATTTGATTAAATTATGGAGAAACTTTAGGTTAATACTTCCTCGGTGCCTTTTCATTTGCTGGAGCAACTACAAATAGCAATCTGTTTGATTTTTGTGCTGTAACAATTTCAAAGGGACCAAAGGAGTAACAAATAGTGATTTTGGTAGGTTAATAATATATTATTCGTTGCGAACTATCTGAGTTAGTTTTTGAGGTGAAAGCGTGGAAAGAAATGGAGTTTTATAGATAATGATGAATTATGTTAGACTGATTTATTATACTATAGAGATTTTAGGTTAACTAAGTTGATAAATAGACATGTGAGCAGTAAATTACAGCCAAACATCTAACAACGTCAACGTTTTCTCTATATTACGTAAGAGGGGTGACCTCATTTATAAGAACATATATTTTATATATCGAGGTTAATAATAGATTTTTATTCGCAAATTGATCACACACAAGAATGAAATCGCTAAAGCTGTTATAGATTTTATATTTAGATGTCTAGTTATCAAATTGCAAACCCATTTTTGTTAACACCAAATTTTCAACTATTATATAAGATAATTGACCGCATTTGTGTGGAACCAGTTTGGAGGATAACATGCAAGTGTGCAAAATATAGATGTAATTTATTATAAGAACCATTTTGAGAAAATTTTGGGATGAGAAAATTTTGGGTAGTTAGGTGCCCATGAGCAACAAATATAAGCGGAATTGAGTAATAAATTTGTGGAATCTATTTGAATCGAACTGCCAATTTGGGTAGTGCTGTATATGTTTTTCGGAAACGTAAACTCCCTATAGAGATAACATCACTTTATATGAAGTAGAGAGTTTTGGTGTTTGTATTGGATGTCTTGTCTCAATTTTGAAGTTATGTTTTTCAGGAGGCAAGCTTGGTGCGGATGGTGATGAATGCATTGCAAGGTGTGCATTCAGCAGTCATTAGTATTGAGCAGCTCTCAACATTACTATGTGCAGACCCGGCTGATAGGTCTGGGCATCGAATTCCCACTCTTTGGAATAGATCTTTAAGCACTAGTGCCTTGGGAAAGATGTTAAAATCTATTGGATTTTGTGGTTCTCTTGTTATTCTTTTGCAAACATTTGTGGACTATTATACCAATTCGAGTTTTGCTTTGATGGAGGACGGGCAAGTAAACGTTGGATTATCTGGAAAAAATATGCATGAAAGTAATTTTTTGGGGTGTCCTTCACATAGCCTCATTAATCAAGCTTTTGCAGTTGCAGTTCGAACAGTGCTGGAGGGATATATATGTGCATTGGATACTGTAAACGCATCAGTCAATTTGAGGCGTTCATCAAAGGATATCACATTGGCATCTGAGACTTTGCAACGAGGTAGCCTCACAAGCATCGCACATTCTGAAGTGACCCTATTGGAGACTTATCTGCACACGAAAGAATTGAGAACTCAAATTGAGGTGCTTGGGCATCTTTGCCATATATATGATATGGCTCGTAACTTCGCAGTAACTTCCTTTGAGGATGTGGTTGCCCAAGCAAATGCAAAATTCCACGATTTTCCTAGGGGAGGGAATTTGCTCACATATATGTACTCGCAATTGCAGGTAAGTCTTGAATTCCTACGCTCAACGGTTTATGATTTTCTGCATGTAATAGGACAACTTAGTGCTTACGTGGATTAAAAATGCAAGTTAGCATGGCATGCTGCAATATAAGAGAGGAAATTATGGTTTCAACTCCACTCCAAGAATTGAAACAATTCTTCTTTCCATCTGTCATGTTAATTTTTAGTTATTTACGCCCTTCAGCTCTAAACTTTCAATGAGATTTTCTATACCGTGCTTTGTCAAGACCAAAGCCTGTGAAGATTTGGGGACATTAGCCGATTAACACTGTTTCGCAGCATCTGGAAAGGAGTATATGCATAAATTCACCGTTTATATTTCAAATATTTATGGCTTTTGTATGTTACTTTTGGCAGAGCTCCACACCCTAGGTTACTCAGAGTCCTTAATGGGTTGGGTGTAGGAGTAGCAAATATGCAACAACATAGCCAAAAACATCTTTTGGTCTATATTCATATGTCTATTAGCCACGCGATATGTAGAGTAAGTGTAGAGTCGGAGTAACAGTGCAACCACAGCAGTGAGCCAATGAGCCCTTATCCATATAAAATGATTTTATATTATTTGTGAGTCCGAATTACATTTCCTTCAGTTTCCTGGTAATCCTTTCCACAAGTACTGGAATTGAAAATGCTGTTGTAATCACTTAAGTTTTGTTTGGCACTTTCTTGAATCTCGTTATACTATATTCTGATGGTTGCTCCTGGATTAAGGCTTTGGTATTGTATTCTGATGGTTCTGTGGTATATGAAACTTCTTTTAAACAATTTAATTGAATGTGTTCCCTTTGAGGTTTTGATTTTGATGCTTGAACTTCTATATAATGTCACATTGCTCCTTTTATTTTTCCCTTTACTGAACATGAATGCTGCCCACAAATGACTCATAATTGAGCTTAACTTGAGTACTTGAGATCTTGTCGAGGTTTAGCTTTTTGTTACTTGTGATTTGATCGTTCATATTAGGTTGAGTTGCTTGTGTGTAACAAGCGTTCCAAAATTTATCAGCGAATTGTGGATCAAGCTAATAGCAGCTTGGTTTAAAGCTTTAGTGCTTTATAGGTTTTAATAATTTGGGGATCTTTTTAAGTTTTGGTTCATTTGTTATTATATTTTGCTACTTCATCTCAAAAGTAAAGGCCAACTTATTTAAATTTTTAAAAAACAAACTTGCTAATAAATTTGTACTCATGGGTAATGCTGCATACAAGTGGACCTACCAGACCCCCATCTTCGCGAGTTAGCTGGATTGTCGCCATTAATGATTTTCCACTTCCTCATGTTAGTATTGTTGGGGTTTTTAAGCCACATGGCTAGCACAACCCCATTAGCTAAAGAGTTGAGCGATGCTCGATCCGTATTGAGCTAGAGTTTGTCTAGATTGCACTTGAGAAAGGTATGGAGGGGAAAGAAGAGGAGAGATGAGGGAAGAAATGGAGGGGAAAGAAGACGATCAAAGGTGAAGGGAGGAAAGAACTTATTCCCCTATACGGAAAATTGGGAATATGAGGGTAGAGAAAGGGAGTGGGAGGGAGTGGAGAAAGAAAATGAGGAAAGTGAGAATAAAGCAACAATGGTTGAAAGTTTCAAAATTAATGAATAAACCATATTTCTCTTATTAAGAAATTACTTTTAGAAACTTCATTTATAGAGGGTGAGATCAGAGTGACAAGAAGGAAAACCAATCAGTATAAAGAGAAGAGAGAGTGAGTGAGAAGAAAGGAAAGAGAGAACAAAGCATACAATGCAAGGTAGCAAGGGGGAGGATGTTCTCACTTTCCTTCTTACTTTATTAAACAATGGAAGATATAATATCCCTCCATTTCCTTCTCTGTCATTTGCTATCTATTTGAGGGAAATTACACCCTTCTCTCCCTTGATCTCTTCTCTTTTTTTCCCCTATTCCGCTCCACCTATCCAAACAACTTGTTAATAAAGTTTAGTTTTTGACCGAGTTGATCTGGAAGACCTCTCAATTGCCTTGTTTCTTTATTATGCCATCACTTATATTTCTTAGCAGTTTCCTGTCACTTGTTATCTCCATGGGTACTTTTATAATCCTTTTTGAAAGTCAGTAATGCTATAATATTCTGTTGTATTCTATGCTTATGCTGACCTCCATTCTGCCATTTCTGTCATGGAATTTACCTTTTAATCTTTTCCTATATTTGCAATATTTTATCTCCACTGCACAATACTAGCAGCTTCCAATTGCTGTCAGTCTTTTGATGTATAATGTTATTAATGATTCAATAGAAATAGTTGTGCTGTATCCTGTTAGTATGTATAGCATCAACAAGTTCTCAACTATTGATATTTTATGCAGTTATGTTGTCTGGTCTTGCTTCATAGACTTGTTTAGTTTGGTTTAATTTTAAAGTTTATTTAGCCTTACAATTATTTTCTAAGGTGAAGATGTGGCATTGACACTCTAATGATTAGGATGTAGCTCATGTTTTCCCTTTTAAAGTGTCAAAATAGACTGAATTATGAGGGAGTTAAAACCTTAATCTTTCTTTTGTCTTTTACATGTTTACCTTGCGCTGAACTCCAGGTAAGTGACATATTTTGTTTCTAGTTATATTATGTGGAGTGTTAAACATTTTTTGGAAAAGTTAATCTGCAATGAATGAGATTTCATATTTCTTTGTACTAATATCGTTAAAAAACTAAAACAAAACTTCCACATGCTAGCTTTGCTTCTCATGCTTGTTCTTTCCTCTTCTTGGTTTGCTTTTTTACTACATCTATGATCCTGGTAATCATTGAATAAAATCCACAGGTAGTTGATTCGGCTCACTGCAATCTGCTCAAGTTCCTTTTTCTGCGGTCACTTGAGCCATACTATAGCTTTGTTAGATCATGGATATATGAAGCCAAGATTAGCGACCCATATGGGGAATTTGTAGTAGAATGTTCAGTAGATCCTCCTCCATACTCACTGGGTAAAGCTGGCATCCCGATTGACTTCCCATTGGCATCTGTTAGGGTAATGATCTCTGAAATCATGATATATAGTTGGATCTATACTTGGGACACTGGTTTGGCCTGTGCAATTGATGCACTTTTAATATTACTTCCAGGAACAAGACGGAGTTGCTATCCCTTGTTTTCTAAGAAATGTCTTAGTTCCCCTGCTAAGAGCTGGCCAACAACTGCAAATGGTTATGAAATTGCTTCGCCTGTGCAATTACGTTCATGCTGGAGATGATACTTTCGACGATATCCTTCCATGTTCTACTGACTTCCGCATTAATGCATTGTCTGGTTCTCCATTAAGTTTTGATAAAGGAGAGATAGAAGCAATAATACTCTCAAGGCAGAAATTTTACTGCAAGATGCACAAGAAACTTGATAAATTCATGGACACTTTGGACATCAAGTTTCGTCAGGTAATCCATTTTTGTAGCTATATGCTGATCAGTCTGGTTGAATTAGTCATATCATACCAATTAGGCATTATTGGAGCATTCTTTATTAAGCATCTTTATCTTAATGAGTTCCTACATGAATATTCTCAATGGTTTTTGAATCTGATTGGTGCAAGTGTGCAACTCCGCTTTTATTTCTTTACCTACTTATATTATATATCTCTTCCAACATTATGGTTGCCTCATTAGCTATTTTTCGTATTTGGTGGTTGTTATGGGAATACGGTTTTGGCATTGTTGTTGTTGGTTGTTGTTGGTTGGTATGGGTGTGGGGAGAGTTTGGTGTACAGTTGGATTTTGGTTTTTAAATTTGGATCTTGGAGTTGATGCGTGCAATAGGAGTCCACTATTAATGTCGTGTGAAGCTACTGGATGGGAAGTGCGAAGCTTTGCGAAGCTTAGCGAAGCTGGTTTCTTTCAGTTTCATTTTTCTCTTTTGGCCTCTGCCTACTTTTTTCAGAAGTGCGAAGTGCTTAGTTGACTTAAAGGAAGTTGTCTTGCTACTGTGATGTTCAAATTGTAGATTTTATGGGCTAAAGCACAATAGTGAAAGTGCAGTGGTCCAGGAAGGTGATAAAAATGCCATAACAGTGTAAGTTGGCTTTGAGAAATGATGCAATATCAGAAATGATTCTGCAATTGATTAAGCTGTTTTTATCTGAGGGAAGCTACAATTGATTTATTTGGGGAACTCATAAGTTATAGCACCTTATATAATGTGATATTTGCCTTAATAGTTTGCACCATTTAACTGCCATTCTACCTATTTGATCACATATTTGATTAAATTGTTTTCACCTAGGGAAGTTAAAAGTGATAAATTTGGCAAAATTCTCAAGTCACAGCACCTTATGTTCTGTGACATTTGCTTGAATGCCATAAAAATGTGATATTAATGCCATAAAAGTGTAAGTTGGCTTTGAGAAATGTTGATGTGATATCAGAAATGATTCTGCAATTGATTAAGCTGTTTTTATCTTAGGGATGCAAAATATGATTTATTTGGGGGAACTCATAATTTACAGCTCCTTATATAATGTGATTTTTGCCTGAATAGTTTTCACCACTTAACTGCCACTTTACCTATCTGATCACATATTTGATTGAGTTGTTTTCACCTAGGGAAGTTAAAAGTGATATATCATATATTTAGTGGAACTCTCAAGTCACAACACCTTATGTGCTGTGACATTTGCTTGAATAGTTTGCACCACTTAGTTGCCATTATACTTGTTGGTTCACATATTCTCATGGTAGTGTTTTCCATAAGACCTTTTTTTGTTGCATTTAGAGTTTATCTCGAAGTGTATTCATTCTTATTTCTTGCTAAGCTTCTATTAATTTTTTTAGCAGGTAGTTTTGTATGATGCTGCTGCACTTTCTACCAGTTATTCAGGAGGAAACATGGACACTCAGAATGTTTTAGCAATTGATGAGACACAGGATTTAATTTCGGATGCAGATAAAAGAGAGTTAAACCAGTATTCTCCTGCTCTTAGCTCTTACCACTTATCCTTTACATTTTTCTTTCAAAGACAGACAAGTTTGCATGTGTGCATTTTGTTGTGTTTCATATTATCATGGAATTTCACTGCAAAAGTTTTAGTTTCTCTAGCCTCCTTTCAAGCTAAAATTCTAATTCCTGTAAAGTAGACAGCCCTCAATTTGCTCTGTAGTTGAGCCGGGAATCCTTGTGTTGGCATGCTCGATCTTTTTTGAAGGACAAAGTATAGTTAGTTAAATCAATCATAGTTGTTTTTAATAAATTATGTATTAGTATCATTTTGATTTGGGTGATATGAGATTTTGTCGATTCTTTCCCCAAATAGCCACTCTGGATCACCCCAAATGTTTTAACTTTTTCAATGCAGGGATTCAGAGGTCTCTAGCATGGAGGAGGATTTTTCTTATGCACTGGATCCCTTGGAGTCTTGTGAATGTTCTTCAAGAGATGATTCAAATGAGCAAGATGATGTTGCGGAATCACTTGACCTTCATGATTGTTCGGGTAGGTCCAAACCTAATTGTTCATCTTCTTTGTGCTTCTCTAACCTCTCATCTGGAGAAGCTTTGCCGGAAGTTCCTCAAGCTAAGCTACAATCCGCTGTGCAAAATGATGTCATGGACCCTTGTTGTGGGGACATTATCATTGGGAAACACGATGCTTCATGCACAGAGCTAGTGGAGCTCTTGAGATCTCAGGTATCTGATACTCAATATTCTAGTGAAATGACCTCTCTGGGATGGCCTGTAGGAGCTCTTCATGAGAATCCTTTAAGCATTGACACAGGGTACGGAGAGCACATTAATTTTGGAAATAGTGGCAGTGATGAGAATGTGGGCATGTCAATTTTTACTGAGAAATCTACACCTAAGAATGTATTGAAGCATGATGTTTGCCAGAGGAATGAATATCCTGCATCAAGCTCATATCTTATCCAATCGTGGAATGCCAAATACTCGACCAATGTTCTCAGTGTGAATCCCATGTTGACAAAAAATGGTTTCCTTCATGATGTACACAAACCTAGAGAGCACTCTTCCAAAATTAGCAAAGATTTCCCTAGCTTTGACTTTTTGTCAACCGCTGACCCTTTTAAGATTTATGAAAGGTTATCTGTTAACCAAAGGCTTGGAGATGCACATGAAGATGTTCTCACCAATAATTTTGAAACTTCAGCTGCTAGCTATACGGATGGCTATGGAAGGAAACAGAAATTAGAGGATGTTCGATCAGATAAGAATCGATTGGACCATTTTGGTGCTTCTTTGAACTTAATGAACCACAAAGATGTTTGTTCAGATCATGTGTATGGAGGGAGCAGTTGGCAAGTCTTGCTCCGTGGCTCTCTTAAAGGTGACAATGGTATGAATAGGGAACATGAGCATGTCAAGGAGGCTATGTTTGAGATGCCGCTTGATTTTATTATTGACAAATGTTTGATTCAGGAGATTATGTTCCAGTATCCCTATAATTTAGTTTCGGAAAGATTCTTATTGTCTCATTCTAATTTATTTTTCTTAAATCAAATTAGATATTTGAATTCCTTTTTCTGTACACACTGTTCACAAGGACAAAATAAGAATAAAATATTTGAATTTTAGTGCAACATAGAAATCTTCGTACAAGATGGATTTTTCCTTGACAATGCCAGATATATCTATGTTAGCAGATTGAGTATCAAGTTGCTGCAAGAAGGTTTTGATCTGCAAGAGCATTTTCATGCTCTGCGACGATACCATTTTATGGAAATAGCAGACTGGGCAGATTTGTTTGTTACATCTCTTTGGCATCATGTATGTCATCTAATTTCCTTTTACAGTCAAAATATCTCTCCAAGCTTTGCTTATATTGTGCCAGCATCTTATATATTATTAAATTATGTATTCCATGTAAAGCAGAAATGGTATTTTACGGAGGCTGATCAAAAGATTCCTGAAATTCAAGGGCTACTTGAATCATCTATTCAAAGGTCTTCATGTGAGAGAGACCGCAATAAGGATCGGTTATATGTTTATGTGAAAAATCCAGATAAAACTCCTTTTTCAGCTACTGCACTGGGTAATTCTTTCATTTGTCAATTCTTTGACCTTGTGCCTTTTCCTGTGTTTTATTGAATCTGCATATCTCATCCGTTGCTGATATTTGCTCATCAGTTTTTAAAGTGCTTAATAATTCTGTATATTGCAGGACTGCATTCGTTTGATTTTATTGGGCTAGGCTACAGAGTGGATTGGCCGGTCACCATTGTTTTGAACCCTAGTGCGTTGAAAATATATGCCGATATTTTCACTTTTCTCATACAGCTCAAGCTTGCAGTTTTGTCTTTGGCTGATGTGTGGTGTTCTCTGAAGGTATAAATTTATTGAGCTTCTGATATAAGGTGATTTAGAGGTGGACCAGGTCACATGTTTTGTAAAAGAATTTCTTTTTTATTTACGGATTCCTTGATGTTCATGAAGTCAACAATCCAATCATCATGCTGTTGGCTACTTCCCCTTTCCAATCTAATTATCACTAAAATTTTCCTCTGAAGCATCAGATCATGACATTTGACCTAATGTTCCCATTTCTTGTTGGCTCTTACTATTGAGCTTTTAGGGTTTTATCTGGTTTTCTTGTTTATAACTATAGGATGCTTAGTATTTATAGACATATAGTTGTTGACATTATTTATAATGTTTAGGTCTTAGGATATGATACTTGGCATAAAAATGACGTTTAATATTTGGTGGTTTATCAGATTTCTTGTTTGTTTTATGTGATGATCTAATTACTTGAAAAATGCATTCTAATTTGATAGTTTTATTTTGATTCTTTTTGCAGGATTTTAAGCTTCTAATCAGCGAGACTATTGAACAACATCAGTTGGCAAGGACCAATTTTAATTGCATTGTAAAATTGAGGTATCGTAATTAGTTAAATGTTGTGTAGAACTTCTTATGTTAGCCTTTTTTTGTGTTGGCCTTCCTGACTATTAGTGGTTATATAATCCTAAAATTGGGTCTGAAGGCGTTTCCTCAGAAAAGATATTATCTGATTCAGTAGACTTCTAAGTATCCTTATGTAGGTTCTTCCTGTTGGTGTGGTATGGTTGTGAGTAGGTATCTTGATACATCAGCACAATCAGTGCCCACTACCCATTATCACTGAGTTGATCTTATGTGGGGTGTGTCAAATCAATCACTTTGTCCGCTTCCCTCTTTTTCAAATTTTTTATACATTTGTACAAGGGGGTATTGCTGTTGGGCCAATATGTTAAATCTAGGGTGTCTCATGTCTGGGAAGTGACTGAAATGCTTGTTGCAGTAGTACTAAGATGTTTTTCATGTAATCTGCTTCCTTAGGAAACTTAAAAGATCTTTACTTATTTTGTAAGAAATAGACACTATTGCTTGCTGGTTCTGTGATCTAAATATTTCTTATGGAGTTACTTACGATGAGTTGTGATTAGGGGTGTTCACTTATGGTATTTACATATATCCCTGGATTATTGTTTTGTTTGAAACTTCACTAATTATCTGTCTAAGTGACCATGATGTACATATGCTGAGTTTAGCTTTACCTTAAGGTTCTTTTTAGCATGTCTTATAAAACGAGAGATGGGCGGACATTTTTTTTACTTGTACTCCCCAGTCCCTCTAGAATAGCACCATTTGACTCAAAAAGCTTACAGATTTGAGTCAAATGGTGCTATTCCATATCGACAAAGGGATTAACTTTATTGAACCATGTTATGTAACTTATCCTAATTCCTGAGTATAATTCTCCATCTTTTGGCATGCTGATGACCAATATTCATTGTTTGTTCAGCTTGCAATAGAATAGATATAACTTATCCTAATTCTCGAGTATAATTCTTCACAGTATAGTCAGAAGTAACATCCGGTGATGAAATTCAGAACTGACTTCACATATTCATGACCTTCTGTTTGCTCTTGTGTTTCAGGCACCGGGTTAATCATTTTGTATCCACGTTGCAGCAATATGTGTTATCACAGTTATCGGATGTATCCTGGTGCAGATATTGCTTCTCCCTTAAGCATAAGGTTGAAGTGAATGCTACACGTCTACCTTGTTTTTGTCTGTCTGTGACTTTTATTAATTATACCTCTTTGTTTCACTTTGCCATCATTTTCCTTGCCTATTCCACGTCCCCAACGGATTTTCCTTTTGAGTGCGCCGGGGGTGGATAAAAAAGGGTATAGGAAAGCTTCTTTTCTTTGTTTTGTGCGCAGTGAAAGTATTATTTAAGAACACCAACCAGAGTTATTCAACTAGTGTGAATTTTTTATCCATTTCAATGAAGCAAACAGAAGGAGAATATCTAAAAAGCAATAGGTTATATGAATGTCTGCCAGTTATCTGCGATCAACAGCTTGCTTTGATTAGCTATTTTAAATTACTATGTACTTTGTTATAATCGATTTTACTTGTTCGGACAAAAGAAAACAATTTTCATCTCCTTATTGTTGCCTGTTGGTTCCTTTGGATGCTTTCTCCGTTTACTTCATTAAATTTCTGTTATTCTGATTGTCTGTGATCTGTGTCTCATGTCTGGATTATGTATTGCAGGTCAAAGATATGATGGATTTAGAATCAGTTCATATGGCTTACCTGAAAGATTCATTGCACATGTAAGCAAATATTCTGTACTTGTAGTTTAGACATAGTACTTTATTTATTAAAGTGCCGAACTGGATATCCATTTTGAAGATGATCCAGTTCTTTATTCATATCTGTACTGACTCACATCTTCATCGTAAATCTCTTAATAACGGCACCCAAAGTTATTTTCCTTCAATTCTGTCGAGGATTTCCATTATTCCATTTTGCTGTAGAATGCTTGCTAGAGTACACAATCTCATTGTCTTGTATAGCTTCATATTGTTGAAATTAATGGATGTCCTAGAAAGCAAGTGTAAAATGAGTACCGATAGTTCTGGAAGTCAAATAAGGTTGCGTTTGGGAACAAACATTTCCTTTCAAATTGTAGATTTTAATTATGAATTCATTAAAGAAGAATTTGAGAATGACAAGGTTACGGAAGTCATTCTCAAATCCTTATCTTTAACTACTTTTAAAACTAGTGGATTTTGACTCAAATCCAACTTAAAATTTTTTTGTTTGCCAAACACTAAATTTGAATCAAATCCACATTTTCAAATGAAATTAACATTCCCAAACATAGCATAAACGTTTTTGATGTCACGGATCCACATTTTCAAATGAAATCAACATTTCCAAACATAGTATAAACGTTTTTGATGTCACAGAATGTCAAGTTAGACAATTTCTGGTTTGGATGAAGTAATGTTTAGCAGAACAAGCTGACAGCAATGATACAATAATGGATGAATTGAGCTCTTAGATTTGTTCCTTTATTTGTGTTTCCTAAAATCTACCCTTTGTCCTGTTTTGCTGCCAAATTTGATTAGAAAGAGTAGCAGTATGTATAAAATATTTTTAGAAAAGTAATCTTTGAAGCTACCATTAGTTTCCCTCTACTTTAAGTCACTTGACTTCCAAATGTCAATCTGCATAGAATTTTATTTCTTTTTTGAGGATGCCGAACAAAACTTATTCTCTAGGTGCAGTGTCACACGATTTGCTAATCTCTTTACGAATTGCAAATCGAATAAAGCAAATTATGGTTGATTATGAGCTATTTTTTGGCCATTTTGAGCGAATTGCAAATTTGAAAAAACAAATTATCTTGCGAATCATGTTACACTTCCTAGGTGGCTTGGATTTTCCAAAAAACATCTACTGTTGAGTTGCTGTCCTTAGTTGCTTGTTGGTTTATCATGACAAATTGACAATGTTCCTTTCACTGTTTTATTTTTGAAGAGGCAAAATTCCAACTAGCTAGAACGTAAAGAGCCAAGCTCAGCTTGTGACTTGGGTCCTCTTATCTTACGTATAAAAAAAAACTATGAATTGTTGGAAGCAGGACTAAACTTCATGATTAGAAGCCCATCCTTTTTCCTTTTGAGGAATAGAAGTTTCCGCTGCTATTTACTTGGGGGGTATTTGGTTTTTGGGGAAAAATGTTTTTCCAGAATATCGTTCTCCCGATTTTCTGTTGTTTGGTTTGGTAAGAGTATTCAGACTTAAAAGGTAGGGTGGAAAAGTGTTTTCCTTCACACAAATTTTCCTTCAAAATCGGAAGGAAACCAAATTTCCTCCATTTATCAATCACCAACATGTCAATAAAACCAAGAGTTTTCCATCAAACCAAACCAAAAATAACAATCATTTCCATTTTCCATGGGTAAATAGTTTTCAAGGTTCTTTATGTTCTGCTGCAATCTAGGCTGTACGACAGGCTTATTGACACTGTTTTGCAATTCTTGACTTTTTAATACATTTTTTCTTCTTATTTTCAGATGCTTCCTTTCTGATGAAACTCAGTCTATAGCAAACAATATCGAGGCAATTTTGCAATGTGCTCTGGATTTTCGATCCTGCTTTGTGGAAGCATTGGGAGACATTGGATCTGACAACCAGTGTACGATTGACCGTATGTTACAAATCAATATGTCTCAGGTAATACTTATAGAACTGGCCTGCTTGTATAATTAGCTGACTAGTTTTCTGCTTTCTTCTAGTCCTTCCTTTTCGGAAAATAGAAATCGAAGGAAAAAGGAACATCATGCACTTGTCTTCCTTTAAATGTGTTTTCAATTGAAACTCTTAAATTTTGCAAAAAATGACAGAAAAATGATAATTGATTGTTGTCCGTGTTCACTGGAATATCTTAGGATTTTTATTTGAAAAAGTAACACAACTGATCCGTTCTGTATTTAATTTGTAGGTTCTTTCGATAAAGAAAAAATTTGACAAAAATTTAAGAGAATTGCATTTTTCTTATCTCAAGTCTCCCAAGCACGGAGAGTTTGGTCTTCCTCGGTTTTGGACCTGCTTGAATTACAACGAATACTACTGTGGGTGATTTTGGTAATCTTAAATCTCTTCGTAGACAAATGATTAGAAGTCCAGAGATACTAAACAGATCACAACCATTCTGGGATTCTAAACAATTTATAACCGTGGCTCTGTCCTTCTTGCTCATTCCCTGTCTGGTTGCATGCGAAGTTGAGTTACCGTTGGATACAGCATGCATGACATTTCAAGTATTCAACCATTGAAGATGGTAGGAATTTGTTTCTCTATATTTATAATCTTCAAATTTGAGGCTAAAGTGAAATTTAATAACTGTTATCTCGCATGAGCTGTAAAGTCCGGTTTCACGATTGATTTTGTTGTGTTGGATGCAAGTTTTTAAATGTAAATAGCCAATTTTGTGTAGTGTAAATTCTGATTCTCAAAATGCATTAGTTGTATTTGCTTAATCTTTCCGCTGAACCAAACACTTCCATGATTTCGCATCACAAACTGTGCAGAATAAAAGGATGCGACATCATATTCTGATCTTATAAATTTGAGTCGGACTTCGTAGTTGGGTTCGAATGACTAGCAAGTTTTTGAAAAGCAAACGATATTTAAGTCGTTCAACCGTATTGAAGCATACTGCAACTGAATGTGTAGATGCTGAGGCAAACACGATTTCAGAAACAACATAAATTTGAAACTGCGAAGATTCACAACCTGTGCCACAACTTCAGCTGCAAGATCATTTTCTGCGAAACTAACTCCATTACTAAAATTGCCAGTCCTCAACAACAGACCTAAGCCTCTAAGTATGGCAAGGCTCATAAGTATGTGAAAGTATTAGTGCCTATCATGCTTAGGGCTAGGGGTGTTCAAAAGTATCCGACCCGCCTTATAATTGGCGGGTCAAAAAATAAAAAATGCGAAAACTCTAGGTGGGTACCCGACCCGCCTTAACCGGGTCGGGTCATGGGCCGCTTTTAATTTGATCCGGGTTTAATGACCCGGTAACAGGATTTGTGCCCATTTGCTAAAAAAAATGTATGTTTAATTTGTTCTGATTTTGTTCTTTAAGGTATGTTAAATTTTTTAAAAGTTTTCTACTAAGATCTTAGTGTAGTTTTTGTCTTATATTTTCTCCTTAGAGAGATGGTGGGTCATTGGGAGATGATAACTAGGTATAAAAGATCTTGTTGATATTGTTTTTTCTCTCAAATAGGATTTGTGCCCATTTGCTAAAAAACGTATCATGTATACGATGTCTGAGATCCAGGAGCTGTTTTGATTTCCTATCCGTTTGTTGTTTTGAGATCCAGGAGCTCCATACATTATATTCATAGTTAAATACTTAAATGTGCATTAACGCATCATTGAAGCTTCTTTTTAAAAAATTATAATTAAATCATTAAAAATAAACAAAAATAATAACCGGGTACCCGGTGTCCCGACCCGTCTTATCCAGGTACACGCTAACCGGGTACCCGCATTAATGGACCGAGACACGGGCTGTTAAAAAAGGTACCCAGCCAATCGGCTACCCGGCTTTTCGGGTACCCAATTAGCCGGGTACCCGGTAATGAACACCCCTACTTAGGGCTGCACATGGTTCAATTTGGTCTCATTTGACACAAAAATTGACCAAACAAGAATGTACGGTTTGAAAAGATATTATTGCCAATCAAAGCAAAGCGCTCTCTCTCTCAATGTGTTTGTGGTGAATGTTTCTACGAGTGATGAATCCTATTTATAAGCAAGGTATTTATCACTCTTAGAGTTCCCTCATAAATCACCATAAACTCACATGTAACACCCCAATTAACACCCACCATAAGCATGCCAATAAACATCACAATAAACAAGCATTAAACAAGGAGTTACACAACATTTTAATGCCATTCAAGTGGCCAAACTGACAAAAAGGAATCTGAGGCACAGTGCTCGAACGAGCACCCTATATGCTCGAACGAGCACTTAGTTCAGAACCAACCTGCACAATGTGCCTTGAACGAGCACACCTTTGCAGTCCACTTTTGACTTAGTTTTCATGTTGTCTTGTTCGAGCAACCTTCATACCATGCCTTGCCTTGTTCAAGGCATGGTTCCACCCTTTAGTGAAGCCTCATTTGCCCCACTTTAAGCACCTTATCGATCGTTCCAAACCTTAATCCAACAACACTCAAGTCCACTATCCTTATCATCCTCAAATGTGACTTGCTTTAACAATCTCTCCCTCAAGTCCAATATCCTTATCATCCTCAAATGTGACTTTATTTGACCCAAACACACCATCATCACTTTTGTGGCCTAAACTACCACAATCAACTTGTAACTCATACAAGTTCCTCTTACTCCTTACTTTCTTTATGAGCACCATACTCGCTCTAATGACTTTCAAAACCCCTCCACTTGCTTTGAAAGTGCATCCTTTACTCTCAAGTCTGCCCAATGATATAAGGTTCCTCTCAAATTCAGGTACATACCTTACATCACCAAGTCTTCTTTTGACACCTCCATGTGTCTCAATTTCAACCTCTCTAATACCTTTTATTTTCACCTTTTCATCATTTGGTAAAGTAACAAGACCATTATCAACATAACTAAAGCTTAATAAATTTTTCATTCTCACAAAAAATGTGGAATGAGCAACCAGAGTCTATTACCCATCCCTTATTATGAACCACTCTCCCATCACCTAATAGAGTCCCATCATAGTCATCATCACCAACAAAGCTTAGAATGACACTGTAACACCCCGTGAATTTTAATAAATTAATATTCGAAATTAAGTCAAATAATAATCAAGTTCGAGTGAATTGATATTGTCGCGTAACGAGTTATCGTTATTAAGTTGTGATCTCTTCATTTGCCATTTGCTCACAAAGAAATCAATCAAATAAAAAAATTTCCTCCTTCCTTCCTACAATTTTCGGCAGCCATTAGAAAGAAAAGGAGTATTTTGTCTTCATTCAATCTTTGTAATTTAAAGGGTAGGTGAAAATTCAATTGATAATATTTGATTTTTATTTTCCTTTGAAGAAATTATGTATTCTTTATAAAATATGGTGATATCCTATGACTTTTAGGAGGATTGAGTATTTTTATGTAATTTTATTTATATAATTCTTTAACAAAATTAATTTGTTAAAAGGGTTAATACAAATTGTGTTAAATTTTCTCATTTTATTTACATTCTTTAACAAACAAAATTTTGTTGTGATAATAGAACCTTTTAATATTTAAATTTCTTTTATGGGCTTAAAAATCTCTAACAAAATTTTAATTTGTTAGGAGAATTAAGTATTTAATTTAATTAGTACGATTTATGAATTTCAAGTTTTTCTTGGAAAGTCATGTTTATGGGAATGATTTAATTTGATGATGTTTATATTTTGATTGTGGATGAGTTAATGAGGAAGTTGTGTGTATTAGTAGATGTGTATAATTATCATGTTGTTTATGTGTTGGAAGTTTTGGTTGGATCACTATTAAAAAGGATTTACTTTTGTCATGAGATTAAAAAGATTGATTAATTGAAATATGTATATAAAAATAATAATAATAGTAATAATATCAAAAAAAAAAATATATATATATATATATTATATTTTAGACAGTACCTGCTGTCTCGGCAGTGGTGCCTCGATTCGAGGTCATTTGTGTTTCGTTGTTGTTTCATTTATCCGCCATGTGCAAAACTCGTTAAATGCTAAAATTAAATAAAAATAGTAAATGGATGTTAGAAATTATGAAATTTGGTACTCAAGGTAATTGATGCGTTCCGGACGCAATGGCGAAGTCGGATTTTTCATTTGAATTTTCTAATCTGTCCGAAAAAGCCATTTAAGTTTCTGGTTTAAAGTGGACTTTTGATTTATTTGGAATTTAATGAAATCAATTAAAGTTATTAAGTCTTATTGATATAATAGTAGTATGGAATGAGTTAGAGGTGTAAACACGTTCTAATACGTGTTCGTTTTGTGTGTTTGTTGTTAGGACCTCGATTCATAAGAGGGTGAAATTCCTGTTGCGTTTGAATTATCGCTTTTTGCTGTTGCTTAAAGGTACACGCTTAGACCATACATTATATGTGGTTATGCAAGTAGTGTTGTTTCATTCTTGAATATTGCATTGTGACTCACATAAGGATTAGACACCTCAAATAATTTGAAAGAAGTTTAACTTGGAATTTGAGGATGGATGTTTTGGTTATTTCAAAGGGTTAATAAATTGGAATGGATTATATAATTTTGTTCCCATGGCAGTTTTGGATCATTACGGTCACCATGGGGGTATGCATACTTTAACCTTTGACGACCCGAACAGGACGGGCAACGTCTTAGGTCGGTGGTTGCCTTGGGATTAGCTCTCCCAAGTGTATTCCTCCAAATGAATTGGATTATTACTTGGACGACCCGAAAAGGACGGGCAACGTTCAAGTTGGGACTTGGAATAAATATATTTTAGAGCCTTTGCATGCTAGGATGAATACATTGTTTGCTTTCCACTTGTTGTTATTTTGTATGTTGTCTCTGACGTGTATTGGATTGTTCTTTGAACTTGCTTCCGTTGTCAATCGACGACTAGCAGGTTGATTGCAGGTGGGGATTGGAGTGAGGTTGAAGTTAGGATCACGTCACCCAAGACCGCATTCTATGTAATAATAAACATAATAGAAATAATTTACTTTTGTGTAATGGATTTAAGATTAGTTCGTTTTGACGTTTCGTTAGTAGAGGCCGTTGGGTTCTCAAGTTGTATCGTGAACTTTATAAACCTGTCACTACTATATGTCTTATTTTATGCCTTGTTATATTCCCTTATCGTTGGAACGTTAACGATCTTGGATGGGACTTATCCCTCTAAGTGTCCAGTTGTGAACCGGGTTCATATTTTCATGTGATTATCCGGCTCACGCGAACCGGACCGTTACAGACACTCCCGCTAGTCTCACCCTTATGTCTTCCACTGTCCCTTAAACTTTTCATCCTTTTAAGGTCCTTTTTAAATTCCTTGCACATCATTTGTATGTGCCCCTTCTTCATACAATAGTAACACTCTTTATTACTAAGGTCACCCCTACCATGAGACTTTCCCCTTTCTTGATATCTCTTTTCCTTGGTTCTCCTTCTATTAGAATCTCACTGAACAAGCCATCCCCAACACTCTTCTTTTCTTCCCCCCTCTTCTCACCATGAACCTATCATTCTCTCTCAACGCCGTCTATGCTTGCTCAAGAGTAATAAAGTCCTTACCTATGAGAAATTTTTGGACTATGTTTCGATAGTCCTTGGGAAGTGAAGCCAAAAGGAGAAAGCTTGTTCCTCATCCGTCAATTTTTCATCCGCTTTCAACAATTGGCACACCAACTTGTTGAATGTGTTAATGTGGTCTTTCATTGTTGTATCCTCATCCTTCATGAGTTGATACAACTCCCATCTCAAGCAAACTTTGTTTGCTAGGGATCTAGAAGTATACACCGTTTGTAATTTTTCCAACAACTCACCGGGATCGGTCTCTTTCAAGTAGTGATACTTGATTTCGGATGCAATGGCAAGCCGGATTGTGATTACCGCTTTCTTTCGCTTTTGTGTCCATTTTGCCTCCTTAATATGATTTGGCCTCTCCTTGTTGCACCAAATAATCTTCCACGAAGCTTTTTCATATGGCAAAGTTGATCTTCCCATCAAACAACTGAATAGTGAAATTTCTTCCTTCATTCATTGTGTTTTTCTTGCTCTTTTAACCTCACTTTTTTTACACCCCAATTTGCCCAAAACGATCTACCCGCTCCGATACCATATGAAATGAACGCCTCTACGAGGTTTAACAATGAAAAACGAAATGAAAATAAAATGCAAAGATGAACACAAGTGTTTATTGAGGTATCTTGGATACCTCCTTCTCAAATGTAATTTATTATAAATGATTCAACCATACAAGTATAATAAACCTCTATTATCTTGAAAACACTCTCTCAAGATCACAAAATGCTTAAACAACGATAAACACTCTCAAGTTTCAATCAAAGTAAAGCTCTCTCTCTCAATATGTGTTTGTGGTGAATGTTTCCATCATCTATGAGTGATGAATCCTATTTATAGGCAAGGTATTCATCGCTCTTAGAATTCCCTCATAAATCACCATAAATTCCCATGTAACACTCCAATTAACACCCGCCATAACCTCCCTTGTAACACCCCAATTAACACACACCATAAACATGTCAATAAACAAGCATTAATCAAGGAGTTACACAGCTTTTCACTGCTATTTAAGTGGCCAAACTGACCAAAAAGGAATCCGAGGCACAGTGCTCGAACGAACACTTAGTTCAGAACCAACCTGCACAATGTGCCTTGAACGAGCACTTTTGTGCCTTAAACGAGCACACCTCTGCAGTCCACTTTTGACTTAGTTTCATGTTGCCTTGTTCGAGCAACCTTCATACCATGCCTTGCCTTGTTCAAGGCATGGTTTCACCCCTTAGTGAAGCCTCATTTGCTCCACCTTAAGCACCTCATCGATCGTTTCAAACCGTAATCCAACAACACTCGACACATCTTCACCATCCTCATCCAATGTGATTAAAGTAACCTCATTGTTAAGATTATTGGCATTTGCTTTAAGCAGAGATTTAGCATAAATACTAGAACAATTCACATTAAAATGATTGAATAAGCAGATACAATCGGCATAAATATTGCTTAATGCTGAGATATATCAGATTTATTAAATGATTAAAATAAGAAAATTACATTTTCCGGCTCGATCTGATCTAAATTATATAGAAATCGAACGGAATCGCAAAACCATTTACCTTTTAACAGAAATCCAAACCGGCCATTTGAAATCGTAGGCCGGACTAAACTACCTAACTTTTTTGTTCATGAAATCATTGGAATAATCCATTCTGTATTTACACATTACATAAATATATACTTGGAATTATGAGATTCTGTTTTGATATAACAAAAATTAAGAGTAATCTATGACGATTTTGATCCTATTTTAGAACAAATTTCTGAAAGACGTTCGGGATATTCACATGTGACTGTGAGTAATAGATGGACACTTGAACAATATAGTACAGGCCTATAGTTCCAGGGAGGGATAGTTTACGTAAGGCTGCCAAAATCGATTGCACAAGAACAAATCGAACTGGAACAGCAAGAACAAGAACAAAAATCAGAAGAGAAGTGTAAGCAAAGAAGAAACTTGGTTTCAGCATTATAAACATGTTCATATCATTCAAACTGTTATGGAATATCATCTCTCCAGGACTTGTAATCTATATCATCATCATCATTACCCAGTTTATCCTACTCATAGAAACGGAATAAATGAGAGGTGACGGTTAAGTTGGTAGTAACCATTATTTTAGTTAAATCAATAAACAAGAAATCAGAACAAGAAGCAACAGAATTTGATACAACTTGAATACTTGTATATTCATTCATTCCTGTAAATGTGAAGGGACAGGCTCTAGAGGTGCCCTTGTCTGAAAAATATGCAAGTAAAACTTCGATACATCAAGAAAAAGTCGAATAGGATTACATTAGCTGAAAACTTTCTTTTATTCCTCTCACTTTATTTCTCTTGATCAGTTTTTGGAATGATATTGACTCACTTGGAGCTGGCTAGTTGGGCACGAACAGCCTTGGCAGCAGCAACCATGTTGCTAAGGGCCGGCTTGACTTCAGCATACTTTCGTGTCTTCAGACCGCAGTCAGGATTAACCCAAAGGATATGAGATTCAAGGACTGCAAGCATTTTGGTGACACGGTCCACAATTTCTTCTGTGGACGGGATTCTTGGAGAGTGAATGTCATAAACACCTGGGCCGATGCCAGCGCCATATTTAACACCCTCACGAAACACCGAAAGGAGTTTTTCATCTGACCTTGAGTTCTCAATGGTGATCACATCAGCATCCATGTTAATGATCGAGTGGATGATATCGTTGAAGTTAGAGTAGCACATGTGAGTGTGAATCTGCCAAAAAATACCAAGAGAATTTCAGAAAAGTTGTCGTATGAAAAAAAAATTAAGAGTCGTTGAATTACTCGGAGTAAAGAATGAGAACCTGAGTTGTGTCTTGAACCCCAACGTTCGTTATCCTGAAAGAGTGGACAGCCCAATCCAAGTAGAACGGCTGCTCAGACTTTCTCAAAGGCAAACCTTCTCTCAATGCGGCTTCATCAATCTGAATGACAGTGATTCCGGCCTTCTCAAGATCCTCGACCTCATCCTTAATGGCCAAAGCAATCTGGTAGCAAGTCTCAAATCTGGAAAATCGGAAAGGAGAGATGTCAAATTAAAAAGAGAAAAAATGATATGAGCACTCAGCCCAAACACGGGTCTATGAGTAACGCAGCTTGATCATAGCTTCTAAAAGGCGTTGTTACCTAGGTTGATCGTTTCGGACGAAAGACCAGTTCAAAATTGTAACTGGGCCAGTAAGCATTCCCTTCATGGGTCGTTTCGTCATGCTCTGAGCCATTGTTGACCAGAAGACAGTCATTGGCTTTGGGCGACTCACATCCCCGTAGATGATGGGAGGCTTGACACAACGAGACCCATAAGATTGGACCCACCCATTAACAGTGAAGGCAAAACCAGATAGTTGCTCCCCAAAATACTCAACCATATCATTCCTCTATATCACAGCAAACAAAGTATCAGAAAATAGAATCAAGTGTTTACAGAAGAAAACAGCATGGGATCTAAAAGTTTGAGATGAGCTCACTTCTGGCTCTCCGTGGACCAATACATCTATGTCAAGCTCTTCTTGAAGATCGACTACATTCTTAATCTCTTGCTTAATAGCCTTGACATACTCTTCCTCGGAGATCCTAACACATTATGGTAAGAACAGTCAGAAATTCGAACCCAATTAAGTCAACTTCAGTTCTTGCTTTTTGAAAAAAGCGACTGACTTGTTAGCCTTGAATTCACGGCGAACCCTTCTGAGATCCATGGTTTGAGGGAAAGAACCAATTGTGGTGGTAGGTAGGAGTGGAAGTTTTAACTTGTTCTGTTGAGCCTCCAATCTCGCACTAACGTCTGTGGCACGACGATGATCTGATCCCCTCAAGGCAGCAGCCTATGCAGCAAAGCAAGAGATTAACATGACAGCCATAAGACGTAAAATAGAAACGGAAGATAATAGAGGATAACTTACTGCCTTCTGAACTGCCTCATTTGTCACTCTAGGAGAAGACTTTCTAGAAGCTTGTGCGCTGGCATTTGCTGAGAAAAAGGCCTATAATGGGGGTAATAAAGAATCAGGCTTCAAACAATACACTTAACAGATAACAGTGCGAACAGAAACAATCCCGATCATCGGCCACATGAGATCAATACGCTATACTATTGCCTTTGAATAGATTGTTCCCGAAAAAGAAGCCACCGCAGAGAACGACAAAGATTTGCAGCCACTTTTTGGAAGATCATAGTTAAACAACGAGAAACAAAGAACAGAACCCAGTAAAAGCTCATTATGATGTATACCTCATCTTTCTCACCGGACAATGCCTTAGCCAAGGCATTCACCTCAACAATCTTCTGAGCAGCAAAGGCAAGCCATGACTTGAGCTCTGAGTCCAACTTGGTCTCATTCACCAAATCAACAGCAGTGTGAAGAAGAGAACATGAAGTAGACACAACAAGCTTGTCTGTGGCACAAAACAAATAAGCATGAGTAGGCTTTAAGCACACAAAAGAACAGAATCCGGTAAAAGCTCATTATGATGTATACCTTTTCCTACAATGCTCTCAAGAGCCTGTAAGTGACTAAGAGAAGCTGCAAGGTCATTAGCCCAAATGTTTCTCCCATCCACTACCCCAGCAAAGAGATACTTGCCAGAAGGAAATCCAGCCTTTACCAAATCAAGTGTCTTTGTGCCACGAACAAGATCAAACCCAAAAGCAGTTACACCCTTCAATGAAGTGAGGGTTTTATATGCCTCTGCTGGAATGTCGGCAAAGTAGGATTCGATAAGAACATTTACACCAGACAAAGAAGACTCTAGCTCTGAATAGGCTTGCGTGAAGGCTTGCAATTGATGAGCATCAAGGTCCAGAACAAGTTTCGGTTCGTCAAACTGAATCCAGGATGCACCGGCAGCCTTAAGTTCTGATATCACTTCCCTATATCAATGCGATAACTAGTATTAGCTAATGGACGACAAACACAGTAAAACAGAAACAAAGGGTGTTTTTTTTTTTTTACAAATCCTTACTTGTAGACAGGAAGAATTTTTTCAAGCAGGGAAAGAATAGGATAGGACTTCTCAATTCCCTTGGCTGGCTTTGATGACAACAGGTAAGACACTGGACCGACAAGCACCGGTACAGTCTCAATTCCAAGCTACAAAAAGATACCAACAAAACCACATGAATTTACTATAACCCTAGACAATGCATCATTCTATACAACAATTAATGACTAAAGTTTTATATGCCTACTTCCGTCAGTGTTCCACAACTCTGAAATAATGATCCACAAAAACCCCAAAACAAACTTACTTTTTTAATGACTTCTAACGTACATTACATGAACTTCTCATCCCACCTGGTTGCCTCAAACACCTATGTTGTATACTCAAATATTCAACGCTCTAACTGTTGGGGTGGTTTATTCCACATCAATGAATTAAAGATGGTGTGCATACTTTATAAGTTATTAGAGCCCTTCCTCCCATTGCCATATGGTTTTGGGATGGTATTTCCTTGGCTTATGAAGTGTGTGCGCACCCCATGTTTCTCTGATTATTTGCTGGCATTGACAATAGGTCCAGTTAAACTTAACACTAACAATGTTGTCTCAAACACCTATGTTGGATGATCAAATAATCAACACCTGGTTGCCTTACACACCTATTTGAGAAAAACAAACATGAAACCTTTGCATAGTTTTAACGGTTTAAGAATTGCTACCATTATGAGTATGAAAGTCTGATTCACATAGCTAGTGATGACAATAAGTTAAGTCCAAACTCCAAATTAACACAATTATCTTGCAAAACCTTGTCACATAAACAAGTAAGCAGTAACAAAATAAGTTAACACAACCATCTAAGAGACTAAGGTACTTACAGCCTTCGCCTCCTTATATTCATCCACGGCCTTGTGTGAGGCATATGAAAACTTCATGTCGGGACCCAACTCTGGGACAATGTAGTGACTGCAGGAACAAACCAATCAATATAACATGAAGTATTAGGCACCATGACAAACATTGTTTACAAAACAAGCAGCTATCGAGATCACTTACTAATTGGTGTCAAACCATTTGGTCATCTCCATTGCAGGGACAGTGGCATTACCCCTAGCCATCGAGAAATAAACATCGAATCCAATCTCTCCACCATTCCATCCATATCTTGGAGGAACAGCACCAAGCATTGCAGTGGTGTCCAACACTTGATCATAGTATGAAAAGGTGTTGCTAGGAATATACTTAATCCCAGCATCAGCCATTTGTTTCCAAATAGATGTCCTTAAACTATGGGCAACATTTTGCAATTCCACTTCATTGATCTTCCCATCCCAAAAGGATTCCAAGGCAAACTTCAACTCTCTCTTAGGTCCCATACGCGGGTACCCAACAATGTGTGAGGCCATTGTTCTTGTACTATATTCAAAAATAAAGAGTCAAATTCAATCCAAATTGAATCAAATTTTCACTTTCTAGTAAGCACATCAAATCAAACCAAACCAACTTAGAGCCTGGGTTAATCTTAGAACTATAAAATCTAGTATTTTATTCTGCTTTTGATTTCAGAAGCTTGAGACTTGAACACAATCATGTAGTAGTATATATATCAAGCATTCAAATTCACACTACATGGGTAACATTTATATAAAGGCTAAAAGAAATGTGGATTCTGCAAGCATATGATGTAAGTTTATACGTTAACCAAAACCCCCTGATCAACTACTAATTCTAATAGGTTGGAAATTATCGAAATCAATCCAATTTAATTCGTAAAAAACAACCCCAAACATAATTAACTAATAAAGAGAGTTTATAAAAAAGATTGAATGTTTGACACAAACCCATTAAATTTTAACATAAACCCATCAAATTTACTCGATAAATATCTCAAATTAACCAACTTTAGGATAAAAATGTAACCAGGAGCGACTATGAAATCCACCAAACACAACTATTATGTCATAATTTATAGTCCTAAACAAGTGAGATCATAAAGGGCATATGTACTAATTTGTCATTAAGCCATTAAATTATAACATAAACCCATTAAAGTTACACAACAAAAATGTATGTATGTACTATGTTCATTCAATTTCAATTTCAATTTCAATTTGTTTGAAAAAAGCACCCAATTTATGAATAATACGAAAGTACTAAAGAGGGAGTAAACAAAAGGGTACCTAGCACAAAGTGTACAACGAAGGAGTGAGAAAGAGTAGAGAGAAAAAGAGGGAGTAGAAATAAATGAAAGAGAAGGAGAGATGAGGGCGAAGGAAGACAGAGAGATTTGGCTCATTTATATTATTGTTGGTCTTCACCTACTACTCCAACAATTCTCACTTAGCAATCCTTTTTGAGTGTAAATTTGGCTTTCATCATATTGTCTAAATACTACTCTCGCAATAAACGATTACTTCCTCCGTTCTATAAAGAAGTTCTGATTTGTTATTTTGGCAGTTTTAATTGTTGCTCTTATAAGAATATGTCATAAATTTTGGATAAAAATAATCTTATTCATAGTTTAATATTTTTATAATGCTTATGTACCCCACATATCCTCCACTAACTTCAATTTAACATTTTAATATTTCTTATGGTTCCCACATGTTTCCCACTAACTTTATAAAACAATTTTTTTCTTATTTGTGGTCCCCATATTTTTTCTACTAACTTTTTAAAATATTTTTTTAATGCTTGTGGTCCCTACTTTTCTCCAATCAAATTTATTATTCACTTAAATAATATATTTACTATTTAAAATATTCTATTTTTCTTAATCCCCGTGAACATTCCTTTTGGGAACTTCATTAGGGAACGGAGGGAGTACTTCATTTACTTGAGTTGGTTTTTCTTGAATCGTAAATTTGTTATCTATAACTTAGTTTTCGGTCATTATCCAATATGTTAATTCAATCCTAAATATTTTTAATCGTGCATAATTTAAATTTTTAAAAGTTTGATATTGATAAAATTTAGAACGAGATAAATCAAATAAGATTTCACTTGACTATATTTTAACATCTAGATTAAGAATAAAAAAATAAATTAAGAGTGATCGATGAATATGTCAAAAAACTAAATGGGATAATTGATGTGAATTGGAGAAGTATTATTGTATAAATTTAGTGCACATTAAAATATTGAGTACTAATTATACATTTAGTAAGTATGGGATAGCAGAGTGAAGAGCGAAAAGTGTAACCTATTGAAGAGACAAATGAATAATGTTGCACAATTGTTATTGTACACTAAGTCTATATTACACATTATGGGCCATAATTTATGGCACATTGACTTTTTTTATTGATTTGTTTGACCAACTTAATTTGTAGGTTTATTAAGCTAATTAGATAAATCAATTATCTTGGGAGATTTTTAGGTAAAATTAGGTTTGATTGTTAGATATTTATCAGAGAAATATAGACCATAAGCCAAAAACTAATTAAAAAAGTTAACTAAATTTGAATTTTCAACCGGCTAACACAACCATTTGGCAAACACTTCTTTTGACTTTTGACCCACTAAAAAACCAAAAGTCAAAATAAAATGCAAAAAAGACAATAAAAAAACCATTTAAAAATCATTTACCAAACAACTGTTATTGTTAAATAAACTTGTTCGATCATGGATCCCTAGTGTCTCTTTAGAAGAAATACACTGCTAAGTTCGAGAAGAACAGTTACAAGTTCATCCCTTTTGGTTTCTCCACCTTTGAAAAGTTAGGTGACTGGGGGTGCTCAACTCGTTGCTCGACCCCTACTAATTTCTTGCAGTCTTTTCTTATGAACCGGAATGCATTTTGTAATAATAATAATAATAATAATAATAATAATAATAATAATAATAAAAATAATATAATAATTAAAAAAATAATAATAATAGAAATAAAATAATAATAATAATAATAATAATAATAATAATAATAATAATAATAATTCCTCAATCACTTTTGTTTGTCTATTTTACTTTTTGCACGTATTTCAAAGTAAATCTTACTGATCGTGAAAACTTTAGAAAAATAATCTCTAATATTTAATATATTATGAAATATATTCTAAAATTCATTAATTTGCAATGTTTTCTTTATATTATACACTCTAGTTTGGAGCACTTCAAAATATACAAAATTTTATTTTTGCATGAATATTTCTAATATTTAATGATGTCCTACAGACTAATGTTGCTTTACACTTGTTGATAAGAGTTGGTGAGTATAAATGGATGCTAAGTAAGCATTCACCTTTAAACCTCTTAACTAATATATATTACATGCACCTTTTGAGTTTGAAACACATAACCCATGTATGAGTTTTTTAAGTTTACTGTGATTATATCGGTGTTATGCACGATTGAAGTTCACTTTTGTTTTTTACTAATTGTTTGTGTTCATAACAATGATAAAATTTTGCAAAGTCGTTATATAAAACATTTTACCACTTTTCGAATATGTTTGATGATTATTAATTAAGCATTATCAAATTTATACTAAATTTAATCATCATAATACATAATAAAACTTAATAAAGTGTTAATGATGTTATTACAATGATACACATGAATAGATATTATTCACTCTTAAATTGAATGCTAGAATTAAATCTCAGAGAGAAATACTGAAATTAGTGAACTTGTATGTTTTTAATAACCATTAAAAGTAGAAAAATTTGTCAAGAATAATCTCAACTATTATCCGTTGGCCAGAAATAATCCCAACTATTGATTATTTTTTAATAATCCTAACTATTGATAATGTTTGCTGAAAACAGTCCCATTTCAATTTCAACCGGCTGTAGCAGGTTTAGTAAGTAATTTTTTTTTACCTTTTTTTTTTAAGTTTCCTTCATCAAATTAGGTAAACTCAACCTTTCATCTTCAAAAATTGATTTACCCATTCAATATTTGATAATCTTTAAAGATGAAAGGTTGGGTTTACCTAATTTGATGAAGGAAACTTAAAAAAAAGGTAAAAAAAGTTACTTACTAAACCTGCTACAGCCGGTTGAAATTGAAATGGGACTGTTTTCAACAAACGTTATCAATAGTTAGGATAATTAAAAAATAATCAATAGTTGGAATTATTTCTGGCCAACGGGTAATAATTGAGATTATTCTTGGCAAAATTTCCTTAAAAGTAATCATAGTTGAAAAATCTTCAATTGTACTATATAATGTTGTTACATGTGTGTTTTATTTGCTTAATAGTAGTACATAATAAGGGTATCTTTGATGACGTTTTTGATTTATGCATTTTTATTCTTCATCTCATCCAAAATATGTCTTTTATTTTCTTTTGATTAAATTTGGCTCATTCTTCCACTTTTTTAAAAAAAAAATTTAAAGTGCTCTCTTTCTTTCAACAATATTGTCTATTATTGGTACTATTTATCTTTTAATTTTAATTTATATAGTATTCTTACATTGTAATATAAAATATATTCAAATAAGATTTTGTTTTATTCATTTAAATGTAAATTATTTTAATACTCCTTTCGTTCCTTTTTGTTTGTCCACTTTAATTTTTCACGTATTTCAAACAAATTTTAAGCTTTGATATCTCATAGTATGCATAATAAAATTCTGTAAAAATTATATGTTAAAATTCTTTGCATGACGAACCTAACAAAATCCCATATGAATATATATCATCTTGAATATATATACTTAAAAAATTAAATTTAAATTTCTCTCTCATAAATGAAAAAACTTAAAGTGAACAAATAAAAAAAAGGAATAGAGTATCAGTTTTTTATAGCTTTTAATTATAGTTAAGGATTAAATAAGTAAATTAATAGAAAAAAGACATATTTAAATGACACCGTTGTTGACAGAGTGAGATCATTAATGACAAAATATATGGTGAATTGGTGATAGAGTCAACCTAAAGAACTAAATTTGAAAACTAGTTATTATCAATTTTAACCGAAAAGTAATAAGACATAATTTTATAATAATTTTTACCTAAGAATATAGTTTATATTTATTATGATTTGCAACATATTAATATTAACACCCACCTAAATCTGTCTCTGTTAATAGTGGAGAAGTAGTTGTAAAATAGAAGTATATGAAATGAAGTAAATAGTTGGTGGGTGGATCAAATTGAGCTGTTTTTGGTCATGTGGGTAGGTTGAGGGCACCAACAACTTCAAAAGTGATGGGAAAACTCCTCCTACCTAAGCAAATCACAAAATATAACCACTTTCCAAATCACTAGTTGTGGGGCCGCGTGCTGCGCACGCGGTTTCCCAAGTTATACTATTAAATGTCAAAATAATACTTTATATATTTTTATTAACAATAATACGAATGAAAATTTTAAGATTTTATTGGGTTGGAAAAAAGTAAACAATGGAAGGAATGCATGTGTATGTTGGAGTGTCGATGTGCAGTTAATGCGGCATTGATTTGATACGGTCCCCCAAATTATACTATCAAATTTTCTTATGTTATTTTAAAAGCTACTATTAACAATAATATGAATACAAATATTAGAATGTTAATGTGTCGCAAATGTATAAAGGATGCAAGGATTAAGACAAATAGGTAGTCGTAAAAAGCACGACCAAATTAGGGTATGAAAACCATTGAAGGCTTTATACACTTCTATGTTGAGACATTCGTTGGGCAACTTTATTGTCGAGGCTAATGTTGGGATATTGTCGATTTGTCAAGTCGAGCTATGCCATCGAGAGAATAGCAATGCTTGACGAGATCACGAGAGTTGGAATTACCACTAAAACCAACTCAAGAATTAATCACAATAGCAACATTATTGTAGCAATATTTGTTCCCCAATAAACAACACTACAATATGTACATCCATACAAATAACACATCTATATCTATCTATAGTAATAAACATAAACTCGTTTTAACTTGGGTCATAGTCCGTATTCGAAAGAAAAGTCATTTTAGTATCCATTACTGCATTACAATGGAACAAATGTATGTATGGACCCAAAAAAATTACTTAAAAAGTTAGAAAATATCACCTCTATATCTATCTATCTACATCTATTCTAATAAAAATAAATTCCTCTAAGTTAGGTCATAATCTATATTTAAAAGGAACACTAAAACTTGAACCTTCATTTTTTTTTGGGGCATTTTTCAATTTTGATTTTAAGTATCAATTTTGAAAATTGATACATTTAAGGTCAAAATTGAAAAATGCCCAGAAAATGAAAAAATATTTAGATCCATTAACAGTCTCATTATAAGGCCGTCTCATCCAAACCAGCTCTAAAAAGAAAATCATATTTGCCGGTATTCAATTTGTGCTTTTAAACCATTACAGTAGAATGAATGGATACTTTAAAAAAATTTCTTTCAACTCAGGAAATTGTTTAAATGCCTAATAAGATGTCTCTTAAGAATGAAAATTGAAATGGGTCTTGCTGAAATAAATCCTACTCCATTATGTTTTTGAAAAATAGTATTTTTTGTAAAATATAACTTAAAATAGCTTTGGTCTCCAAGAAGCTGTGGAGCATCTTTCAATTAATTCCATCAAAGATCTTGAATTCTCTGAGACCAGTCAACTGGATATCTTACATGCTGAATTCTCAAATGAGAAAGACGCGAAGGAAACTGCCTACAGACGATGTTTCTTTGAAAGTGTCAACTGATGCACTTCCGCTAGTGCTAAAAGAAGAGAACTTGGATGTGAATCTTGATGGTAGAGATGAAGGAAACTCAAAAAGAGTTGGAGCTCTACATGACAGTCAGAATGATCATTTTAAGAAAGTGTGTGAAAGAGTAGATTACTTATTTGTTTTGCATTTGCATTTGATCAATTGAAAACATAATCAACTAAAATCCTTACATGAGTAAAATCATTATCTACAACATTGAAAGAACCTGAGCATCCATGAGCACTAAATTGATTGAAGAAACTAAGAATTTCATGATGTTCAACGTTTCAGTTAAGAATGCCAATCATGATATACAATCAAAAAGAGTAAAAATCGTAACTTCTAAAAGCTCAAACTGCAATTGCCGTGCAGAATGCAAGCCAACAGCAATATTCAGGCAACAAAAGTGTTGTTCGGATCAACCAGCTACACAGAAACAAGAAGCAACAGCTTCTGATAGAATGATGTTGCAAAGACTTGACAGCATAATTCTTTTGCTCTTGCTGGGCAGAATGCAAGACAATAACAACAATCAAAACACCAGTTTACGTTGAGCCATAGCATTAGTTTAAAAACTACAACTGCACGTCTGCTCATGACAGCAACCAGGCAGCAGAAGGCTATTCAACACTTAATTCCACGCAAGCAAAGCATAAAAATTAGCAAAAGAAAATGTCAAGCCCCACTACATTCAAAATATTGTCAGGGGTAATGTCAAGCAAAAATATTTGGATGTTCATTTACGCATTAAGGATAAATGCAGATATGTTATGCAAATTACCAGAATTCAAAGATGATTCATAGTTGCTGACATCTTCTGATAGTGCTCTTCTCTTCCCCATGTTTAATTAGTGAAAAAGGATTTGGATCATCATTTAGCTGGCCGACAAAGAACAAATTAGTCATTCAAGAGAAGACAAGCATAGATAAACAACTCGACAAGTGTTAAACTTCAATAAATACAATTAGGAGAAAAACGGCTTGCTAAGCCTTTATCATTCAACTCAAATATATAGGCATACAACATTAACCTAACCTACCAAAAAACTCCTAACAAAATATTTACAAAATATTCACCAATATACACCAAAATATACTTACTATATAAATATATCCTAATATTCACCAAAATATATCCCACAATATAAAGATATTCTAACACTCCCCCTCAAGTTGGAGCATATAAATTACGAATGCCCAACTTGTTAAGAAGAAAAGCAAACTGTCGTTTTCCAAGTGCCTTCGTTAAAATATCTGCTAACTGATAACTTGTAGGAACATACGCTGTAGCTAGATTACCATTCACCAATTCATCACGAACAAAGTGACAATCTACCTCTATATGCTTAGTACGATCATGAAAAACAGGATTTTGAGCAATACGAAGAGCAGATTGACTGTCACAATACAACTTCATAGGCTTGGAATGCAAAATACCAAGAGAGGACAACAAAGATTTCAACCACTTTAATTCACAAGTTGTAACTGCCATAGCGCGATACTCAGCTTCAGCGGAAGAACGAGATACAGTCGGTTGTTTCTTAGTCTTCCAAGAGACAGGGGAACGACCAAGAAAAACCATATAACCAGATAATGAACGACGGGTCAAAGGACACGCTGCCCAATCGCTGTCACAAAAAGCCGTCAAACATAGGTCCTTCATAGGACGTAACAATATACCCTGGCCAGGACTACCTTTGATATAGCGAAGTACTCTGATTGCCGCATCCCAATGTTGCACCTGCGGGTTACTCAAAAATTGTGCAAGAGTATGAACAGAATAACTCAACTCTGGACGAGTTACAGATAAATAAACAAGTCGCCCAACTAAGCGACGATACTGATCAGGTTGAGAGAATGGCTCCCCCTCGGCATATGCAAGACGATGGTTCTGCTCCATAGGAGTATCAATAGGCTTACAACCTAACATACCTGCCTCAGATACTACATCTAAAGCATATTTACGCTGAGACAAAAATATACCTTCTGGACTACGAGCAACTTCAATACCCAAAAAATACTTCAACACACCAAGGTCTTTCATATGAAAGCAAGTACTCAAATATTTTTTAAAACGAATAATTGCATCATGAAACGAACCAGCAATAATAAGATCATCAACATACACAAGAACATGAAGGGAGACCGTGCCCTGAATATAACTGAACAAAGAGTAATCTGCATATGATTGCTTGAAACCATAGGATTTCAAAGCGTTAGATAATTTAGAAAACCATTGCCGAGGAGCCTGTTTCAGACCATAAAGAGACTTACGTAACCTACAAACTTTCCCTGGAATAGAACAATTATAACCGGGAGGTAATTGCATATATACTTCCTCCTCCAAATCACCATGCATTATGAACATCCATTTGATGTAATTCCCAATTTAAAGAACTTGCAACTGAAAGAAAAAGTCTAATGGTCCCCATTTTTGCCACAGGAGCAAAAGTTTCATTATAATCAACACCTGCAACCTGTCGATTGCCATACACAACAAAACGACTTTTAAGTCGCTCTACTTCACCTGTAGAAGTATATTTGATTTTATACACCCAACCACTACCAATAGCCTTCTTACCTGGAGGTAAGTCCTCCAAAGTCCACGTGCCATTTCGTTCAAGAGCATCAATTTCTTCTTTCATTGCCTTACACCACCCTTCATGTTTCACAGCTTCCCGAAAAGAGGAAGGCTCTTTACCCTTCGAAACGGATGTTAAAAAACACTTGTGTCTCATGGAAAAATTATTATAATCAACGTAACAAGCTATATCAAATTGTTTACCTGAAGAACGTGACTGAGAGACGGGAGCAGTAGTTGTTGATGGAGTGGGGTCTATTTTCTGTTTAACAACTGTGTTAGTCACATAACCACGAAGATTCGAGGATGGAATTTTTGTACGATGACCACGACCCAAAACCTCAACATTTTTAGATGACCCAAGAGAGGCAGTACCAACACCATCACTAATAGAATCATTATTAGGCGTATGCATATTGTTAACATCAATGTGCAAAGAGTCATTGTTACCATGCAAATTATTAACCTCCACATCAGAAGTACTGACATTCTCACGATTAGGAGTAGGCACATGCAAATCATTATCGAAGTCTTCATCATCCCACAGTCTAACTTGATTAAAATACTTTTCCCATTGCACTTTCTCCGACTCATCAAATATATCAATAAAAGGAAAACTATTTTCAATGAATTGCACATCTCGACTTATTAAAAACTCATTAGTCTCTAAATCATAAAACCTCCATCCTTTTTTTCCATATGGATAACCAACAAAAATACACCGTCGAGACTTTGAGTCAAATTTGTCCTTACCACGCGAATTATCCACAACATAACTCAAACAACCAAAAACACGTACTTCATCATAAGAAGGAGGTTTACCAAACAAACATTCATGAGGGGATTTTCCTTGTAAAATGGGAGTTGGAGTCAAATTAATAAGATGAACAGCAGCTAAAACACATTCCCCCCAAAAATACTTAGGTAATTTAGCTTGAAAACGTAAAGCCCGTGCAACATTTAAAATGTGCTTATGTTTTCTCTCAACACGACCATTTTGTTGTGCAGTATCAACACATGATGTTTGATGTAATATTCCTTTCTTATCAAAAAAGGACCTTAAACTCAAGAACTCTTGCCCATTATCACTTCTCAAAATTTTAATCTTTTTATTAAATTGAGTTTTAATCAAAGAATAAAAATTACGAATCAAATGTCCAACTTCATGTTTGCCAATCATTAAATATACCCATGTTGCACGAGAATAATCATCCACAATAGTAAGAAAATATTTAGCATGACAACTAGACGGTACTCAGTTTGGACCCCAAATATCACAATGTATCAAATCAAACAAACCAGATGCTTTATTCATACTCAAAGGAAAAGAGTTTCGAGGTTGTTTACCCATAAAACAAATATGACAATCAAACACATGACACTTTTTAGTCATATTACCACTAGCTACTCCAAGTAAAGAAGAAACTACTTTCATAGAAGGATGACCTAAACGTCTATGCCATAACAAACTTGCATCTGGAACCACCACAGAATTGACTTGAAAACTACGAGCACTGATCGACCGGAAGAGATAGACCCCATTATACTGCACCCCCGCTCCAATCAGGTTCTCCAAAGTACGGTCCTGAATAGTACATAGCTTGTTAGTGAAAAGAACAATATATTTTTGCTTTTCTAATAATTGAGACACAGATAATAAATTACAATGTAATTCGGGAACAAATAAAACGTCGTCTAATATTAAACCATCACACAATTTTATTTTCCCTTCTTTAGTGGCCATTGTTTTTCTTCCATTAGGCAAACCAACGGGAGATAAAATATCACGCAAGTTATAAAATAAATTTAAGTCACCCGACATGTGATTTGATGCTCCAGTATCAATTATCCACTCATTCGAATTATACATACCGTGAGAATTATTATCTGTCGAAGGAGGGGTTTTTACACCCTTAATAGCATTCATGAATTGAGCCCACTGTGCATCACTTAATGTTGGAGCATTTTGACGATCATCATCAGTAATATTAATTTCATTAAGTTGCTTTGAACCATTATTCACACTGCCAGCAAACCCACGTCCATTAAAGCCATGCGTACGACCACCACAACCACCTCTACTTGACCCGCGACCACCACGTTGACCACCACGCTGGCCACTACGAGAATTAAAAGATTCGGGCCAGCCGTGTAGATCAAAACACTTCTCCTTCAAATGACCCTTTTTGCCACAATGATCACATACACGGGATTCACCATTACTCAAACCAGGAAATCGACTCTGAGCCGTACCAGACGCAGCAAATCCAACAGTACCATCTTGACGATTATCGTGAGCATCCGAGACGGTTTGCTTACGTTCATCCGACACGACCTTTGCATACGCCACATTGAGAGAAGGAATAGGGTCCATCATGAGGAGAGTGGAAACCACACTACCAAATTTCTTTGGGTCTAAAACAATACAAAATTGATGAAGTAATTCACTCTCAACAATTTTAGCATAGTCAAGAGCAGCTGCACACTCACACTTGGGAATTTTGACATAACTAGCCAACTCATCTTGTAATTTACGTAACTCACCAAAATACACCGCCACCGGCCTACTACGTTGCTTGCAATCAACAATTTGAGCCTTTAACTCTAAAATACGAGGGCCATTACCAAGGGAATATCTATCACGTAAATCATCCCACAAAGACTTGACATGGTCTGGAAATCGAACAGTGGATCGCACCGAAACGTCCAATGTATTAACAATCCAAGCAACGAGCATTGAATTAACAATGCCCCATTGATCGAAATCAGGAGACTTAGCGTCCGGCACCGTGATAGTGCCATCAATAAAACCGAGTTTGTTCTTCGCACGGAGGTTATTGCGTAAAGAACGAGACCACTCCTCATAATTGTCTCCTTTCAACATAATAGGGCTTATCACAGCCCCTGTACCTTCACTAGGATGGAGATAGTAAGCGGAAAACGGTTCGTAGCGAGAGCACTTAGAGGGTTGAACATCATCAGCACCAGCCATGACTACGTACTCAAGAGAAAAGATAAAGAAAAAAAAATTAAAAATTAGCACACAAAGGGAAGAACAAACTGGGAAGATTAAAACTTATGTTTGTGTGTGAAAAAAAAATCTCTAATTTAGAGGGCTCTTGATACCATGTTAAACTTCAATAAATACAATTAGGAGAAAAACGGCTTGCTAAGCCTTTATCATTCAACTCAAATATATAGGCATACAACATTAACCTAACCTACCAAAAAACTCCTAACAAAAAAGTTACAAAATATTCACCAATATACACCAAAATATACTTACTATATAAAGATATCCTAATATTCACCAAAATATATCCCACAATATAAAGATATTCTAACAACAAGTCTTAAGAAAATTCCAACGAACGTTACACATCACTTTGTTTTTCCATACACTCACAAAATTTCCACACCTTAAGCAATGATTTCCCAAAACTGGTCTTCTTAGATGCAATATGTTTAATATGTTACAGAAGCTGCTTTAGTTCCGGGGAAAACATCAGCCATCAAATTCACCAGTGTAGGTACTAATCTACAATAAATCATGTATTTTAGTTTGGACATAAACTGTACAGTGTCAATGCATAATCAAGGACCAAACCAAGCCAATCGACTCTCAATGATAGAACTAATCATAGCTTAGTAGTCTATTCAACATAAATATTTATCAATGAAACCCTGACAAATATTATAACTGAAAACTATCATAATTATCAATGAAAACTATCATAATCGTCAATCACCAAAACAAGTATGATCAAAGCAAACCTCTTTATCTGTCATTA
The DNA here is from genome assembly GCA_019425755.1 of Amaranthus cruentus. NCBI lineage: Eukaryota > Viridiplantae > Streptophyta > Magnoliopsida > Caryophyllales > Amaranthaceae > Amaranthus > Amaranthus cruentus. Next base: position 2,190,024 of record CM033465.1, on the reverse strand, counting down.
AACTCAACAAATTGATATGAAAAATACGGATCAAGAAAAACTGAATTTTGGTAAGATCGGATCTAGATTATATGAAATTTTTGTACGATTGAAACAACCCTTATAGGATCGGATCGTAAGATCGTAGGATCGTAGAATCGTGTTAAGATCCTACCACTTGCATCCTGGAGCTAAGTAGGATTGTACGATTCTACCAACATTAAGACCGTATTACGATCCAGATCGGTCGCCTAATTTCGGATCGTAGGATCGTAGAATCGTTGATCAGGATCGAGATTTTGATAACCATGAGTACAATGCATTTGTACATCATTAAGGTGTGATGTGATAACTTGGGAAAAGGCAAAATTGATGGTGAGTGAAACTTGACCGGTTTTGAGATATGTTGAGTGACGTGAGGGGATTAATAAGGAGGGTAATGATGAGTCCAATTAAAAAAACTAGTTAGATTTGGACCATATTCATGAACAAGTAATTAATATGTGGTTGACATCCAAAACAAAAATTGCAAGCATACAATTTAGTTTAAAAAATTAAATATCCTTTATTAATTAAAGGTATTTAATTATAAAATCTCATTTTTTATATAAATATTTTATATATGTAACAAATATTTATAAGAAATTGAAATTTAATTTTCAACCCTCAAATACATGTACAAAAATAAGTATATGCAACCACAATTAAATCATGTAAATAAAATGAAATACTCCCCCTAAATACATACTTAGTGTTTAGTAATAATTGTACCTTACTCCCCCTTAGTTCATGTAACATCATTTAGTATGCCAATTTCCATACGAATATATGCAAAACGATCAAGGCTTAAAGGTTTTGTAAATATATCAGCTAATTGATTTTTTGAAAGATACAGTAATATGACCTTTTTCAACATGATCACGTATGAAATGGTGACGCACCTCAATGTGTTTTGTACGTGAATGTTGTACTAGATTTTTAGTAATACAAATTGCACTTATCACACTTAATTTGAATACCTTTGAGATCAACTCTAAGATCGCGAAACTGTTGTGCAATCCACAAGATTTGAGAACAACATGCACCAACTACTATATACTCAGCTTCTGCTGTAGATAAATCAACTGAATCTTGCATTTTAGAATACCATGAAATCAATGATGATCCCAAGAATTGACACGATCCTGAAGTACTCTTCCTATCCACCTTATAACCAGCATCATTAATCCGCATCTGAAAAACCAATCAAAGCAAAATTTCCACAACCAGGGTACCATAGACCGAAGTCTTTAGTCCCATGCAAATATCTAAGAATTATCTTAACTACTGTTAAGTGAGATTCTTTTGGGTTAGCTTGAAAACGAGCACATAAGCAAACACTAAACATTATATCAAGATAACTAGCTGTTAAATACAATAAAGAACTAATCTTACCTCTATAAGTCTTTTGATCAACACTCTTACCATTTATGTCTTGATCTAGACTTAGTGTTGCACTCAAGGTTGTTAGATTCGCGATTCTAACTTGAATCGGAAAGGGCTCTTAGAATCGAATGGTAGAATCGGACGATTCTACATTTTGGAAGAAATAAGAAGTTCTAATTGTTAATATGTATAGTTTAGTCTTTTTATTATGAAATAACACTTAAAAATCAAAGTACTACTTCAAAGTAACAACAAAAGGTACATATTACAAAATTATCTAATACAGATGACTCATATGTCATCATATCCAAAGTTTCCATCATTACTCCCTACATCAGTTCCTCCTGTGGTAGTTGTCTCAGGATGTCCATCATCACTATCACACAAATCATCTTCATCAACATCAAATGAACCATTAAGTATCGTAGCTACATCTTCATCTACATGGAATAAAAAACATTAGAATTTAAGCATTTTATATGTAATAAAAGAAGAGGAGATAAAACATACTTTCAATGTCATTAAGTTCTCCATCACTATTTTCACCTCCTCTCGCTTCTAATGATGATCTAATAAACCTTCGTGCAGCTCTATCAAGATCATTTAACCATTGATCATCAGTTGGAAGAACATGATATCCAATCTCTGCTATCCATTCATCATCAGATGGTAACTTATCTAAAGTGAATGTTGGTTGTGTCACTAATGCACATTGTCGTCTCTCTTGCCTACGCTTTAATTTCAAATTATACATGACGAATACCAAATCATTCATTTTCTGTTGGTGCAATTTATTTCTTCTTTTTGAGTGAACCTATTGAATTAAAAAAAAAAAAACAAGCTCACTTTACCATTATTAATTAATAGTTTAGTACAACACAAAAAATCTAAAACAAAAATACCATCTCAAAGGCACTCCAGTTCCGTTCACAACCAGAAGAAGAGCAAGTCAAACTCAAAATTCTTATGGCGAACTTCTTTAATTCAGGATATTCATCAACATATTGAATCCCTCCAATCAGCTATAAACAATTACACGCCATAAGAATAAGTCATGAAAATTAAACTTAAGTAAAGGAAGAAAATCAAGACTTCAATAAATAAATTATACGTGGACTCTTTTGTTCGAGTCATAATAGTGATAGGCAAGCCAAAAAGGCCTCTTGCATTTTTGAAGTCATCCATTTGAAGGTCAATGGTCATTCTTTCTTCAGCATCCGGAACCATTCTTTGTAGACAACTATATAAGCCTATTTTTATGTCTGCGGTAGCTTGAAAGTTGGGACTATATTGATATTGAGGATTCCGAAAATACGCAGCAGTATGCAATGGTCTATGTAGCTGGTCAACCCAACGTCATCAACAATATCCAAAATGGGCTTATAACTACAACAAATAAAAAAAAATAATCAAATCAAAATGAAAGTAAAAACAATAACAATAACTAAAAATGAGTTACTTTTTCTCAACACCATTAAAGTTTTCCTTGATTTGATTTTTTGCTTGAGCCATTGCTTCATATATAAACCCCATTGCTGGATTCTCATCTGAATCAACCATACGAAGGGCTTTTACAAGAGGCAATGCTGCCTTCAAACATGTCACAACCCCTCGCCAAAATCCCCGAGTATCCAAAACAATTCTTTGAACCCTTTTTCCATCCATGGATGAAGAAAACTTACTAGATTTCCATTTATTAGATGCAAAACAAAGCTAATAATGATCCTTTATTCTGATTTAAGCATCTCAATGTCACGTATGATGTAGCAAATCTTGTAATAGCCAGTCTAATCAATTCCCTACCGTTTGTAAACTCTCTCATCCTAGTAAGAAGTAAGGTTTTAGAGTAAAGGTATGTTGTTATCTTCCTTGCCTTTGAAATTGTTGAATTATGAACTTTTAAATGTTTTTCCAAATCCACTAACATCAAATCGATGCAATGTGCAACACATGGTATCCAAAACAAGGTCGTCCTTTTCTCCATCAAATTTTCCCCGGCTGCTTTATAGATAGGAGCATTATCTGTCACAATTTGCACTACATTCTCTGGCCTAACCTTCTCTACAACAGCATCTAACATATCAAAGACTTTTTCAGCTGTTTTTGATATAACTGATGTATCAATAGAAGAAAAAAAGACTGTTCCGATCCCTTAGGACTATTGACAAGGAAATTACAAATTGAGCATCTTTTGCTATCACTCCATCCATTAGACATAATAGTACAATATGTCTTTCTCCACTCTTCTTTAAACTCCTTTAACGTAGCTGTAACATTTTTCACTTCTTTGTTTAAGAATGTAACCCTCATTTCATGATAACTAGGAGGTTTGAATCCAATCCCAAACTTTGCAACTTTTTCAAGCATAATTGGAAGTTCAGGATTATTAACCGTATTAAATAGAATAGCATTAGTGTAAAAAAAACGAGCAATTTGTTGACAAACTTCTTCTCTTTCCGCCTTTTTATATTTTTGATTAAGTGTTGTTTGGACACCGTGTTTGCCTTTGTTAAGAAAAGCATTCACAGTTCCCCTAACCCTTGGATTACTATTATATTCATTAGAGATTTCTTGCTCACCAATATCATTTAATTTTCTCTTTTTTACACTTGAGTATTCTGCGTTGGCTTCTAATAATGCCCTAAACTTATACTTTACATCATCAGGAACTTGCAAACAAGCTTCAACATTAACTATAGTACAAGATAAATGGTGTTTAAGCCTATAAATTCCACCAGAACGCACATCACCACAATATTTGCACTTTACTTCGTCGGATATTCGACGATGGTGAGTTGGAGACGCAACAACTTTAAATGTGGACAAAAAGTGACGAAAATGTGGACAGAACGTGAGGTGGAGATTTAAACGGTCCGACAATGGCGTTTTGCACTTGTTGGAGACAAGGGTTTGGTGAAAAAGAAGAGATAGTGCCGCAAACATCTGAAGAAATATGCAATTAAGCTTAGGGTTTCACTTAAATATGCTAAACTAACTTGTGTTTGGGCCTTTAGTTTTATTTTTGTGGGTTTCACTAGAATCGTTTGAATCGTCTTGAATCGTACGATTCTAACGATTCAGACTGATTCTCGCGATTCTATGAGAGATTCAAGTTGATTATGATTTTACATGTGATTTAAATCGTTAGGGTCTATTTGAATCGTAAAATCGCACGATTTTACGATTCAAATCGCGATTTTAATAACATTGGTTGCACTCATAAGCGTATTAGCACTTTTGCATTGATCCATATTGTACTTCTTTAATTAATCTCTAACATATTTACTTTAAAAAATAAATATGCCATCTTTCTTTTACTTCTTTTTTAGTCCAAGAAAAATTGTTAAGTGTCCCATCATGCTCATTTCAAATTCCTTGCACACATTGTTGTTAGAATCGCGATGTGGATCGTGGAATCGTACGATTCTACGATCCATATCGGTCCCAGCAACTAGGATCGCCCATAGAGTCGGAATCATGTGGGATCGGTGGTAGGATCGGTGGAATTGGGTAGAATCGCGATTTTTAAATGATCCTACCGATCCTATACTCACCTTCCCAAAACCCCTAATTACCCTAGAATACCCTTAGTCTACATAACCCTAATTACCCAAAAATACGACGCCTCTTTCATTCCCCCCAAACCCGTAGTCTACTCTCTCCTCAACCCTAAATCCTTCACTTCCTTCTTCAATACTACATCTTCATTTGTTCCTGCTGCAGTGCTAAAACTCCTTTTTTAGTCCGTTCAAATTTTTCGATCCTCACTCTTCACCTACTGCTCAGGTTTGAGTTCGATCTGATTTTGTTTTTTCCTTTCTTCGAATTATACTGGTTTGTTTATGATTCTACTTGTCTTCCCCGTCTTTTTGTATTTGAATTCTGCTGGTTTATTTTTTTGTAATTAACTTTCCAATTAATTAAATTTGTACTTTAATTGTGCTTTTTTTTCGAATTGTGTTGGTCTGTGCATGGTTCATCAATTTTGTATTCGACATCTGGAAGTTGATAGTGTTGGGTTGTTCTTTTTTATTTTCATTTGTTCATACTTCATAATCTTATTTTTGTTTTGGTCTTAAATATGAATTTCTCATGTTTATTAAATTTCTTATTAAATTTGTTAATTCTTTGTTTAAGTTCGAATTTCGTTAGGTTCAAATTTTTGTTTTTCATGTTCATTCAATTTGTTATATGTATTCTAAATATATTGTGAGTAATGTTTGTTTTAATATAATTTGTCATTTGATAAAGAAATTATATTAACGAAACTAAACAAGTAAGATGTGTATTTTTAAAAGGAAAATTTGCTCAAAATAATCTCAACTATTAACCGTTGGCCAAAAATAATCCCAACTATCAATTATTTTTTAATAATCCAAACTATTCTCATAATTTGTTGAAAACATACCCACCTCCCTTTTAACTGGCTACAACAGGTAACGTTTCCACTTTTTCTTTCTTTTTTGATTAATAGATGAAGGGTAAGGGATATTTTGAACAGTTAAGTAAAAAAAAAGAAAAAAAAAGTCAAAAAGTTACTTGTTCCAGCCGGTAACAAGGGGGTGGGCATGTTTTCAACAAATTATGAGAATAGTTGAGATTATTAAAAAATAATTGATAGTTGGGATTATTTTTGGCCAACGGGTGATATTGGAATTATTTTGAGCAAATTTTCCTTTTTTAAATGTAAGCAAAATTTTAACAAAGCATATGTGTTTTTTGTGCTGTTTTTATATTTAAAATGATCAACCAATAAACATGATCATATTAAAACTTGTTATTTATGCAAATTTGTAGAATCGACCGATTCTACGATCCGATCCAACGATCCGATCCCACCTGATGATTTCGATCCTACGTAGGATCCCGATCCTGACAACCTTGCTTGCACATGATCTTAGAAAAATCCTTGCACAAAGAATCATTAGTAGCTTCAAACAATATATCATCAACATATACTTGAACAACAATAATATCTTTTCCTTTAGTCTAAATGAAAAGCGTTTTACCAATTTACCTCGTTGAAAGTTATTCTCAAGTAAATGTGAGCTAAATCTGTCATATCAAGCCCGTGGAGCTTATATCAAGCCCGTGGAGCTTATTTCAAGCCATATAATGCTTTGTTTAGTTTAAACACAGGCAAGTCCAGATTCTCAAAACAAGGTGGTTGTTTAACATATACTTCCTCTTGTAAGTACTATTTAAGAAAGCATATTTAACATCCATTTGATATACTTTTATATACATATATGAAGCAAAAGCAAGCATAATTCAAATAGATTCTAACCTTGCTACTGGAGCAAACGTTTCGTCATAATCAATGCCTTCTTGATTATAGCCGTGAACTTTGTTCCTTATGATGTCTCCATCCTCATTGAGTTTGTTAAAACAGACCCATCTAGTTCCAATAATAGTACGATTTGGTGGTCTTTCAACTAGATCCCAAACTTTGTTTCTTTTGAATTCATTTAATTCACTTTGCATAGCCAATGTTCCACTCCGGTTCTTGTATTGCTTCTTTTACATCCTTTGATTCTACAAGAGAAACAAAAGCAGCATATGCACATAAATTTTTAAGAGAGGATCGAATTTGAATACCTTTGTTTGGATCACTTATGATGTCTTTTGGAGGATGTTGAGACAACAATCTAAGCCTTCTTCTTAGTATGGATGGTGTGTAATCATTTAGATAACTTGTTATTCTATTTCCTTCGAGGAATCTCTAGTTGGAGTACTTAAATCAGTACGTTTAGGAGCTGTTTCCAGGTCTTAGGGTTGGGTCTCAAGATCAGGCTATGAGTCTTCAATTTGCTCTACCCATTTTTCTTCAACCTCATCAAGACTTTGTATAGGATCTTGCATGTTCTTCTTTTTATCTTCATTAAGATCATTGGCATCTAATTCATCATCACTTACATCATCAAAATGTTTGTTACGGTTTAACTCTTTAGATCCTTTACTTAATATTCCATTGTTAGATTCATCGAATACCACTTGTATGCTTTCCTCAACCATACTTGTTTGCTTATTTAGAACTCTATAAGCCTTACTATTTAATGAGTATATATCCAAGAAATATACCTTCATCACTTCTAGCATCAAACTTACCTAGATTATCCTTAACATTATTATGGATAAAACACTTACAACTAAATGGTCTACGGTAGGCTATGTTTGGTTTTCTTCCTTTAAATAACTCATAGGGGGTTTTCATAAGTATAAGTCTAATGAGACACCTATTTAAGACATAGTTTGGTGTGATAACTACCTCGACCCAATAATGTTTGGTGAATCCATTTTCCATAAGCATAGTCCTAGCCATTTCTTCTAAAGCGCATTTTTTCTTTCAACCACACCGTTTTGTTGGGGTGTCCTAGGAGCTGAAAAATTAGGGGTTATACCGTATTTTTCACAAAAGGAATCAAAGCCTAGTTGATCAAACTCTCTCCTATGATCATTTCTAACTGAAACTATTGGAAGATTCAACTGAGTTTGCATTTCTTTACAACTTCTTGAGAACAGTTTCAAGGCTTCACCTTTATCCTTCAAAAACTCAAGCCATGTAAATCTCGAATAACCATCAACTGTTACTAGAATATAAGATTTACCTCGTATGCACCATACACGCATTGGACCACATAGATCAATATGTAGAAGTTCACTTGGTCTTGAAGTGCTTACAATTTTCTTGGGTTTAAATGAACTTCTTACTTGTTTACCTCTAATGCATGCATCACATGAAGGACTGTGCTTTTAGTCAAGAGCTGGAAGTCCCGTAACTAGAAATTTTGTGTTGCAATTTCGTTATAGTCTTCTATGCCATAGCTTTTGATCATCCGTTGTACACTAGTGGGAAAAAACGTATTTGTCGCGTGTTATTTGTTGTGGTTTTTATTAAACGCAACATTAGGTAGCAAAAAGGAACTAGGAAATAAAAAAATTAGATCAAATGGTGTTGTTTAGGGTTGCCCGCAGCATATAAGTGTTATAAAAAATTGAAACGTGAATATATACTGCGGTTTTTGTTTCCCCGCAGCAAATAAGTGTTTACAAAAATTGAAAAATGGAGATATAATGCGGTTTGTTGTGGCTCGCAGCAAATAAGTTGTTTCTTTTTATTTTTTTTTTAAAAAGCGCGCCTCATATGTAAATCTTCATGAGTACGAAAACACATTATACTACCGTTTTAATTCTTGTTGTTTCATTCTCATCCCAAAACCCTCTCTTAAACCCACGCACTGTTTCTCTTAAGCTCTTCTCAGCATCTTCACCCACTACCCACGCACTGTTCTTCTTCGTGTTTAACTCTTCTTCACCCACGCACTATTTCATTCTCAAGTTCTTCTTCACCACTGTTTCGTCAACCTAGCTGCGGTTTTAAGGTTCTTCAAGGTATAATTAGTTCTTGTTCTAGGTATAATTTTTTAAAGCTCGTTTTAAGTGTTCAAGTTTCATTGTGTTTTGAGGCTTTGTTTTTTTTTTATACTAATTTTGATTTTGTTTTACATTGTAGAGGTTGCACAACCCAATTGTAGTTACACATATATAAACCCACGAAAATTCAAGGTATAATTTTGATTTTAAGTGTTCAAGCTTTATTGTGTCTTAGGGCTTAATTATTTGTGTATTTTGTTAAAAATGCGGTTTGTTGTTGTACATATGTTTTAATTATTATAATTAGATTGAATATACATATTTTTATGGTTAAATGATTTATTTGTAGGCTTAATATTGATGTATGAAGTATAGAATTAGAATATGTTTGGTTATATAGAATTAGAATATGAAGTATGAAGTAAACAATGTTAATTATTTTAAATGATTTATTTTAGAATAAAATGTAGTGCTTTTATAGAATTAAAATATAAAGTATATATTTAGGATTAAATATGTTTAGTATAAATAAGTATATATTTTTAAGGTTAAATATGTTTGGTATAGATAAGTATATATGTTTAAAAATAATTATTAAATTTATTTTTGATTAATCACACTTAGGATTACAAAAAATCGTTCTTGGATGTCTGGAAGCATTGAATTGTTAAAACTTATTGATGGCGTATCAGAATTTTGTAGCATATCGGTTGAACATCAAGTTAGGACGGGGGGAGTTGGTTTTTATTACCCATGTGTCAATTGTGGCAATGTATCAAAGGTAGATAGTGTTCATATATACTTAGGGAGCAAATATTTCGACGTGGGTTTAGGCCTCAATATCATGTTTGGGTTTGGCATGGTGAGGAGGAAGTTTACAAAGAAACATTTGTTGTTGAGGATGTCAATAATGTGGCCGATATCAATGAGGATGTAGTAGATCGTGTTGATGGGTATGAGACAGATGAAGAGAATGTCGATGAGGATGTGGATCGTGTTAATGACATATGTATATATATGTATATATATATATATATATGTATATATATAT